>OY811980.1:5397003-5821425 GCA_963681505.1 Eunapius fragilis | reverse complement strand
ATCAGATTGTAATAAGTGTACCTTGAGTGAGATTATTTAGTAAGGGTTAATATCTTACTGACATAATTACATAGTTCAACATGGTACGTTAATAATTCATCTGCAAGTTTTCTTTGAGAGATTGAACAGTTGACCACACAAAAAACCTAATTTGACTTCCAAGTATTTCAAAGCATACATGGAAGTGTCCAGCAAAATCGCAATTTTGATACTTTATCAAATTTTCCAGGACAAGCAAAAGAAAGTAACGCTCACATTGAAATGAATGGCTAGTTATAAATTCAGTGCCTAATACATTTATGATGGATAGTCCAATTTAGGATGCATACAGAAGCTCTTTGGAGTTCACAGAATAATTTGAAAACTTGACAAACTATTCAGAAGGGTGATTTTGCTGGACACTTTCCCATATTATAAATCCAAAACAAATTCTCTGATGATTAAATGTTTCTCACTTGCTTCTCCAGTTCTCTCAGTGACAACATCTGAATGGTTTCCCTCTCCAGTCGATGAATTTGCAGTCACATAACAACTATACTGTGTGTATGGGCTGAGTCCTGTGTTGAATGTTACAGCCAGTGTTGTCCCATTCACTACAGATTTAATGGTGGCAATATTCGAACCAATCACTTGCTCAGGGTATGGTTGTTTGATAGATGTGTTACAGTACACAGTGTATCCAGTGATGATACCATTCCTTGGTTTGGGTACAGACCAATTGGCTGAGAGTTCAGTTGGATGGTCCAAAATAGGAGACAGAGAAAGGTGCTGAGGTGATGAAGGAACTGAAAAAAGTTTGCAATGTAGCATATAATGAATTTGATCACATTCATATTCCATAGAATTACCCCTTTTGGATAATGCATAATTACCTGATTGAGCAGTTAAAGCAGTGACCAGAGCCGAAGGTCTGCTTTGGCCATAAGATGTATTAGCAGTCACGTAACAACTATACTGTGTGTGTGGGTTGAGTCCTGTGTTGAATGTTACCACCAGTGTTGTCCCATTCACTGCAGATCTGATGGTGGCAATATTTGTACCTATCACTTGCTCAGGGTATGGTTGGTTGATAGAAGTGTTACAGTACACAGTGTATCCAGTGATGATACCATTCCTTGGTATGGGTACAGACCATGCAGCACAGAGAGCAGTTGGAGACCCAGGAACAGTGGACAATGTGAAATTCAGAGGTGAGGATGGAGCTGAAGAGCAATCAAACTCGTCAATTTCTGTTACATCATTAGAATGGAAGCTAAGACACGTTTCAAGTATAGTACGATAGAAGTTAGGCATAATTAAGGCCTTAATGAAGTACAGGTTGGTACAAGAAATAATGCCTATTATATCATATTATGAAACAAATTATTCAATTGGAGAAAATGTGTTTGGTATAAATGAAGACATGAACTATAGATATATTTAAATGCACACACCTGCTTGACTGGTCTGAGATATGCCAGTGATGGAAGGACTACCTTCACCAACAGTAGTGTTAGCAGTGACATAACACTGGTAGAACGTAAATGGAAGAAGGCCACTCAGGTATACAGAAGTCTGACTGGTCACATTGAAGACAGTATAGGCAGAAGCACCAGTTGGTACCTGATCAGGATAGGTCTGGTTCTGTGATACTGCACAGTACACTGTGTAGCCTATAACAATCCCACTGGGTGAGGATGGAGGTGTCCAGTTGGCCATAAAGACACTTGAAGAGATTTCAGTAAGTCCAAAGTGCTGTGGTGATGCTGTGACTGTTAAAAAATGCCCCGCATGTTATGGTGTGTGTGTGTATGCGTTTGTGTGTGTGTGCATGTGCGGGTGTGCATGTGCATATATGAGCCAATTTCATTAGTTGTGTGTGATTGCCAATTGAAGTGTTCCAACTTACCATCCCACAACGTCTTAATAAATAGCTCTTGAGAGTAATTTCCATACATTAATGAGGTTAATACACTGGGTCTGGTGAGGTAGCTAAATGCCCTCACAGAAAAAAAGTATGCTGTGAGTGGAATGAGACCACTAAATGAGTAGATCTGTTGTGAGCTGTCATTGGTGGAGATGTTAATGTTCACTGGGTTGAATGACAGTGAAGTATTGTGCATTATCTGATACCCAGCAATGAGACCTTGGGGAGTCTGTGGATATCCCCATGTTAGCTTGATTGATGTAGAGTTGACAGCAGTGGCAGTAAAGTTAGTGGGAGGTGAGGATATGCCTGGGTCTGTAGTGATGACCACAGCAGTGGTGAGAGCACCAGGGCCAATCCTAGTTGAGGCCTGCACACACAGGGCATAAGTGCTAAATGGAACCAGATTAGTCAAGGTTGCATTGTATGTTGTCTGCCCTGGTACAGAAGGAATACGTTGACTTGTTCCACTTGTAGAACAATTACCAAAAGTACTGATGGAATAGTACAAGTCATAACTAGTTATAATTCCATTGACAGGGGATGGTTCTGCCCATGAGGCAATAAGAGTTGATGAATTAACTACTGAAGAGTTCAGGGCATTAGGAGTACCAGGCACTGTGGTTAAAATGATTGTATGATATGAACATATTTTAAGTATGTGAGTAAAACATACCATCTTCATTTGTTGATACCCTGACAGCAGAACTGCTGTTGCCTAGGGTTACTGTAAGGGCTCTCAAAAAAACAATATATTTTGTGTAAATAGACAGGCCAGTGAGGAGAGTGCTGTTGGAATCATTTGTATCCACAACATAAGTAGTTCCAGCTCCTCCTGAAAGTGTGTAGTTCACTTGGTAGCCTCTGATGATGCCATTTGGGAACTGGGGTGGTTGCCAGGTAACCATGATGGAGGTGGAGCTGGTGTTGTAGGCCACAACATTGAGGGGAGGGGAGGGGGCTAGGATGGTTTGATGATATGCAGGTCAAAGAATGATGCTGTTCACACTCTCAAAATACATACCATCCTCTGAAGTGAGCTGACTAACAGGTTCACTGTAGACACTTGTCCCTCCACTGGTCACCACACTCACTCTGAAGGTGTACAAGGTATAGAAGGCAAGTCCACTTATAGTTAGTGATGTGGTCAGTGTGGTGATGTTAGTGGTTCCATTAGTGTTCTCTGCTGGGTAGTACACAACCTCATACATCTGTATGATGCCATTGGGAAACAGGGGGCGTGTCCAAATTAGATTGATTGAAGTAGAACTTTGATTGTATGCAGTGAGGTTATATGGAGGAGGTGGGGCTGAAAAAAGTGGCAACATATTGATTAATAGTACTAAGCTGCAATGAACAACATACTTCCTTCAACTGTCCTGGATGTTGATATAACTGAAGGGCCTCCCTCTCCCACTGATGTATTAGCAGTGACATAACAACTATATTGTGTGTATGGGCTGAGACCACTCAGTGTAGCACCCAGTGTTATTCCATTCACTACAGATCTAATGGTGGGCAAATTTGGTCCAATCAATTGCTCTGAATATGGTTGATTGGCAGAAGTGTTACAGTACACAGAGTAACCAGTGATGATACCATTCCTAGGTATGGGTACAGACCAACTAACAGAAAGTTGAGATGGTGAACCAGCAACAGGAGTAACAGAGAAGTTCTGAGGTGTCGTTGGAACTGTTAAAGATCAATATTAATATAATTTCACCAGTATTTATAATAGAAATCAATACATGGGAGAAGGATACATAGTGACATACAATAATTACCAGGATAGTTCTGGCCAGGAACATGATGTATGCACAACATGTATATGCACGTTATCATACTGTGATCTGTACCTGTTTCACCGGTTTGTGATAACACAGTAGTAGAAAGTCTTCCTTCACCAACGGTAGTGTTAGCAGTGACATAACACTGGTAGAATGTGAATGGAAGAAGGCCACGCAGGTATACAGAAGTCTGACTGGTCACATTGAGGACAGTATAGGTAGAACCACCAGTTGGCACCTGTTCAGGATAGGTCTGGTTCTGTGAAACTGTGCAGTACACTGTGTAGCCTGTCACAATCCCATTGGGTGAGGATGGAGGTGTCCAGTTGGCCATAAGGACACTTGAAGAGATTGCAGAGAGCTGGAAGTTCAGTGGCATTGAGGGAACTGCAAAAACATTCAAATATCAATAACATGTGTTACTAAACAACATCACCATACCATCTAGCAATGTGCTGATAACCAGTTGCTGGTTATAGTTTCCGTATATTTGGGCACTAAGCCTGGTAGAATAGCTGTATGCTCTTACATTAAATGAATATACTGTGAATGGAATGAGACCACTAAATGTGTAGGACTGTTGTGAGCTATCATTGGTGGAGATGGTAATGTTCACTGGGTTGAATGACAGTGAAGTATTGTGCATTATCTGATACCCAGCAATGAGACCTTGGGGAGTCTGTGGATATCCCCATGTTAGCTTGATTGATGTAGAGTTGACAGGAGTGGCAGTAAAGTTAGTGGGAGGTGAGGATATGTCTGGATCTGTAGTGATGACCACAGCAGTGGTGAGAGCACCAGGGCCAATCCTAGTTGAGGCCTGCACACACAGGGCATACATGCTAAATGGAACCAGATTAGTCAAGGTTGCATTGTATGTTGTCTGCCCTGGTACAGAAGGAATACGTTGACTTGTTCCACTTGTAGTACAATTACCAGAGGTACTGGAATAGTACAGATCATAACTAGTTATAATTCCATTAAGAATGGCTGGTTCTGCCCATGAGACAAAGAGAGCTGATGAATTGACTACTGAGGAGTTCAAGGTATTAGGAGTACCAGGCACTGTGGTATAAATGATAATTTAATATGTATACATCATTTAGTATGTACATAAAACATACCATCTTCATTTGTTGATACCATGATAGCAGAACTGCTGTTGCCAAGGGTTACTGTAAGGGCTTTCACAAAAACAATATATTTTGTGTAAATAGACAGGCCAGTGAGGAGAGTGCTGTTGGTAACATTTGTATTCACAACAGAAGTAGTTCCAACTCCTCCTGAAAGTGTGTAGTTCACTTGGTAGCCTCTGATGATGCCATTGGGGAACTGGGGTGGTTGCCAGGTAACCATGATGGAGATGGAACTGGTGTTGTAGGCCACAACATTGAGGGGAGGGGAGGGAGCTAGGATGGTTTGATGGTATGCACAGTCAAAGAATGATGCAGTTCACACTCTCACAATACATACCATCTTCTGAAGTGAGCTGACTAACAGGATCACTGTAGTCACTTGTCCCTCCACTGGTCACCACACTCACTTCAAAGGTGTACAAGGTATAGAAGGCAAGTCCACTTATAGTTAGTGATGTGGTGAGTGTGGTGATGTTAGTGGTTCCATTAGTGTTCTCTGCTGGGTAGTACACAACCTCATACATCTGTATGATGCCATTGGGAAACTGTGGGCGTGTCCAGTTCAGAGTGATTGAAGTAGAACTTTGATTGTATGCAGTGAGGTTATATGGAGGAGGTGGGGCTAAAAGAAGTGGCAACATATTGAGTAAAAGTACTAAGCTGCAATGAACAACATACTTCCTTCAACTGTCTTGGATGTTGATATAACTGAAGGGCCTCCCTCTCCCACTGATGTATTAGCAGTGACATAACAACTATATTGTGTGTAAGGGCTGAGTCCAGTCAGTGTAGCATCTAGTGTTGTTCCATTGACTACAGATCTAATGGTGGGTAAATTTGGTCCAATCACTTGCTCTGGATATGTTTGATTAGCAGAAGTGTTACAGTACACAGAGTAACCAGTGATGATACCATCCCTAGGAATGGGTACAGACCAACTAACAGAAAGCTGAGATGGTGAACCAGCAGCAGGAGTAACAGAGAAGTTCTGAGGTGTCGTTGGAACTGTTAAAGATCAATACTAATATTATTTCACCAGTGTTTATAATAGAAATCAATACGTGGGAGCAGGATACATAGTGGAATACAATATTTACCAGGACAGTTCTGGCTAGGCATATGATGTATGCACAACATGTATATGCAGCATATCATACTGTGATCTATACCTGTTTCACCGGTTTGTGATAACACAATAGTAGAAGGTCTTCCTTCACCAACGGTAGTGTTAGCAGTGACATAACACTTGTAGAATGTGAATGGAAGAAGGCCACGCAGGTATACAGAAGTCTGACTGGTCACATTGAAGACAGTATAGGTAGAACCACCAGTTGGCACCTGTTCAGGATAGGTCTGGTTATGTGAAACTGTGCAGTACACTGTGTAGCCTGTCATAATCCCATTGGGTGAGGATGGAGGAGTCCAGTTGGCCATAAGGACACTTGAAGAGACTGCAGAGAGCTGGAAGTTCAGTGGCATTGAGGGAACTGCAAAAACATTCAAATATCAATAACATGTGTTACTAAATAACATCACCATACATACCATCTTGTAATGTGCTGATAACTAGTTGCTGGTTATAGTTTCCGTATATTTGGGCACTAAGTCTGGTAGAATAGCTGTATGCTCTTACTATAAATGAATATACTGTGAATGGAATGAGACCACAAAACGTGTAGGTCTGTTGTGAGCTGTCATTGGTGGAGATGGTAATGTTCACTGGGTTGAATGACAGTGAAGTATTGTGCATTATCTGATACCCAGCAATGAGACCTTGGGGAGTATGTGGATATCCCCACGTTAGCTTGATTGATGTAGAGTTGACAGCAGTGGCAGTAAAGTTAGTGGGAGCTGAAGATGTATCTGGGTCTGTAGTGATGACCACAGCAGTGGTGATAGCACCAGAGCCAATCCTAGTTGAGGCCTGCACACACAGGGCATACATGCCAAATGGAACCAGATTAGTCAAGGTTGCATTGTATGTTGTCTGCCCTGGTGCAGAAGGAATATGTTGACTTGTTCCACTTGTAGTACAATTACCAAAAGTACTGATGGAATAGCACAAGTTATAACTAGTAATAATTCCATTGAGAATGGTTGGTTCTGCCCATGAGACAAAGAGAGCTGATGAATTGACTACTGAAGAGTTCAGGGCATTAGGAGTACCAGGCACTGTGATTAAAGTATTAAATGATAATTAGTATACATAATAATTAATAAATAACATCTGTTAGAGTTGTGCACAAAACATACCATCTTCATTTGTGGTTGCCATGACACTAGAGCTGCTGTTGCCAAGGGTTACTGTTATGGCTCTCACAAATATGATATATTCCTTGTAAATAGACAGGCCAGTGAGGAGAGTGCTGTTGGTATCATTTGTATTCACAACAGAAGTGGTTCCAGCTCCTCCTGAAAGTGTGTAGTTCACTAGGTAGCCTCTGATGATGCCATTTGCAAACTGAGGTGGTTGCCAGGTAACTATGATGGAGGTAGAGCTGGTGTTGTAGGCCACAACATTGAGGGGAGGGGAAGGGGCTAGGATGGTTTGATGGTATGCAGGTCAAAGGTTGATGCAGTACACACTCTCACAATACATACCATCCTCTGAAGTGAGCTGACTAACAGGATCACTGTAGGCACTTGTCCCTCCCCTGGTCACCACACTCACTCTGAAGGTGTACAAGGTATAGAAGGCAAGTCCACTTATAGTTAGTGATGTGGTCAGTGTGGTGATGTTAGTGGTTCCGCTAGTGTTCTCTGCTGGGTAGTACACAACCTTATACATCTGTATGATGCCATTGGGAAACAGGGGGCGTGTCCAATTTAGATTGATTGAAGTAGAACTTTGATTGTATGCAGTGAGGTTATATGGAGGAGGCGGGGCTAGAAATGAATTCGGATGGTTAAGTTTTATGTATCTTTGCACACCAAATAGAACCTCTGAGCTAAACCTTACCAGCATCAACAGTTCTGGCTAGGCCCAATGCAGAGGGGCTTCCATCTCCTGCAGATGTATTGGCAGTCACATGACAACTATACTGTGTGTATGGGCTGAGTCCTGTGTTAAATGCTACAGCCAGTGTTGTCCCATTGACTACAGATCTAATGGTGGGCACATTTGGTCCAATCACTTGCTCAGGGTATGGTTGGTTGATAGAAGTGTTACAGTACACAGTGTATCCAATGATGATTCCATTCCTTGGTATGGGTACAGACCAATTAGCAGAGAGCAAAGTTGGTGAGCCCAGAACAGGGGATAGTGTGAAGTTTGAAGGTGAGGATGGAACTGAAGGCGTAAAAAACAATATAATTTTCCATTTCATGTATGGAATAGTTTATTGAGAGGTATGGTTAACAGTTTGTAATTCATTTTTAAAAAAAGATGCATGCTTTGTAAAAATAGTGGGTCCAATAAAAAGCATTGTTGTGCCGAACATTATAGTATAATTATTCTGTAATTTTTGCCTTTGTAAATCACAAATGATACCATGTTTGGTTGTTTTGGCAAGAGAGATTGGGGGAGGGGGGGGGGGGGGGGGGATGGTTGCTGCAGTACTCAAAGTACCCTCCGTGGATATGGGCCTGCCTGGTATAAACATTCTCTGCCCAGGTAAGCTACAATATTACATAATAGAATGGTCATTTAAAGCTAGGATATAAGTTACCTGACTGAGCACTTAGAGCTGTGAGTATAGCTGAAGGGCTTCCCTGTCCCACTGATGTATTAGCAGTCACATAACAAGTATATTGTGTGTAAGGGTTTAGTCCAGTCAGGGTAGCAGCCAGTGTTGTCCCATTGACTACAGATCTAATGGTGGGCACATTTGGTCCAATCACTTGCTCTGGATATGTTTGATTATCAGAAGTGTTACAGTACACAGAGTAACCAGTGATGATACCATTCCTAGGTATGGGTACAGACCAACTAGCAGACAGCTTGGATGGAGAACCAGCAACAGGAGATAGAAAGAAATTTTGAGGTGATGATGGAACTGCAAATAAGTATTATGATAGATTTGGATTTATACAACAGAATATAAAAGCATAAAAGACTAACTGAACACCTACCTGATTGAATGGTAGTCATGATGAACACAACTGATGGACTTCCTTCTCCCACTGATGTATTAGCAGTCACATAACAACTATACTGTGTGAATGGGTTGAGACCAGTCAGTGTAGCAGCCAGTGTTGTCCCATTGACTACAGATCTAATGGTGGGCACATTTGAACCAATCACTTGCTCTGGATATGTTTGATTAGCAGAAGTGTTGCAGTACACAGAGTAACCAGTGATGATACCATTCCTGGGTATGGGTACAGACCAACTAGCAGACAGCTCAGATGGTGAACCAGCAACAGGAGACAGAGAGACGTTCAGAGGTAGTGATGGAACTGCAAGGAAAATTGCCATAAGGTCTAAGGGTGTTTAATTAGGGAATTAGAAAACAGGAACATAGAGGAAATGGAACATTTAGAACCTTTTTCCCTTATCATTCCCTAGTGAACTAGGCCAGTAACTACAAACTACAACTGGTGGTGCACACTATTATGGTCAGTTCATAGTGGCAATGGAACATCCATCTGAAGAGCACTTAGAGTATATTTCCTGTGCTGACATTTTTGCACTGAAGTATTTTTATATGTTATGCTCTGGATGTATGTGAGATTAAAAAAAAAAACAACTAATGACACTGTTCTTTGATTCATTTCTAATAGGCTGGATCCTTGCACTATTTCATTGATAAATAATTCTGACTAGAATGCTTAATGATGGGTACATGCAGTGCCTCTCATAAAATAATGAGATGCTGGAAGTGACAAAACTTGTATGGCCTTAATATACCTAAGTTGCAAGAAATAAAGTGATGTATTAAAGAGGGATAGTGGAATGTAAAAAAAAAATGTTTCTCAACCCCCCCCCCCCCCCCCCCCCCCCCCCCCAAACCACCACTATTTTTCCATACCTGTTGAAAAAATCTGCCCTATACAGCTAGGAGAGTACTGTTTAAACTGTAATATCAATAATGTGTGCAAATGTACAAAATATTTGATACTTACCTGCCTGATTGGTTTGTGTAGTGTTGGTATCTGAGGGATTTCCTTCACCAACACTAGTGTTAGCAGTGACATAACACTGATAGAATGTGAATGGAAGAAGGCCACTCAGGTATACAGAAGTCTGACTGGTCACACTGAAGACAGTATAGGTAGAACCACCAGTCGGCACCTGTTCAGGATAGGTCTGGTTCTGTGATACTGTACAGTACACTGTGTAGCCTGTCATAATCCCATTGGGTGAGGATGGAGGTATCCATGTGGCCATAAGGACACTGGAAGAGACTGCAGAGAGCTGCAAGTTCAGTGGCATTGAGGGAACTGCAGAAACATTCAAATATCAATAACATGTGTTACTAAATAACATCTCCATACCATCTTGTAAGGTTCTGATAACTAGTTGCTGGTTATAGTTTCCATATACTAATGCACTAAGCCTGGTAGAATAGCTGTATGCCCTTATAGTAAATGAATACACTGTAAACGGATTAAGATCAATAAACATGTAGGTCTGTTGTGAGCTATCATTGGTGGAGATGGTAATGTTCACTGGGTTGAATGACAGTGAAGTATTGTGCATTATCTGATACCCAGCAATGAGACCTTGGGGAGTCTGTGGATATCCCCATGTTAGCTTGATTGATGTAGAGTTGACAGCAGTGGCAGTAAAGTTAGTGGGAGGTGAGGATGTGTCTGGGTCTGTAGTGATGACCACAGCAGTGGTGAGAGCACCTGGGCCAATCCTAGTTGAGGCCTGCACACACAGGGCATACATGCTAAACGGAACCAGATTAGTCAAGGTTGCATTGTATGTTGTCTGCCCTTGTACAGAAGGAATACGTTGACTTGTTCCACTTGTAGTACAATTACCAAAAGTACTGATGGAATAGTACAAGTCATAACCAGTTATAATTCCATTGACAGCAGTTGGTTCCGCCCATGAGACAAAGAGAGCTGATGAATTGACTACTGAAGAGTTCAGGGCATTAGGAGTACCAGGCACTGTGGTATAAATGATAATAATGTAATCATTAAATAACATCCATTTAAGTTGTACACAAAACATACCATCTTCATTTGTTGTTGCCATGACACTAGAGCTGCTGTTGCCAAGGGTTACTGTTATGGCTCTCACAAATATGATGTATTCCTTGTAAATGGACAGGTCAGTGAGGAGAGTGCTGTTGGTATCATTTGTATTCACAACAGAAGTGGTTCCAGCTCCTCCTGAAAGTGTGTAGTTCACTTGGTAGCCTCTGATGATGCCATTTGCAAACTGAGGTGGTTGCCATGTAACCATGATGGAGGTGGAGCTGGTGTTGTAGGCCATGATGTTGCGGGGAGGGGAGGGGGCTAGGATGGTTTGATGGTATGCAGGTCAAAGGTTGATGCAGTACACACTCTCACAATACATACCATCCTCTGAAGTGAGCTGACTAACAAGATGACTGTAGACACTTGTCCCTCCACTGGTCACCACACTCACTCTGAAGGTGTACAAGGTATAGAAGGCAAGTCCACTTATAGTTAGTGCTGTGGTCAGTGTGGTGATGTTAGTGGTTCCACTAGTGTTCTCTGCTGGGTAGTACACAACCTCATACATCTGTATGAGGCCATTGGGAAACTGGGGGCGTGTCCAGTTCAGAGTGATTGAAGTAGAATTTTGATTGTATGCAGTGATGTTATAAGGAGGAGGTGGGGCTAGAAAAAGGTGGCAACATATTGAGTAATAGTACCAAGCTCAATGAACAACATACTTCCTTCAACTGTCCTGGATGTTGATATATCTGAAGGGCCTCCCTCTCCCACTGATGTGTTAGCAGTCACATAACAACTATATTGTGTGTATGGGCTGAGTCCACTCAGTGTAGCAGCCAGTGTTGTCCCATTGACTACAGATTTAATGGTGGGCAAATTTGGTCCAATCGATTGCTCTGGATACGTTTGATTAGCAGAAGTGTTGCAGTACACAGAGTAACCAGTGATGATACCATTCCTAGGTATGGGTACAGACCAACTAATAGATAACTGAGATGGTGAACCAGCAACAGGAGTGACAGAGAAGTTCTGAGGTGTCGTTGGAACTGTTAAAGATCAATATCATTATTATTTCAGATAGCTCTGGCTAGGCACATGATGTATGCACAACATGTATATATATGCAGCATATCATACTGTGAACTATACCTGTTTCACTGGTTTGTGATAACACAGTAGTAGAAGGTATTCCTTCACCAACGGTAGTGTTAGCAGTGACATAACACTGATAGAATGTGAATGGAAGAAGGCCACTCAGGTATACAGAAGTCTGACTGGTCACATTGAAGACAGTATAGGTAGAACCACCAATTGGCACCTGTTCAGGATACGTCTGGTTCTGTGATACTGTACAGTACACTGTGTAGCCTGTCACAATCCCATTGGGTGAGGATGGAGGTATCCATGTGGCCATAAGGGCACTGGAAGAGACTGCAGAGAGCTGGAAGTTCAGTGGCATTGAGGGAACTGCAGAAACATATTAAAATATCAATAACATGTGTTACTAAATAACATCACTATACATACCATCTTGTAAGGTTCTGATAACTAGTTGCTGATTATAGTTTCCGTATACTTGGGCACTAAGCCTGGTAGAATAGCTGTATGCTCTTATAGTAAATGAATACATTGTAAACGGATTAAGACCAATAAACATGTAGGTCTGTTGTGAGCTATCATTGGTGGAGATGGTAATATTCACTGGGTTGAATGACAGTGAAGTATTGTGCATTATCTGATACCCAGCAATGAGACCTTGGGGAGTCTGTGGATATCCCCATGTTAGCTTGATTGATGTAGAGTTGACAGCAGTGGCAGTAAAGTTAGTGGGAGGTGAGGATAGGCCTGGGTCTGTAGTGATGACCACAGCAGTGGTGAGAGCACCAGGGCCAATCCTAGTTGAGGCCTGCACACACAGGACATACATGCTAAATGGAACCAGATTAGTCAAGGTTGCATTGTATGTTGTCTGCCCTGGTACAGGAGGAATACGTTGACTTGTTCCACTTGTAGTACAATTACCAAAAGTACTGATGGAATAGTACAAGTCATAACTAGTAATGATTCCATTGACAGCAGTTGGTTCTGCCCATGAGACAAATAGCACTGATGAATTGACTACTGAGGAGGTCAGGGCATTAGGAGTACCAGGCACTGTGGTATATAATAAAGTATAATCATTAAATAACATCCGTTAAAGTTGTACACAAAACATACCATCTTCATTTGTGGTTGCCAAGACACTAGAGCTGCTGTTGCCAAGGGTTACTGTTATGGCTCTCACAAATATTATATATTCCATGTAAATAGACAGGCCAGTGAGGAGAGTGCTGTTGGTAACATTTGTGTTCACAACAGATGTAGTTCCAGCTCCTCCTGTAAGTGTGTAGTTCACTTGGTAGCCTCTGATGATGCCATTGGGGAACTGGGGTGGTTGCCAGGTAACCATGATGGAGGTGGAGCTTGTGTTGTAGGCCACAACATTGAGGGGAGGGGAGGGGGCTAGGATGGTTTGATGGTATGCAAATTAAAGAATGATGCAGTACACACTCTCACAATACATACCATCCTCTGAAGTGAGCTGACTAACAGGATCACTGTAGACACTTGTCCCTCCACTGGTCATCACACTCACTTCAAAGGTGTACAAGGTATAGAAGGCAAGTCCACTTATAGTTAGTGATGTGGTCAGTGTGGTGATGTTAGTGGTTCCATTAGTGTTCTCTGCTGGGTAGTACACAACCACATACATCTGTATGAGGCCTTTGGGAAACTGGGGGCGTGTCCAATTTAGAGCAATTGAAGTAGAACTTTGATTGTATGCAGTGAGGTTATATGGAGGAGGTGGGGCTATGAATAAATGCCAAAAGTATGTATCTTTGCATAACATACACATCAGAGCTAAATCTTACCAGCGTCAACAGTCCTGGCTAGGCCCAATGCAGAAGGGCTTCCCTCTCCTGTTGATGTATTAGCAGTGACATAACAACTATACTCTGTGTATGGGCTGAGTCCTGTGTCAAATGCTACAGTCAGTGTTGTTCCATTCACTACAGATCTAATGGTGGGAGTGTTTGGACCAACCACTTGCTCAGGGTATGGTTGGTTGATAGAAGTGTTACAGTACACAGTGTATCCAGTGATGACTCCATTCCTTGGTATGGGTACAGACCAGTTAGCAGAGAGCCAAGTTGGTGAACCCAGAACAGGGGATAGCATGAAGTTTGAAGGTGAGGAAGGAACTGAAGGCGTAAACAATAATATAATTTTCCAGAATGGAATAGTTTATATAGAGGTATGGTTATCAGTTTGCAATGTAGTACCATTTTTAAAATGATATGATCCATTTGCATGCTTTGTAAAAATAGTGGGTCCAAAAAAGCCAGTATAATTTTGCCTTTGTAAATCACAAATGTTTGGTTGTTTTGGTAATAATAGCTACAGAAGGATTGGGGGGGGGGGGGGGGGGGGGGGGGAGATTGCTGCCTGCCTGGTGTAGACAATCTGTGCCCCAGGTAAACTACAACAGGAAATAATACAAAGCAAGAATACAAGTACCTGACTGAGCACTTAGAGCTGTGAGTATAGCTGAAGGGCTTCCCTGTCCCACTGATGTATTAGCAGTCACATAACAACTATACTGTGTGTATGGGTTGAGTCCAGTCAGTGTAGCAGCCAGTGTTGTCCCATTGACTACAGATCTAATGGTGGGCACATTTGGTCCAATCACTTGCTCTGGATATGTTTGATTATCAGAAGTATTACAGTACACAGAGTAACCAGTGATGATACCATTCCTAGGTATGGGTACAGACCAACTAGCAGACAGCTGAAATGGTGAACCAGCAACAGGAAACAGAGAGAAGTTTTGAGGTGTCATTGGAACTGCAAATAAATAGTGATGATTTGTTAGTAAAGGTTATACTAGAAGTAAAGTTTGGAAGGGCAAGTTTCATAGATTTTGGATTGTAAGCAACAGCATAATAGCATAACAGATTACCTGACTGAACAGTAATCATGGTGAATACAAATGATGGACTTCCTTCTCCCACTGATGTATTAGCAGTCACATAACAACTATATTGTGTGTATGGGCTGAGTCCACTCAGTGTAGCAGACAGTGTTGTCCCATTGACAACAGATCTAATGGTGGGCACATTTGGTCCAATCACTTGCTCTGGATATGTTTGATTAGCAGAAGTGTTACAGTACACAGAGTAACCAGTGATGATACCATTCCTAGGTATGGGTACAGACCAACTAGCAGATAGCTGCGATGGTGAGGCAGCAATGGAAGACAGAGAGATGTTCAGAGGTAGTGATGGAACTGCAAGGAAAATTGCCATAAGGTCTTAGGGTATTTAAAATTAGGGAATTAGAAAACAGGAACATAGAGGAAATGGAACATTTAGGACCATTTCCCCTTACCATTCCCTAGTCCCTCACCCTATTTTTTCATATCTGTTGGCTGTCCTATACAGTTAGGAGAGTACTGTATGAACTGTAATATCAATAATGTGTGTAAATGTACAAAATATTTGATACTTACCTGCCTGATTGGTTTGTGTAGTGTTGGTATCTGAGGGATTTCCTTCACCAGCACTAGTGTTAGCAGTGACATAACACTGGTAGAATGTGAATGGAAGAAGGCCACTCAGGTATACAGAAGTCTGACTGGTCTCATTGAAGACAGTATAGGTAGAACCACCAGTTGGCACCTGTTCAGGATAGGTCTGGTTCTGTGATACTGTGCAGTACACTGTGTAGCCTGTCACAATCCCATTGGGTGAGGATGGAGGTGTCCAGTTGGCCATAAGGACACTGGATGTGACTGCAGAGAGCTGGAAGTTTAGTGGCATTGAGGGTACTGTGGAAATGCACAGAGAAAGTTATACATTAAAGTACGACATAATCTCTTTACTACTTTAATATTCATTGAGATATACCTCGATATAACAAGAGGATTCATGAAAATGTTGAATCCTGGTGTAATACAAACCATTATAATATTCAGAAGAAGGCAACCACTACAACTGTTGATAGGCAAGTGTGCACATTTGTGCTGATGAACTGTCTAATATACTGGATGCATGCACACATATGGTACATGCATCCAGTATATTATACAGTTCATCAGCACAAATGTGCACACTTGCCTATCAACAGTAGTAGTGGGTGCCTTCTTCTGAATATTATAATGGTTTGTATTACACCAGGATTCAACATTTTCATGCATGTACCATAAGTGTGCATGCACCACACCACTCATGGATGTGTGATGCACTAAAAATGAACAATTACTTAGAGTGCTCTCCATACAGTAGACCAGGATGAAATTATAAGTCCTCACAGAAATGTTGTACACTGTGCAGGATGTCAGGCCACAGATGGTATAATTCTGTACCCCTGTGTTAGTAGTTGCTATTGTATTATGTATGGGACATTGTGATGCTGGATATCTCTATGTTAAAGTGATGGATATAGAGTTTAAACGTGTGGCACTAAAAGCTGTTGGAGGAGCGAGATCTGGATATCAGGTGTTCTGATAGGCATTGAAGAGAAGATCCCAGCTGATGCTTGCAAATCAGTATATATTTATACCAGCAAATCAATGTGTTTTAACATATCTAGCCTGATGGACTTATACCCTCAATGCATTTAGCACTGTTAAGTGTAAAGCAGTCTTAAAGGATGACGATGGCATTGCCATTTGTGACAGATTGGGACTTCTAAGCAACCGCTGTGCAGCACTCACAAAACGTTGTACAACATGGTGCGGACAGCAACATTTTGCTAGCTACTTCACACTATAATTACGCATTCATATGATTGACTGGTCTGGCTCCATATCATATTGATATTATACCAAGCATCTCTGTTTTTAAATTTATTTTCATCGTGCATAAACAGAGCATGTTTGATTTCATAAAACTAGCACTCGTAAAGTAGAGCTGGAGCGTGTGGTTGTATTTATGTATGTGGCAGTGTCTAGCAAAGTCATCCTTCTGTGGTTATAAATTTGTCAGTATAAAAATTGTATGTTCAACCACTTGTACCTGGAGATATGTTATTAATGGCAACAAAAATATCTTGAGCACTAAAATACGTTTCCATAGCAAGAGAGTTTTAGGAGAAAAGTGCAGTCGGGTTGCAAAGACATATTGATTAAATATTATAACCTACAATTGTTGTTGATAAAAAGTATAATCACAATACGGTGATTTTGCTGGGCAGTGTCACACATATCTTTGGAGGCAACAGAGAACTACCAATGTTTTGCAAAGCACCCATCACCTGCATGTGTGCATGCATCACACTACTCACAGCCGTCTGCAGTGCTAATAATTAGCGCAGAGTACTCTCCGTACAGCGGACCATTCATACCAGGATGAAAACTATAAGCCCTCACAGAAATGTTGTACACTGAGTGTGGTGACAGGCCATGGATGGTATAATTCTGTATCCCCATGTCAGTAGTTGATATTGTAATGTTCTCCATGATTTCCATCACTGATGCATTGTAGACAATCAGGTATCCCTGTATGAGACCTCTTGGAGTAGTTGGATACCACCATGTTAGAATGATGGACGTAGAATTGAAAGATGTGAAATTAAAATCAGTTGGAGGAGAAGAAATGTCTGGATATGTTGTGACAGTGATGGAAGTGAAGTTCCCAGGACCAGCCTCAGATACTGCTTGCACACACAATGAGTAGTTTGTGTATGCCAGCAAATCAATGAGTGTGATATTGTATGCTGTCTGGTCTGGCACAGTAATGATGGATTGATTTGTACCATTAAAGCAATCCGTACTGTTAGCATAAAACAGGTCATAATTCATGATGGTGCCATTAGTGATAGATGGGGGTGTCCAAGAGACAAAGATGGCCGTAGAGTTGAGCACAGTGGCAGCAAAACTGAATGATGCTCCAGGTACTGTGGGGAAATGTGAATCCGAAATAAATGCTTGGCTTTAGCTAAATGTAATACATAAGTAGGGGTAAAAATGCTGCTGATGCATTCCTTCCCCGCCTATTCATATATGTTGTATGCTGTTGCAATTGAATTGCAGTTAATATACTGCAACTATGTCTTACACCAATTATGCATAACAATGTGCCAACTGCATGCTGACAAGCTACTCCAACTGAATTCTTTGCTTACAGATCTGATGTAAACCTATTCCATGATAGTATACATATAATACACCAGCTCATTACATAAGCAAACTAGGAGAATTAAGGAAATAATCAATCGTGAATTTATTCAATTAATAGACTTGTATTTAGATCATTTAAATAACCATTGTTAGTGATTTGCTACCCGTGGGTCTGTCATTCACATACATACACACATGCACATGCACATCAAACGCACAGAAACACATGCACAAACAAACACACAGAAATAATGCTCCCACTAACACACTTGTATTCAGGGTGGATATAATGGAAAAAGCTTGAGTATAGTTACCACTTGATATAAAATACAATGACAGGTAAATATTTGTAATGCAATAAAATAATTTAAAAGTTAATTTTCCCCCATAATTTAAATCAATGACGTTTTCTAAGATTATGACATGCAGTGGACCAATCAGTACTTACAGTATACGAATTTTAATAGTGAGTTACTTAAGTTGCATAAATTTATTAATATTCAAGATCATATCATATTTATTAAGTAGGTCATTTAAAATTTTGGCACAACATTTGATTATTTTTAAAACTTGATATTGTAGTGAAAAGGGATCTAAAAATTACCAGGAAGGAGCATCAAAGTTCATGCGTGCAAGTGAAATTACGCATAATAAAAAATTCAGGCCACTGCCATTCCATGATGGACACACTAATTTCCTGTGAAGTTATAGAGGACATAAGAATCTCTTAGAATATTTGAAAACATGGAAAATTGTACGTTAGGCCCCTTTTCGCTGCATCGATTCCATTTCCTCTTGTATTAATAACGCAACTTGTACTAAGAACAAACAATTCACATACACAATGCACTGACTGCGTGCAAGCACTCAACATCCAAATGAGATGTATATAGCGACATATACATGTCCTTGCAACATCCGGTGTTTTCATACTAGCAAAGGCAAATCGAATCGAGCCCCACTGTGTTCAATGAATGTAATCAGTTAGTTCTATTCACCGACCAAATTCATTGACTGCAATGCGGATTGATCCAGTTGAATTGCCTTTGCTATTGCGCATACACTTAAAGTTTTTTGCTGCATGAGAGCTCATATCAGTTTTACATATGTGTACAATTAAATTGAATTTACCTTCTGAATTTCCGTTCACATATGCACATTGCTGACAGGTGATGAATAGAACTGTGAAAAATGCATGTATACAGCCGCCTGAAACGTTAACGCTCGAACGTTAAAATATGTCTTTTAAAAATAGTTATTCATCGCTTACCATATCTATAAATGGCTTGATGGCAGTGGAAACGAAGTGGTTTGTACGCCATATCTCTTTAAATTCAGGAAGCCTCTGAAAGAGTCTGTGTCCTTATAATAGCCTATTGAAAAAGCGAACTAGTACATAACGACTAGTATATGTGGCATATAACGTGCCACAACGTAATATATAATCAGTTGTTACCTTTGACTAAGATTTTTGAATCGCGATTCCTACGACAAATTGAGCCCTTATATATTCAGTACCATTTTTATATTACGCATGCATGTATATTACGCCGGTCCCAAAGGATTTTCCCCAATCATGAGGAACGCACTTGGTTAATTAGTGGGTATGTGACGTCATCCTCTTATGGACACGACCTCAAACCATTTTAAAAAGAATAGATGATCATATTGAACACCTGGCCTGTTTCACTATTGGGCGTTCAATCACATGCATCTTTCGCTCTGGGATCAATGTCCCCACTGATATTCATTTTAGTTTAGCGCACAATTTGTACAACAATGTTACAATGCCATCACTTGATGACATTGCACTTATACAGAGCCTATAATTATCCTCTCCCCCCCCCCCCCCCCCCCCCCCCTCCAAATAATCCATGCACCACTGAATACATATTAAAACGCCTAGCTAGTAAACATATAATTGAGCCGTAGGATTGGAATGCAGACTTGTCTTTCGTGCGTTAATTACCAATCAAATTATATCGCAGGCATCTCAATTGTGCACCCATTCGCTGACGAAGCAAATTCTTTGCGGTGATAGGGCCTGAGAGTGGAGAGAGGGAGTTGTGTTACATATCGGGGGATGACCTAAATTAAATGAAAATGTAACGCCATGACGCGAACACAACAAGATATATAGATGCACAACACAAAAATATACGCTATTATAACAAATGAGCCTGAGGCACAATGTCGGGAAGTACAATGGCAGGGGACATAGGGTCATGTAGTCAGGTGATAGTCACTGCATTACACCACTTCCTCTTCTATAAAGTCCATATAGCGGTCTGGTGGTCTACTCACACGATGAGGATACCGAGGCTCTTGGAGGGGGGGGGGGGAATCTTCCTGCTCATGCTGTACTTCGTCCAGGTGCTCTTCAGTATCGCTATCTGCAAGGATCAGGTTCATCTCCAGTACATTGTTGTGGTGGTACAGTCTGTTGACAAGACTTGGGAGCTGGGTCTGAGGTTGAGAGTTGAGTGTTTTTTTTTTTTACCTAGCCATTTTGGCTTGATGGTGCATATCTTCAGACAATCAGAATGAACTACCTTGATCGCCCTCCCCTGTTGAGCCTTGATCTTATAGACACAGTAACTCATGTGCCTAATAACGTCAAAAGAGCCAGTTCAAGGATGAAGTAACTACTTACATATTCCCCCCTTTTAACCACTGGTATGTGTAACCATGCTAAGTCACCCACTTTGTAGGGCTTTAAGTTTTGGACATACCAACTAAAGGTTACATTCTCTTGAGGTGTAGGCACATACATGAGATCAACAGGAAGCTGCACCTGGTGACCAAACATTAAAAAAAGGAGAATACCCTGTAGAGGAATAAACAGTTCAGTTATATGCTATGCATGCCCGACGACCACTGATCCCAACCCACCTGATGATCCTTTACCAAGGTAGCTAACATGTCGAGCAAGGTTCTATTAAACCTTTCTACCAACCCGTTACCATAAGCAGTGGAATGAGTTTTGTTAATTTGGAGCAGGCTACAAATCTCCTTCACCAAATCTGCCTCAAACTGTCTGCCTTGGTCTGCATGCAGTTGCTTTGGTGGGAAAATTGGCAGAAACATCATCCACCAATTTACGGGCCACAGTGCAGCTTCTTGATTTGGCATTGCAAAGGCCCCTACCCACTTTGTAAAACAATCGCTCACCACATCTGGTGTAGCTGAAAAGGGGCCTAAAATATCTACAGCAACTATTTGCATGGGATACCCAGCCTGAAGGCTGTGAAGTAGAGCTCTTGGCTTTGGGATCTCTCCTATTATGTATGAAGTTCAAATACAGTCAGCTTTCGAAGGACGTCTTCACTAAGGAGGGCTCTTTCTTCCCCACTTGAAAAGCAATTTTTCAGACCACACTGAAAATGGATTATGTAAAAATGAAGGTAGATGATGGGCACATGCACTGAGGATACTGTCTTTGAGTAAAAAAGGAAGTATAAATTGAAGCTCAATAGTCACAATACTGCCGCTACTCATCTCAGGGCCATGCTGCATGCCTTTTGCTAGCAATGGACCTATGCCAGGAAAAAGGAGCATCCAATGCTTCCTATAGAAGAGAATGGATTCATCCTATGCAAGACTGTTTCCGAGTTTTCATTAGCTCTTAGGTATGGCTGGTTCAGTGGCAGAGAAGATGAGATGGGTGAAGGAAGCATGTTCAGCATCAATGATCCATAGGTCTAGCAGGATTCGCTGTCATCTTTCCTTCTCCCTCCTACTCTCTTCCATCATCTGCATCAGAGCGGCACGATCATCTTTCCTTCTCCCTCCTCTCTTCCATCAGAGGGGCACGATCATCTTTCCTTCTCCCTCCTCTCTTCCATCAGAGGGGCACGATCATCCATGAGCCATTCAACCTGAAAAATTGTGCAGTGCAATTCATATTATGTATCCTTGTTATTAATAGTACTAAGTAGCCTGCACCAAGTAGCCTGCAGTGGCGTAGGAAGCATGGAGGTCATGCGGGCATTTGCCTCCACAGAATTGTTGGAGGGGGAGGGGCATGCCCCCTCACCTTTATTATATAATAGGAGGGGGAGGTAGTAAAAAGTGCTAAACACCATCCTAATAATTCAAAAGTTCGAAGGGCCCTACCCACCCTCTGCCGAAAGATACGCCCATTCATTTGCCACCCGCCCCCTCTCTCTCCCCCCCCCCCCCCCCCTCAGGAAACAAGAGTCTAATAATGAAGTAAAATAATGTAATAGTCCTATATTTAGCACATTTGTATGATACTGTGCTCGTTGTGTGCTAAATATAGGACTATTACATTATTTTACTTTATTATTAGACACTTGTTTCCTTGCTTTTTACACCACTATTGCCTATATACCACCAACGTTCTCATAGAGAATGTTTTTTATTACTTGTTTCATTGATTTTTTTGTGTGTACACCATGGGTTTTGTGACGTCATGTGGATGCAATTTGCTAAGACATCCACATACATAGGATGAACGAAGCTAAGCGATCAGGTCATCAGAAGTCTACTGTAAAGGTGGGACAGGATGTGTGTTTTAGACATTCGTGTCAGTGCCTTTCGATGCTGTACTTGGGTGGCATTTGGCATATTGGAACTGTTATTATTAGATTAACGCAAATAAAACACGTATGGACAACTAAAACTAACATTAATAGTTATACACGAATACATTTTCTGAGTTATAATACATTACACACCCTCCTCTTCCACTTCGTCCTCTTCAATTTTCTCCACTGCCTCTTCCTCTTCCGTTTTGGCTGCCTCCACCTCGGCCTCCTTTGTCTCTCCCACCTTCTCATCGTCATCCTCTTCCACTTCGACCTCTGGCTTGCCTCGTTTTTCTTCCCTACCACCCCATCCAGCACCGTCTTTGCCACCTTCTAGCTCCCTCCACCATCTCCACGTCCAGCACCGCCTTCTCCATGTACTGCTTCTACTCCGCCATCCCCACCACCTTCCATTGAACATACCACACATAACCATATCACCAACTCCACCCACATAACCAAGTCTTCAGATCTGACAACCATCATCACTAACTCCAAAGGCATTACCAAATAACTTCCACATCGCTACTCCACCTCATTGAATATCCTCCACTACTGAAGAACCTCCACATTATTAACTCCGCACACCTATAATGTACACATCCATCACCAAGCCAGATCTCTGACAAGTACCATGCACCCTCAATCCACTCACTCCATCCACTGAACAACCATCTGCAATACATGCCTCATTAACCATTGCATTGCCAACCTAACAATCATTAATTTCAGGACTAGCAACACGCACTGTTATTCACTTTTGCAGCCACACACACACACACACACACACACACACACACACACACACACACACACACACACACACACACACACACACATCACACAACAATATACTTGTGTTTCTTGTATTGACACAATAGAGATGCATAAAGCATCTGGCCTTTTCAAATGCTCTGGAATAAAGTCTGTAACCTGGGAATACCCACAATATTCCTAAATTTCACAGCCTAAAATGATTACTGGTTGGGCACCTCAGTATTCCTATTCAACATCATTGGTCAGAGCCAATGAGTTGTGGTAGCTGATAGCATTAATGATGAGCCCATGTCTTAGCAGATAGGTCACTGCATAACAGGAGCACAGGGAAAAGTTTCGTGTTCCCATCCTTGAATTTTGATTCATGTTCCCAGGTTTGCAGTTATCTTTGCTAACCACATCTAAGGTACAATGACATGAGCCATTCCACCCTGGGAATGTGGATCAAAATCCAAGGATGGGAACACGAAACTTTTTCCTGTGGAGGGCTATAGACAGTTGCTAAAGATGAAAACAAAATCGCACACACATGCACACACATGCACACACATGCATACACGCACAACACACACCATATACATGTACTTACATGTGTTCAATGGTAATTCAGAAGTACTTTAAGTTGAGAGTAAACAAAAGCCATACAAAAATACAAGCACAGCAAATGGGGACAGTGGCTTAAGATCAAAGAAAGATGATACCTAAAAGCAACACACACAAACACACACACATGCGCGCACGCGCGCGAGCACACACACACACACACACACACACACACACACATGCAAACACACACGCACACATATACACATGCACACACACCCAAACACAGACACACCCACACACACACAACATTTGATTTGTTGCAGTGCGTGGAACGTAACACATCGCGTTCGGAACAGCTGGCGCTCTTAATTGGATTACCTATATTAGTTACTGACATGGGTAGCTATTGCGTATACGTAATTGCTGTCATTCAAATAGACTACAGTTTAGACGAACGATGTTTACTTTTGCAACTGATCCTATTTCGACTATTACGAACGCCAGTAGTATCAGTGTAGTATTTGAATGCACGAGAAAGTTGCACACTCTGAGTGTGCAAATTGTATTAAAGTGATTGTACATTCCTTAATTATAGGTTGTAAATGCACTGATGCATGCATGGTCGATCTCAGTGGTTATATGGGGTGGCTCGTCAGTGCATGTACGTGGGCTGCCTATACCGTATGCACAGAATGGGTATAATTATATGGATGCATACTGCCTATACAGTAACTAAGCTTAGTAGGAAATCAAAAGTTGTATGTTGCAGGGCTGCCCAAAATGCTCCCAGTGTCCTGGCTGGCGACGTGCAAATGCATGGGGCGGAGACAGACATCAAGGCACAACACGCCGCGTTTCATACATGCAGTCCACTTACTTGCCGTGGATGCCAAGGTCAAGGCAGGCGATAACCCTGCACCCGACCACCTTACCGAGGAGTTACTTCCCTCTCTTGTAATGAGCTGTCTACAAACGTGACCCTCTTATGCCGTCATTCGTGTTACCATGTGGTACCACCCTAGCATTATACCTTTAACCTTTAGGGTAAGATACCCTCAGTCTAATTAATTAACCTGCTGCTTTATTTGTCGCACAAGCAAAAATTCTTGATTTTCAATTGATGTGTCACTTACATTCTGGTATTATATACCTGGTGCAAACTGTTAACAATATGTACCAGAATATAAGTGACAAATCAATTGAAAATCAAGAATTTATTTGACGCGTTTTTTTGCTGTGCCTATATTGATGGTTTTTTGGAAATTTATAAAGTCTGCTCTGATTTAATGCTCTGATTGGTTTTATAAGCAAAACGACATACTTCCTACTTCCTAGTTGCCTGCCTTGGACTGATCAATCATGAGCAGCAATGTTGAAGGAGTTTCCACAGATACTACTGATGGCAGCGGCTCGTTTGTATAAACTAGTATACACAAACAGCAGGGCATCACAGGAAAATTTTTTACATGCCTGCATGCAGGGTGGTTTGGTACTTGTTTACATGCAAGGTGCTTCAGTCAGATCAGAACAAGGCTTGATGTTTGCAAGCCGCCTGTAGAAAGTTTACGCGCTTTTATTGATATAAACATGTACATGTACGTTATTGCAAACATCTGAACCAACTAATCTCATACATTTATTCATCTCATACATTCATCATACAGCAGCGAATACACAGGGGGAGAAAACTATGCAAGGTACAGCTCAGTTAAGATATAGATCACATGCATGATACAAAGCTAGCAACACTTCGGGAAATGTTACAAAAAGATAATAAAGACTGTGAACATCATAATCAGGAATCAGAAGTTGGAATACGTATCCATACTCTCAACATAGTCAGCCAATATCTCATGACAGAACGCATACTGTGTCTAATAGATAAGGCATGGCAAAGGTTTTAGTGGCTGCACATCTGTCAATAGGGCACACTCCCTTACCACATTCTCCACCAAGGAGGGACGACAGCTTCTTGATGACTTGACAAACTGGAAGATGTCGACAACTCCTTCCGTCTTGAGGCGCTCCAGTTCACAATCAATACACATGAAAGCACCCGTTCGACCCATGCCATCGCTAAAGGAACATATGCACACATTGTTTAAGCACAGAGACATTCTTGAAAAACACAGCAACCTACTCGCAAGTGACAGTTATGGGGGTGTTGCCATTAGTGACCTTAGCCTTGTTGACCATGTCCAGCAGCAAAAGCATGTTGGTTGTGTCAGATGGCTTGCCTTCCTTAGGCCACTCAGTGTAGTGAAACTGCGTCACAATATATTCTTGCTTCTTAGCCTGCATATAGTACGTAGATGAGAACTATGTACGTATATATCTAGACCATTCCTAACATTACCTTTTCTTCTTGAATGTCAAACTTCCTTATTACAAAGCCATCATAGACTGATGTAGATAACAACGTGACGGACACAGTCCCGTAGTTTTCAGCTGCCTGCTCTGCTGTGGGCCAGTAGCAGTAGGAGGACTCCGCCCCTTCTTCAGACAGCTGGCACAACATCACAATGGTTTTGCTCTTGAACTCGAGCAACAGACGCCAGAAGTCATTAACTGTCTTCTCAAGTGGAGCCTGGGCTGCAATATAAGCCTTAGACCCTTTGTATCCCTGGGTATAGAAAGAGTTTTATGTCACTATTTAAGTGCATCATTATGATTTCACACTCACAGGTACAATACTGGCATTGATGTAGTCTGATCCTTCAGCAGCCGTCTGTCTCAGATAAATGCGCTTCGTATTATCTAATGCAGTAACAAATACGTGCAATAATATACTAGTTACATATGTTGAAACAGTGCATACACGGAAGCCTGTCTGCATAGCGGTTCTTGTCCACATTGTAGTGTCTTGCCCCATCACAGCAGTCTATGCTTGGTCGCTTGCTGAGATGAACAATGAGCTAAGGGGGGGGGGGGGGGGGGGGGTAAATATTGCTGAACTAAGCCATTGCACAAAAAAAAACATTCCTAACTCTAGATGTGGTACCTGAAACTGCTGTTCATACACATTGGAGGCATTTCCTGGGACCACTTTGCTCATCTTATTGACCTTGCTGCGGAGGCTTGATGCACCGATACTGGTCTCCCCACACGTGATGTAGTCCAGAAGAGCATCATGGATGAACACATATTGGTCCTGTAGAATACAGGATGTGAAAATTATCACCATCCCACAAAGAATGAGTAAGGTTGAATACCAGTGTTTGAACCATCTTCACTCGACACTGGCGCATCTTACACAATGCTGCATACACGTCTACAGAGTCCTCTACTTTCATCCTCTCCAGCATGGTGTCCAGCAGTATGAATGTTCCAGTGCGTCCCACCCCAGCGCTGCAGTGCACGAGCATTGGCACACCGACCTTCTTTCCGTGACACTTCTGAATTCTCTGGATGAAGGAGATGAGCGCTGAACTGCTCTTTGGTACTCCATGGTCAGGCCAGGCAGTGAAGTGATACTGAGTGACAGTTAAACTGGGTGCAGATGTTGCAGTATTCTGTGAAAAATTATAATAAAGAGGTTGTGAATACTCCAGATGTTAATATTATAGTGATAAATATTAAATCATAAAACACTTGTAGCATCCTGAGCAAAGGTTGTCGAAATGCATGCACACAATGAGAAAACCTCCATAGCGCCTGCAGAAGAGTTCTCCTTCGATGACCCAGTGGTCTCCCTGGGCCACGCGGGGTTTTTATTCACCTTAAATTGCAAAGCTTCCTGGTCTGTTATGAGAATTATTTCTTATCCAGGATACTAACATAACCATACGTTGGAACATGTCATTACATTGGTGGGCTCGTAATGAGTGTCTCGCGCTGCACATGTGACTCGACCAAACGTTGCTTGGGATCAATTGACATGTCATCGGGTCACAAGGTCATATCAATACAATACCTACTGCAAAGTACTTGCAGTAGGCTACAGTAATCAGTAATCATGTGAATTACTTCTTATCCCAGGATACTAAAATAAAACATGTGTAGCTATCTACCTAAAATCAGTCTGTCCAGAACACTAGTCCCACAAATAGGCATGAATGTCACCAGGTCACAAGATCATATCAATACAATTTCTATTGTCTAGGCTCTCTCATAATCCTGAAGTGGAAACCCTGTTCTTCAATATATGGAATTAGTTTTATCAATAATGTTAAGGGCTAATGGAATTCTTTTAATGCAGTTGTCATCAAGACTTTAAACACATGATTAAGTACTTTGTTTCTAGTTTGGGTAATTTGTGTCCCTCATTCAGAATAACATCTTCTCCTCCTTTTGAAAACAGATCAGTCTTAATGTTGGCATATATACATATAACCACATAACTTGGGCTCGGCCAAATGTTAATGCAGTATACAGTTCAAAGACCATTGTCAGAAATTTTTTGTTTTTAGAGGCAATGCATCTAGCTATTTGACTTGTATTGCATTGTGTTTAGGCCATTATATTTAGATGACTGGTAGTTTTATTTGAAATGATTGTCCAAAGAATTTGATCGTCAGCTGATTACATGCCAAATCTCATTAGACATTGATGGTAGCCAGCATATTAATGAACCAAGTCATTTGATTATGAAAAAACCATGGTTGGCTCATTTGTTCACTCATAAAAACTATAGCCATAATGTAAATGTTATTCTCCGAAAATGCCTTACTTTTTAAGACCTAATGTTTGAGGTAAATGTTTTAGAAGTAACGAACGTTTTCATTAAACAAGCATTTTAAATACAACTACCTTCTACATATTTTTAAATCAAGTTATGCTACCCTAAACACAACGCAAGGCAAAAAACTGAGATGCATTTCTCCCTAAAACTGCACGTTTGTGTACAAAAAATCCTTGAACTGTTTACCACATTCACCATTCAGCCCTGCCCATGTGATGTGGTTAAATGTGGGGTAGTTATGCATGTCTGCCAATGATCAGTCTGATCTGTTTCCATAAGGGGGAAAAATAAGCTAGAATTTTTTTTCTGAAGGAAGGAAACGAATTCTCCAAAATAGAAACAAATAAGTCACATCACATGCTTAAAATTCGAAGTCTGTTTGTCTAAACGGTTGCCAACAAAATGTATTATTATAGCTCCTACCCCTATTGATAAAGATAATTCCAAACATTGACGATCAGGCAAAATTTTTATACTCAATTACCAGGGTTTCCATTTTAGATCTAAAATTTAAATAGAATTGCACTGCAGCTGCCACTACTGCTCACCTTTAATGTAAGAGTTCTGATAACAAAATCTGAAAAGGAGTCAATAGCAGTAGTTGTAACGGTGATGTTAGTGGTGAAAAACCCCTCCCCTATGTTGTCTGTCCAGTACTGATCACATTTGCGCTTGAAAAGAGAAGTGTAAAAAAATACGGCATAGTCAGCTCTCTATCCAGCATGAGCATCCGATACAGCATTATGGGTCTCTCTACCTTTCCATCCTCAAAGCATTTTGTCAACATTACAATTGTTTGAATACGTTGCTCCCAAATCATTCTCCAAAAATCTTCCAAAGTGGATTCCATTGGACCTGAAGAGAATTTGTACAATAGATCAAGGAGATTTATGGTTCATCATTGTGTGTGTGTGCGTGTGTGTGTGTGAGTGTATGTGAATGAGTGTGACACAATATGTTTGATTCAAGTAGAAGTGTTCCATATGTAACTAAATAGAGATTGGTAGCAATTGGTTCATTGTACAGCTTATATACAAATTGCATGCACAGTAGTGGATAAGCACTGCACTACTGTACTGCCTGAAGAATATTTATATAAGGTAGTTAGTACACCTGACAGAAACATGTAATGTCCATACAATGTAAGACTGCTTAAGAATAGCTACTGAAAATATTAATTTCTTACTATTTGTTGCTGTGTTCCCCAAGAATACCGTGTATTATTTGCTTGAATGTATGAAAGGCATTAAATGATATACCAGTGAGTCAATGTATAAGGTTGTAAATCAAAATCTATTAAGGCGATTCATGGCTAAAGAGGAAAAATCAATCTGTAACACACAACCTTTCAAAATGCTTTGTAATTTTATTAAGATAAGGAGTTTGAAATAATCAAGAATTGGTTATATAAAGACTTCGTAATGTACAAACTAGGATGCTCATATTATTGGAATGGAAATATTTTATAATCAGGTAAGGAATTGAGTAAGAGTTTTAAAAATAAAATTGAAGTAGGAATCACACATACCTCACTAATCTCATTTAATGGTTTATACCTGTGCAAGCATGGAATACATCTTCTCAGAGGAAACAATACATCTTAAGTTTTATTTCCAAGTGTCACTGAGTAGCCCATGTATTCATCATAAAGATTTGCCAAGTCTCACACAGTCAGGATGGTTCTGACATGACACTGATATTGAGTACCACAATGGGAAAATAAAACGCCAGAATTAACATCAATTATATATAGACTGAGCATTTCCCAAACCATGCGTGCAAGGTCTGTACATGCTGATAATTATTGACTACCTATCATTCTTGTCATTCATTAGCTAGGAGGTAGTTATTCATCTTTGGCATGTGATTTATTGTTGATTAGGACATTCCTCGGCCATGAATATGTCACCAGATCCTACTGTGATGTAACCACCTGCAGCTGTGTCCGTTGGGTCTGGGGCCAAGACTACGCAACGAGGTTCATCATGGAAGCACTACTAATTGGAGGTGCAACATCAATCGATATTTTGCCATGGTAATGTATCAGTTACGAAGCATGTAATCTCATGTGTATTGAACAATGCAAAGATTGAATGGACAGCTTGTCCAACCTAAATCGTAATAGTCTGGTCATTACTATAAAATACACAGAAATGACTAATGTCCACACGCTATTTCGGAGACTGGCAACTGTAACCAGAAAGAATTTTCCCACAGTAAAATCATTAAAGCATGCTGTGTTTAATCATGTTACATCTGCTCAACTAAGTTATTAGATGACGCCGTTTAATAAATCACGATTTATCTAGGAATAGACTCCACACGTTGCTAACACCAGGTGGTTCATAGCTCAATGAAGAACGAATTGTCTGGTAGACCTCAGCTCACGAGCGATCAAGTATGAGTCGAATTAACTGAGTACCTCGATGTTTGTTTTTTGATCTTTGTAAGTTAAAGTGCACTACAATCAAATACAACTCATTAACTTCATTTGATATAATTCTAGCTGCAGTTTTTGCCCACGCGATGATGCCGGTACTAGTAATGTGAATGTGTCTTGTAAAAATAGAATTGTGTATTTTAACCTCAGTACAAACTTTCGACAGCATGGTCTGAACTCTCAAAGACTAACTGGACTCTCAATTGCACTGGGATGAAACATTTGCTGCTACTTTGTATAAGTCTACTCAAGAAAAATAGTTCTCGCTGAATTTAACATACATTGACCTCCATATTGTTTTAATTTTTCTAAAGCACATCGCGCATCCACATGACAGTACCAGTTCAGCCGTTCTCTACATTTCCACCAACTGGTCTCAATCAGACAGATCTCTACGAATCAAGGCTCTCAGGTCAGTCATACAAACTTCCTAACAGGTCTATGTACACATTAGCATGGATCATAGATTAGAAAGTGGGGATAACCTACAATGCCATGTTCCATGAATAGGCTAGTGAGAAATACGAGTAGCACAGTGTAACTTTGGTCATCAGGATTGCTGAGAAGAATATAGGCCCGTTTTTTGGAGATCAATGACTCTGGCTATGAAAATGGTGTCAATAGAAGGAGCTGAAGGTATCTTGTGTGTCTATCATAACATATCATTATAGTCATTCCTTTTAGAAGACCTCATGCTAGTATAAAAACACATTTACTACGTGAGGACTAGCAGGATGGGTCAGGCAAGATAGGAAACCTGAACAGGAAGTACAGACATGTTCAAGCATATTTGGAGAGAATGTGCAAAGTGATATTCAAATGACAAGTTTTTTTTTTGTAAAAAGGATAACATTTGTTATTCCAATGAATAGTTTTATTAATGACATCACTAATTTATACAGTAATGGATTACAACGGAATTTATTAAGCACTATATACCACATTTAAATGTGTCGACAAGTACAGCGTTATATCACCTAACGCATCCAATTCGGCCATAATAATGCACTTCACCTCAAATAATAGCGGTACACGTTACCATTCATAATACCAACGGGTCTTAGTGTCAACAGCTGTGCCACATCATAAGCCTTTACACCGCAATATGACGGCAGTTTTTTCCTACAGGTTGTCGTCAGCCATCAATACAAAGCTGCTTAATTTTGGCTTGATAATAGCAGCTACAACTATTGCAGTTCTACTATAGGTAATTTGGTAAGTAAGGATGAGCCGCCTCAGAATAAATAGCTACGTCCAAAATGTGATTGCAACTGCAACATGACCTTCCAACTAATAATACAAAAAGATAGTTGGAAATATAGGTGTGTAATTTTCACAGATACAGTATTAAAGATGTATGCAAGAAAAAGGCTGCTCTTTACAGGTGTACGTATGAATTTAGACATGACAGATTTTTTGAATTCTTTCTTTACTGCTATTAGGAGTAGTGATCATAACATGATTGGAAGCTCACTTACACTGATTTTATTTATACCAGGGCCTGTACATTGGTGGAAACAAGGTTTTCTATTGCATGATTGGTTGCATTAGTTTGGTAACAACAGGTTTACAATCTGCCGGAGTTAATACAACCCCACAGAAGCAAGCCATACAGATCGGAAAATGCCTGTTTACCTTGACAAGCGATGTAGCACTTTTGCTGATGGTATCCCTGGAAGTAATCACATTTCACATTAATTTCTAACTTCCTTAGAGATGACAAGCATGCTCACATTAATATAGCTGGCATTTATATAATCTGAGCCTTCATCACCAGGAATCTCTTGCAGCACAACTCTGCTAGCATCATCTACACAAAAGAGGAGGTAGGAGGAGTGTGGGTTGGGGCACAACAGAAACTGACAGCCACCCAGTGAGGAAATATATAACTCACATGGAAGTATGTTATTAAATCTGTTCTTAGTTGCATTACATTGAAGTGATGCAGTGGACTGTGACCCGACACTACCAACATCAACATCTAATGACTAAGTGTGGCCATAGCAAAGTAAGTACAAAGATGGCCATCAGGAAACCATTACCTGATATTCACGCTCAAACGCTCTGTCACGCTCTGTGTGCATCTTCATCACATGATCACGAAAACTTATTAGACTGATCGGATTCATTCTTTCATCATCTGGAAAGGAGTAAGATGTTTAAGGATAGTTGTAATCTGTTATAGAGATGTTTAGGGATAGGCGCAATTTCTTGTAGTGATGTTTAACTCTTTCACGGGCAGCAGAGCAATATTGCACAGTAATGTATCCATGCCCGTGGGCGGAAGCGCAAGTTTGCGCCGGCAGCAGGAACTACAATTTTTGGCGCCTTTCCAATTTATGTCTGAAATAGCGTTTTGCGTGTCTCTTTGGCCTACAAAACCTATCCTCTAACTTATTTTCACAATAAGCAATGAAAAAGTAGTGTTCCAGCACTTGTTTATGTACGGTAAAAGTCAATTGAAGTGACCACCCCGCCCACTGATAATAATTGAACGCATAAACCCAATGTGGCTTCCACCGTGAAAGAGTAAAGGATAGATGCAATCTATTGTAGAGGTTACCTTGAGTAGTATTAACTTTGCACTGAGGCTCATGGTGTTGTGGTGATGCACTACTCTCTGCAGGAGGTTCATCTGTCCATTTGATTTTCTCTGCAGACACTTTATCGTCCATCTCATAAAAATCTTTCCTGGCGGTCGTAATGATTAACCTCCGTTGGTTTCTGAAACTGTATATTAGCAATACATTTATAAAAATCCCCATGATCGGTGACCAAACTTACTGCACTATGCAATACACAACAATAACAATCATCATCACTGTGAACACCGCAACACCAGCAACAACAGCACCAATGACCGCTGTGGGGGGGGGAAGGTGCAGGAATAATGCAAGACCCAACAATGGAGCAAATGAATGCTGACCATACACTATTGAAGAAGGACCAGCCACAATGGGTGAGTAGGTCACAGATGCATTACTGAATACGGATCCTCCTGATGTTTGAACACTAAGCACAACACTGTAGGACTGAGAAGGATCCAGTCCAGAGATGTTAACATAGCTCATGTTGGTGGAGGCTTGCATTGCAGCACGCTTAAGAGAGCTCAGAGGTTTGTAAGTTATGACATACAGGGGAAACCCCCTAGCCTTTGCTAGGGTTATAGGGGTCCATCTGATATTCATGCTAAATCCATCAGGTGAACGGGTTACTACCACATCTTTGGGGACATCAGTTGCATCTGCCAAATCAAAAAACACAACTATAAAAATATGCTACAAGGAACCAAAGCACATACTTAATTCTTTTGTGAAGAACACAGCACACTGGTGTTTTCCTAAACCAAATGAATTATTTGCACTCACACAAACCATATAAGGAACACCAGCACCTGGGTGGTTAATTAATCATCAACAGCTGTAAATGAGATCAAACATACCCAGCCAAGAAAGTGTATGCTCCATTGTGCTAGCGTTCAAAGAATATGATGTTGAGTTATAAATTAAGCCATAATCCTCAAGCACAGACAATGTAAGTTCATAGCTATAAATACGACCATTGGGGTACCAAGGGGGGTTCCATTGGATGATAACTACTTCCCTTTGTAAATCAACTTTTGTTCCAATGAATGATACCATAGAAGGTGCTATAAAATAATGCAACATAGAAAGATTAACACTACAGGCCAACATAGTGTGCACTTACGTGTTAATGAGATATCAGTGGATGCACTACTTGAATTGTGGATGTTCTTAGATGATGAAGATATGTTCGCCATGCACACATAAATCCCAGAGTCATTCTCCTTGAGTGAACTGAAAGAAACGGTACTAATGCTACCAGTGGTCACACTAAGTGTTCTTATATCCATTCCATTGATTTTTGACCATGTGATAATAATTGGCAAAACTAGACCATTAATAACTGTGACATTACAGACCAGTGTGTAATTTTGATTGATGGTGTACTTGTATGTATTATTATTGGTGATGGTAACATTGGGATCAGGGAGAGCTGCAATACAAGGACAACACAGATCAGATCAGGATTACATTCTTCAGGCTGTCACTCACACTTTATGCTGTGAAGGTAATCACTGAAATTGCTGACAAAAGAGACATTGAGAAAAGTAAACGAAGAAGGACTTCCAATGCTAGCTCCACAAATATAAATATCACTGTCCTCAGTCCCAACAGGATCAAACATAATTGTGCTTGAGTAGTTCATGGTGATGACAGGTGCGAGTGGGGAACTGTCATAGCCAACCACTGCCCCAGTGCTATTCTTCCTCCACGTGATATTGACCATCATTCCAGTGTCAACAGGTGAAATGAAGAGAACATAACATGTAAAGGCTACCCTGGTACCAGCTGTGTAAGGACCAGCAGAAGGTAACACAGATATAAGTATTGATGGTGGGGGAACTGTGAAAAGGGAAATAATTGAATTGAATTGAATTACATGTATACATTGTAGCTGTGTCAACTACTGATACCATGAATATACTTACTTCCCACTGATAAATTCACCAGCGTTGAAGTTCGGAACACCAACAGAGGTAGCTGTTGAAAAGATATAGTTGTATTACAGGTGTACTGTCCTCCATGTGATGTACGCAGAAGGTTATAGGTGAGATTTAGAGTGCTATTGGCTCCTGATGTAGTCCTAGTCATCAGTGTGGTATTAGTCCCATTAACAAGTACTCTTCCATCCTTCATCCACATCACATCAGGGACAACTACCAGTCCATCTACCACCTTCACTGTACACACTAGTGAGTACACAGATCCAGCTATTGAGCTGCCAGATGTTGCAGTCACCACAGGAGGAAGGAGGGCTGGAGGTAAGAGGTAGGATAAGTATCACATCAATGGTCATCTTACACATCCTCACCTTGGACATCCAATGATATATTTGTTGATGCATTCATGAAAGGTGCAATGTAGCTGATATTTGAAGAGATGTTGCCTACACATTGATATGTGCCAGTGTCACTGGAGTTTAGAGGACTGATCTGAAGTGTAGTGTTGTAGACAATGGCTGAGGGTTGGGAATTGATTACTGTAGTCCTGTTTCCATTATACACAGCTCCCTGTGGTCCAATCCACATTGTATTCACTATTACTGGAGTGTCCACTACAGATGGGATAGTGAATACACAGAGGATGCTTGTTTTAGTTCCTACATACAACCTGCTACCAGAAGGATTAGCCAAAAGAGTTATATTTGGTGGTGGAACTGTGGGAGAATTATTTAATACTAAACAACAGACACCTTGAATACACTTACTTCCCACTGATAAATTCACCAGCGTTGAATTTCTGATCATCAACAGAGGTAGCTGTTGAAAAGATATAGTTGTATTACAGGTGTACTGTCCTCCATGTGATGTAAACAGAGGGTTAAAGGTGAGATTTCGAGTGCTGGTGGATCCTGATACAGAGCTGGACTGTGTGGTATTAGTCCCATTAACAAGTACTCTTCCTTCCTTCATCCACACCACATCAGGGACAACTACCAGTCCATCTACCACCTTCACTGTACACACCAGTGAATACATAGATCCAGCTATTGAGCTACCAGATGATGCAGTGACCACAGGAGGAGGGAGGGCTGGAGGTAAGAGGAAGGATAAGCATCACATCAATAGTCATCTTACACATCCTCACCTTGGACAATAATTGATATATTTGTTGATGCATTAATAAAAGGTGTAACATAACCACTATTTGAAGAGATGTTGCATACACATTGATATGTCCCATTATCACTGGAGGTTAGAGGACTGATCTGAAGTGTTGTGTTGTAGACCATGGCTGAGGGTTGGGAATTGATTACTGTAGTCCTGTTTCCATTATACACAGCTCCCTGTGGTCCAATCCATGTTGCATTCACCATTACAGGAGTGTCAACCACAGATGGGATAGTGAATACACATAGGATGCTTGTTTTAGTTCCTACATACAACATGCTACCAGAAGGATTAGCCATAAGAGTTATATTTGGTGGTGGAACTGTGGAAAGGTTATTTTTAAATACCAATGACTGATATCATGAATACACTTACTTCCCACAAATATATTAACCAGCGTTGAATTGCTGGACAACAGAAGTACCTGTTGAATTGATACAGTAACAATACAGGTGTATTGTCCTCCATGCGATGTACGCAAAGGGTTAAAGGTGAGATTAAGATATCCTGATACATTCCTAGTCAGTGTGGTATCAGTCCCATTAACAAATATCCTTCCATCCTTCATCCACATCACATCAGGGACAAGTACCAGTCCATCTACCACCGTCACTGTACACACTAGTGAGTAAACAGATCCAGCTATTGAGCTACCAGATGATGCAGTCACCACAGGAGGAGGGAGGGCTGGAGGTAAGAGGTAGGATAAGCATCACATCAATGGTTATCTTACACATCCTCACCTTGGACAACCAATGATATATTTGTTGATGCATTCATGAAAGGTGCAATGTAGCTGATATTTGAAGAGATGTTGCCTACACATTGATATGTGCCTGTGTCACTGGCGTTTAGAGGACTGATCTGAAGTGTAGTGTTGTAGACCATAGCTGAGGGTTGGGAATTGATTACTGTAGTCCTGTTTCCATAGTACACAGTTCCCTGTGGTCCAATCCACATTGCATTCACTATTACTGGAGTGTCCACAACAGATGGGATAGTGAATACACATAGGATACTTGTTTTAGTTCCTACATACAACCTGCTACCAGAAGAAGTAACCATAGAAGTTATATTCAGTGGTGGAACTGTGGGAGAATTATTTAATACCAACGACTGACACCTTGAATATACTTACTTCGCACTACTAAATTAACCACTGTAGAATTTCTGGATATCAACAGAGGTAGCTGTTGAAAAGATATAGTTGTATTACAGGTGTACTGTCCTCCATGTGATGTAAACAGAGGGTTAAAGGTGAGATTTTGAGTGCTGGTGGATCCTGATATAGTCCTAGTCAGTGTGGTATTAGTCCCATTAACAAGTACTCTTCCTTCCTTCATCCACATCACATCAGGGACAACTACCAGTCCATCTACCACCATCACTGTACACATCAGTGAGAACACAGATCCAGCTATTGAACTGCCAGATGATGCAGTCACCACAGGAGGCGGGAGGGCTGGAGGTAAGAGGTAGGATAAGTATCACATCAATGGTCATCTTACACATCCTCACCTTGGACAGCCAATGATATATTTGTTGATGCATTAATAAAAGGTGCAACATAGCCACTGTTTGAAGAGATGTTGCCTACACATTGATATGTGCCATTATCACTGGAGTTTAGAGGACTGATCTGAAGAGTAGTGTTGTAGACCATGGCTGAGGGTTGGGAATTGATTACTGTAGTCCTGTTTCCATTATACACAGTTCCCTGTGGTCCAATCCACATTGTATTCACTATTACTGGAGTGTCCACTACAGATGGGAGAGTGAATATACATAGGATGCTTGTTTTAGTTCCTAGATACAACATGCGACCAGAGGAATTAACCATAGAAGTTATATTCGGTGGTGGAACTGTGGGAGAATTATTTAATACCAACGACTGACACCTTGACTATACTTACTTCCCACTAATAAATTAACCACTGTTGAATTTCTGGACATCAACAGAGGTAGCTGTTGGAAATATATAGTTGTATTACAGGTGTACTGTCCTCCATGTGATGTAAACAGAGGGTTAAAGGTGAGATTTCGAGTGCTGGTGGATCCTGATACAGAGCTGGACAGTGTGGTATTAGTCCCATTAACAAGTACTCTTCCATCCTTCATCCACACCACATCAGGGACAACCACCAGTCCATCTACCACCTTCACTGTACACATCAGTGAGTACACAGATCCAGCTATTGAGCTGCCAGATGATGCAGTGACCACAGGAGGAGGGAGGGCTGGAGGTAAGAGGTAGGATAAGTATCACATCAATGGTCATCTTACACATCCTCACCTTGGACAGCCAATGATATATTGGTTGATGCATTAATGAAAGGTGCAATGTAGCTGATATTTGAAGAAATGTTGCCCACACATTGATATGTGCCAGTGTCACCGGAGTTTAGAGGACTGATCTGAAGTGTAGTGTTGTAGACCATGGCTGAGGGTTGGGAATTGATTACTGTAGTCCTGTTTCCATTATACACAGCTCCCTGTGGTCCAATCCATGTTGCATTCACCATTACAGGAGTGTCAACCACAGATGGGATAGTGAATACACATAGGATGCTTGTTTTAGTTCCTACATACAACATGCTACCAGAAGGATTAGCCATAAGAGTTATATTTGGTGGTGGAACTGTGGGAAGGTTATTTAATACAAATGACTGATACCATGAATACACTTACTTCCCACTAATATATTAACCAGCGTTGAATTGCCGGACATCAGAAGTTCCTGTTGAATTGATACAGTAACAATACAGGTGTATTGTCCTCCATGCGATGTACGCAAAGGGTTAAAGGTGAGATTAAGATATCCTGATACATTCCTAGTCAGTGTGGTATCAGTCCCATTAACAAGTACTTGTCCATACTTCATCCACACCACATCAGGGACAACTACCAGTCCATCTACCACTGTCACTGTACACACCAGTGAGTACATAGATCCAGCTATTGAGCTACCAGATGATGCAGTCACCACAGGAGGAGGGAGGGCTGGAGGTAAGAGGTAGGATAAGTATCACATCAATGGTCATCTTACACATCCTCACCTTGGACAGCCAATGATATATTTGTTGATGCATTCATGAAAGGTGCAATGTAGCTGATATTTGAAGAGATGTTGCCTACACATTGATATGTGCCAGTGTCACTGGAGTTTAGAGGACTGATCTGAAGTGTAGTGTTGTAGACCATGGCTGAGGGTTGGGAATTGATTACTGTAGTCCTGTTTCCATTATACACAGTTCCCTGTGGTCCAATCCACATTGTATTCACTATTACTGGAGTGTCCACTACAGATGGGAGAGTGAATATACATAGGATGCTTGTTTTAGTTCCTAGATACAACATGCGACCAGAGGAATTAACCATAGAAGTTATATTCGGTGGTGGAACTGCGGGAGAATTATTTAATACCAACAACTGACACCTTGACTATACTTACTTCCCACTAATAAATTAACCACTGTTGAATTTCTGGATATCAACAGAGGTAGCTGTTGAAAATATATAGTTGTATTACAGGTGTATTGTCCTCCATGTGATGTAAGCAGAGGGTTAAAGGTGAGATATAGAGTGCTGGTGGATCCTGATACAGAGCTGGACAGTGTGGTATTAGTCCCATTTTCAAGTACTCTTCCATCCTTCATCCACACCACATCAGGGACAACTACCAGTCCATCTACCACCTTCACTGTACACACTAGTGAGTACACAGATCCAGCTATTGAGCTGCCAGATGATGCAGTCACCACAGGAAGTGGGAGAGCTGTACAAAAATGTATAGATACTAGTTATCAACTGGTAATGGTATACATTTGGTCACACCCACCTTGCACCATTAATGAAATGCTTCCAGAAGAAAAATCAGAGGGTACTGTGTAATTATTGGAGGGTAATAAATTTCCAGTACACTGATAATAACCAGTGTCACTGGTGTTCAGAGGGCTGATCTGAAGTGTTGTCTTGTATGTATAGTTGATGGCATACTCTGATACTGCTACCATATTCCTAGGAATATTGTTGTTGATACGTCCCTGAGGTATAATCCATGTTGTGTTCACCATTACAGGAGTGTCCACTACTGATTGGGTTGCTAAAGCACATATGATGCTCACACCAGTCCCAGAGAAGAAGGATGTGGATGTTGGGACGGTTTTCAAAGTTAGCTGGGGTGAGGGTACTGTTGGAGAGAAAGAGTTAGAAATGTAATGAGTTATCAAACATCTAACTTACTCTTAACTGTCATAGTAGTTGGAATGTTTGCACGAATTGGAAGAATTTCAAATATGGTAATTGTGGCATTGCATACATATAGTCCTCCATGTGATGTTAGAAGTGGATTGAAGGTGAGATATAGAGTGCTGGTGGCTCCTGATACAGTGCTAGTCAGTGTGGTATTAGTCCCATTAACAAGTACTCTTCCATCCTTCATCCACGCTACATCAGGGACAACTACCAGTCCATCTACCATCTTCACTGTACACACCAGTGAATACACAGATCCAGCTATTGAGCTGCCAGATGATGCAGTGACCACAGGAGGAGGGAGGGCTGGAGGTAAGAGGTAGGATAAGCATCACATCAATGGTCATCTTACACATCCTCACCTTGGACAGCCAATGATGTATTTGTTGATGCATTAATGAAAGGTGCAATGTAGCTGATATTTGAAGAGATGTTGCCCACACATTGATATGTGCCAGTGTCATTAGAGTTTAGAGGACTGATCTGAAGTGTAGTGTTGTAGACCATGGCTGAGGGTTGTGAATAGGAGGTGACTGTGGTCCTGTTTCCATTGTACACAGTTCCCTGTGGTCCAATCCATATTGTATTCATCGTTACAGGTGTGTCCACTACCAATTGGATTGCAAAGACACAGACAATGCTTGTCATTGTTCCTAAATACAGCATGCTCCTTTGAGGGAAAAATGTAATATATGCATTTGGTGGTGGTACTGTGGACAAGAAGTTAACACAGTTAACAAACATTATAGACAATCATTTCACTTCATAAGTAGTGCTAAATATTGGTTCCCGCTACTTAGGATGTGTAACTGATTGTAAAATATTCACAAACTGGTTCGTGACACACCAGACGGAAAGCCCAAATGACACACGAACACACATTTATATACAATAACAACCGGTTTATCCGGTACTCGTCCCGCGCCCGCAATACGCATGCGCACATCCGATTGTACATATATCACACCCCTCCCCACTTAGGTTGAGGTCTTTGTTGTAGCGGCGCTGCGGGGCAGTTGACCTTCGGCCTCAAATCTATTCGACCATCAGGCACTGTTTACACTGGCGATCCATTGTTCCATGCGGCTGTCTGGGGCCTTCGCGACGTGGCGTTACTGGTTCCCACACTCCCTCAGACTGCATACAACTCAAAAACTCTTATCCGGGGCCTTCACCGTGGCCCGTGAAGCCTACACTCCCTCGGTAAGTTCCTTAATTGCCTCCCGGCGGCAGGATCTCTTCGTCCTCCCCGAAGCAGGCTCCTACGGATGACTCGAACTAATCAGGGGCCGTCCACATGGTCGCTGACCATTCTCCCTCTGGCTCTGTAGCACATGCCTTCACCCGCTTCTTGAAAGAGGTGACTCCTCCCCGGTGGTAGGTTAGCTGTCCTCCCCGGCGGCCGGTTTCAATGACTAGCGCATTTGTCAGGGCCCTCTACATAGAGATCACATTTCATTCTCATCTGACGCGCATACATATGCCCATACATCTCGTAGGTACACATCCTCTCCTCCTTGTTCTTGAATTTCTACCTCGGTGAGAAGATCACTCCGTCCTCGTACACCGCTTCACTTTTTCTGCCTTCTCGTGAGAGGGGCTCCCGTCATGGTGCGCACCCTCGTCGCCAATGTAATATATTCACAAACTGGTTTGTGACACACCAGACGGAGAGCCCAAATGACACACGAACACACATTTATATACAATAACAACCGGTTTATCCGGTACTTGTCCCGCGCCCGCAATACGCATGCGCACATCCGATTGTACATATATCACACTGATTTTTAGGTTTTTACAGTTATTCAAATATTCAAGATTGAGTTCACAATAAATAGGGGTACACATGTATTATAGTTAACCAATTTCAGAACAGCATTCTGGTTTCCTTAGTTACTGTTTAGTTGACAGGTTAGATTAATGGATGTAAACATGATGGCCAACCTTCGATCCAAAAGTAGTTTAAAACTATAATCGATGATGACTTTTGAAGGAATTGGTTGACAACATATAAATGATGCGACCTAGTATTATGAAACTAGTCCAATTAATAATCACAACAGTTTGAAAAACAAACCACATTAATCAGGATTTATCACACAAATATTTACATACACTGTAAATTATAGCACAACCTGAAGGAAAAATATTGCGATGAATCGCGTGGCAGCGCGCTTAATCGCATTGAATAGTGATTGAGCGCTACAACTATTATTGCATCACGTTAGCGTACGTGATAGTTTAGGTTGACGCGATTCAGCAGCATAGTTCAGTTTAATAAATAATAATTCATATACGGTTAATTTCAACCTTGGATGTGTACTGTGGAACACTAAATGTTCAAATGGCATATGCTTTGGATGGTTATCAGACTCTGAGACTGACGCAACCTGTGGAGAATACTAGCTGTCTTCAGGGGCCCCTGGGATGCTGTGTTCAAATAAGTGTGGTGTCGTCAAGTAAGGGAGCAAACTATACAACAGGATTATGAGTAGAAGTAGGCAGCTTTTAGACTGACATACATAACCTGTGGAGGAACTTTGTCTTCCAGGGAAGTCATGTTCAATTGGGCGTGGTTCTATCACGTGAGTAGTGGATTAAATCTGAAATTTTACTTGTGCAGCCCATCAGAACTTTGGTTGGGGTGGTGAGTAGACACTAAGACTTACACAACCTGTGGAGGACAATTGTCTTCAGAGGAGGGCGTGTTCAAATGGGCATGATTCCATCACGTGAGTCATGTGTAAATTTGAAATTTTACTCGTGCAGCCCATCAGAACTTTGGTTGGGATGGTGAGTAGACTACGATTTACACATGTTCAAATGGGTGTGGCAGTGTGTTCTATTAATTGTTGTACTATTGTGTTGAATATTCATATTAAAGAAATAATTACTGCACAACACACTTAATCATGCACGAGCAATAATTGTGAAGCAGAATTCACCATGTATCGGATTTTTCACCCGCTAACAGGGAACGTGAGCTGGGTTTAGACCCTCATGAGACAGGTTAGTTTTACCCTACTGATGAATCATTGCTGCAATAGTAATTCGACTCAGGATACATTGTGCTACAAATGTAATTGCCTTATAAACAGCACAGTTGATTAATCGTACAACGTGCTGCTAGAGGCCATTCTGACATGTAACAGCGCGATTAAGCTCTGTTAAGTACGCTAGTGATGAATAGGCACTGCTGTTTGCGACCCAGTTTTTTGTGGACATTAGTTCGTATTTCCGAAAAATTGAAATCATGTCATACCCTTAACAACAACCTTCACAACCAAAGACCTTTGGAACGTGAGCTCACTGAAAACAGCCATGAGCTAATTGCCATTTTAACAGGAAAGGAACACCTTTTTTTTCTCAAACCACGAGGCATAGTCAACCTGCTACGGCAAGCTACGAGACTTGAAAGCGGGTTAGTCTTTGCATACCCCTTCGATACAGAAGTGATTCTCCACACCTGCAACAATCAGAAAGCTGACATAAAGGCTTGTTCATAAAGGGAACTAAAGGTACTAATAGAAACTAGCATTGGTTTGTAGGCACAGTTTTTTTTTACAGTGATCAGACATACTAAAAGTTAGTACACTATACGGGCCAGTGCTGGAGTATCGTCTGATGTTTATGTGTTTGGTTACTAGCTACTGTGGGATTGCCGCCACATTACATGGGGCAATGAACAGCAGTTGTTCTTTAATCATTGAGAGCAACTGCTGGACCTTATCTGGCATATAGAATGGTAGGTCCTTTGTAGTGTGTTGAAATGGGCATGTATTGATTCGGCCCCTTGTTCTCCAAAGAGGCCAAATTCAACATGCCATTCCTTTGCCCAAGGGATTATTATGATGCATTTTGGGTGAAATGGAGGAATCAGAGAAAGAAGCTCTGAAGTTTCCCATGAACTGTGGTATTGCTGTGTTTCTGTTGGTAATTAAATTAATCATTTTGTTATGTGAGTTGTAATTTGTGTCATACTGTACCTAGTTCCTTGTACTGTGCTTCTGTGATGAATTTCATGTACACAATGACACTGGCTAAGCAGGGATAGTGTTCTCGTGAACTTCATGCACACTTCTATGGCAGAAGTAATCAGTGTGGTACACATTACTGTGGCAACTTCAATCATACAGTTGCACAGTTTGGTAATGTAGTAGAAATAGGATTCACGTAAGCACATTTTAACTCAACTTGATAACCTCCATGTGTACCTGTAACACCTTGTGTATATGATTACCAACAATGGCACCACCAAAGTATTGTTGCTTGTGTACATGAAAGGATTGTACAGCTGCATCCAAACCTTTCACAAATGGTCCATCATGGATGCTGAAGCCATTCTGGACTACTTTGGTGATAGCCGCAATCTCGTCATCCTGTGCGTGTGTGTGTGTGTGTGATGTAGTGTAAATATGCAAAACAACTCAGCACTAGTCTTATCCTTACCAATTTTTTCACAGATTGTCTCATTTCATCAGAGGTTTTCCAGGATGGTACCAAATGCAATGGTTACATAAGTGACCTGTTCCTCTGCAGCTGATGAGCACTCCGGGCCTGTTTTTGCTTAGCTTGTGCTGCTTGCAGCTTTTTCAGCTCATTGGAAAAATGAGTGAAGCTATATGTGCTACTTTCTGCATGGTTTGTCAGGGCCAACTGCAAATCTAAACTGTGACAAGCATCCTCTAACAGTTCATATAACTTTGTGAAGGTGCCTTGAGCGATGTGGAGGTAGGCATGCCTAGTACATGTAATGAAAATAAAATTGTAGTCATATGATAGTTAAAGGGCTGTACAGGTATACCTGTGATAGGGGAACGTGAAAAATGCCATAAGCCACACAATTGTTGCTGTCCTTGATTTTTTTCCTAACCCCACCTGCTGCCATGAAATTGCTGTAGTTGGTCTGGATGCTCTCCACAGTGTTTTTCTTCAACTCATAAGGAATTTTACTAACTGTTGTAGTGAGATCGTTGGCATTGCGCTGGATCCATAACTTTTTTGCAATGATAACAGAATTAAAGTAACAGCATCATTGTGAGTATCAATGCCAAATACTAAGTGTAAATCTGCTGCAAACTCAGTGCATTGGTATGACCGCCTTGATTTCTTATCCCTAGGTGCCACAAGCAATCGACAACACACTGCATCACTCCTGATCTTTGTTTATGTGGTGTTGCTCTATTCAAACCGCACCTATTATTCATAAAATGTACACGCAGCAAAAGGTGCTAACACAAAACTGTGGCTTGTTCTAATAGTTGTCAATATGCCTTTTGATCTGTCTTGTTCATGTTTATACTCGCTGGCCTTCGAAATATTGTTGCCGTCTTTGCTACGCACGATCACAGTACCCCCTCTTAGATACCGCCTCCATTACATGTGCGTATAAAAAGGATGCGCGGCTATGACAGTAACATTACAGGTCGCGCATATATGTAATTTCTATTAACAGCGGTGTAGGGTGTATGAAAGAACGAATGATCTCAAAGAGATGACTTGAAAAAAGCATAAAATGTGTGTTGTAAAAAGTACGATTTATAATGAGCTCTTTGAACAATATTTTTTACATCATTCGAAGTATATCATAATGACTAATTATCTGAATTTTGTCCAGCTGCAAACAGCAGTGTAGGACATTAATGTAAATCACGATTCAATGTTAGCGCTCGTTGCGCGATTAAGCGCAGTTTATCACAACTATCATTGCAGATTATCTAATGTCTACGAATAATATTCTTGAAGGGCAGAGAAGGAGAATTAAAACCTACAACCCACTCCTCCCCCAGCCCACCCAGATCCACTACTGAAGAGTGACCGTTATGCAAAATGAGCCTTTTGCAAATAAAATACTCACTATTGGATTTGATTCTCTTGGTAGGAAACAAAACTTCCTCTGGTTTTTTTTCTACTCTCTATAGACCGTTCAGCCACTCCATAAACATGAACACTTCTATATATAGTAACCTTTTCTTCTAAATAGTCGTTCATGGTTGCAAAGATATGAATATTTAATCAAGAGTCTTTCTTTTTTGATGGGGCAGACTATGGCATAGTGGGCCATAGCCCCCTCCTCCCCAAGCTCTGGCGTCCCCTCCACCTCCTCCACTAACTCCACCCTTCTTCAAAACACAAATTCAATAAGTGACGCAATACAATCGATGATATTGATGTGTTAACTATCTTTCATTGTAATCATGGCGCGTGCGCGACACACCATATAAGCCTTGTTACAACTCATCCCTCGCTTTCTGTGGCTCCCTCGGTATCTAAGCAGGGTTGCTTAGCTTGACGCTTTCAAGTGTATGCAATCGCTTCAACCTTTGAAAGTAACTGGCCAGTACATGAGTGTAGATTGTTGAAGCCGTGGATATTGTTCCACAGATCCATCTGACAGTGTACATTCTACTCCTAAGCTACCAGAAAACTGTCCTTCCTTGCCATACGTCATACAAAGTAAATTTGCTCACTACTATATAGCCAACGGCAAATGGTGGTTTCGCCGTATTTACACTGCAATACCGGTTTTTGAGCAAGCCAAACCTGTTTTAATCATGGCAGTATCGCCAACCTGCATGATCTTGAATTTAGTGGATCACTAATATAAAACAAAGCATAAAGTGTACATCATTCTTTTAGAAATTGGTCATCATTCAACAATCTACACTCATGTACTGGCCATGTACTGGCCAATTACTTATTTAAGGATGGCCATCCTTAAATAAGGATTGCGGGAGATTAAACATTAATATAACCGATCGATTCAGATACAAGCGATACTTCCATGCACATTCAGCACATTCAAATTGTAATTAAATCGCGAGCACACGCACAAATTACGAAATACATGAATAATCATTAGGAAAAAACAAATGACAAAAGACAGGTGACCACTGTCTCAGCACCTTCCACTGATGGCAACCTGGCAGGGTTGTAGGGGGTTTATGAGGGCAATACAGGGCAATACTACTAGCTTCAAAACGCAATCAAGCAAGCCATGTCTTTCATTATAATACCAATACCTAATTATTTATCATGAGCTCGTAACTAACTACTGGTACTGCATGAATTACATTGTAGTGCACAGTTAATTAATATGTGTACAACATTACATAGGGATGTATAATAACAGTATGTGACATCAGTGCCACTAAATTGCACTTTCCACATAATATTCCTCCTTAACCCTTCATTTTGACATTCATTTCAATAACATAAATGGCCACAGGAATGAGTTCATTAGTGGAACTATGGTACAAATATTTACAAACATTATGTGGAACGTTCTTAGAAAAAAATGGGCCTTGTGGATTTGTATATATAGCATTTAAATCAAATCGATATTATCTTTCAAACTATTAATGCTATCGCCTTCCTATTTTCAACACGGCATACCAGTGCAAATACATTTTGGTGTCTTAGTCATGCCGGTACCAACGTTGCAATGACCGATACCCCATGTGGTTCAAAACCACCACATCTTCAGGTTGGAGTGATCAAATTGCTTCAAATTTGTAGTGCACATTGAACTGTCCTGTCGTTATTGAATTCATCTGTTCATTAATTTTTACTCCAGAGATATGTGCAAAGTGTGAGCACAGTTTCCCGCTCTATTCGCGCCAATGATTTTGGCCATTTAATGAATGGGAGGCGGGTGCCTAAATCATTGGCATGAATTGAGCGGGAAACTGTGCATGCACTTGCAGAACTGTATCTTTGTAATGGATAAAGTAAAAATTAACGTACAGATAAATTCAAAGCGACAGGATCCTTCTACGCACACTACAAACTTGAAGCAATTTGATCACTCGAACCTGAAGATGTGGTGGTTTTGAACCGTATGGGGTATCGGAGCGTCAGTACACTGCTTAATCTCCTCAGCCTTGCAGCATCTGAGAATGAACAGGAGTGGGACCTTCATGCACACTAGTGTAGGCCAGCTTTAATCAAGAAGTGCACAGCAAGAGTAGATGCACAGTACGTATACAGGCACACAGATCCAGTACGCTTGCGCAATGATGTTATTCGCTACACTATTCCCCTCCCCCGGGAACAATCCATCAATAATTAGTCGTATATATTATGCCCGAATCTTTCCGGCTTTTTGTGCTTTCGGTTGGGCTTTCTGCTAAGTTGATCCACCGGAATTCGAAATTCAATGACTAAGACACCAAAATGTATTTACATATATAGCAATGGTGTGGTATGCTGTGTTGAAAATAGAAAAGGGATGGCATTAATAGTTAGGAAGATATATCGATTTCATTTAGATGGACAGTATCCAACAAAATCACCCTTCTGGATAGTTTTTCAAGTTTTCAAATTTTTGATTTTCCGTGAAACTCCTGAGCAAAGCATCCTAAATTGGACTATCTGTCATAAATTTATTGGGCACTGAATTTACAATATATATAATATGTCCTGACCCCCACAAGGCCCATTTTCTCGTAGTATCGCTTAAAGTATACCTTGAAAAGCATGTAAAGATGCAAACATTTCCCTTACTTTGAACTGTGATGTTAAAACTTAAACTTTCAGCTTTTTCTGACGAATTACAACAGTAGCTGCCACCATTTGACGTTAGGAGAGGATTGAAGGTGAGATTGCCATTTGATACAAAGATATTGCGTCCACTTTGCATTACTCCTCCACTTGAGTTCAACCATATTGAGTTTACTATTGTACAATTCAGGGTGTATGCTTCTCCAGCTACTCCTGTGCCAATTTGAATGATGTTTGAACTGTCTAATGAGGTAAAATAAATTAAAGGTGATGCATAAAGTACATACTACCAAGACATACTCACTTGTTACATTCCATTGCAGCAATGATGCAATGAGAAAAGTGTACAAGCCCCAATATAGGAAATGCATCATGAGTCCAGTTCCTGCAATGTAGATTATAAATAAATGCATTATCCGATTTTAATTAACCCTAGTTAAGACTGATACAAATAGCATTTCCACAATGACAATGATCTGCTCAGGTATGTTAAGGCTGGCTACACCTATTTGGAATTACCAAAATATCAGCAATTTCAGCCATTACAAGATGCGCATTTCCATAAGGATGCTTGTTATAGCTGCTTTCTTTGTACCAAATATTTGTACAATAATCCCACTAATCAATTTAATTGATAGTTGTCATAGCAACCACCTCCGTTTATTGCATTGCGCACCATAATGTAGGGGGCGTTTCTTAACGTTTTTGCAAAAACCCGGATGATTAAACATCGTTCGTATGGAATAAAAACGGCTGTATATTATCTATTTGCTACTGGTCTAATAATTGTCACCAGGCAAAATGAATCTTAACATCGTATGCGTAAGTTGCATTCGAAAAATATCAATTTTTTTGCTTTATGTTTCGCAGTTTTATATTTTGCCTGCAAGCACTCTAAGCGTTTCAAAATACCAATCAATATGCCTATCAAGGTGATTACGTATGGGTATTCCTGGAATAGAAGAGCTGTAGAAACATGCGAAAAACGATATTCTTATCATCTGGGTTTTCAATTTCAACATTCAATTAAATACTTCCCACATGTAACCGTTGTCATAGAAACGACATTATATAATTATAAAGTTAATAAAGTGTTACCAATCTGGGACATTATGAATCCTGTGGTAAGGTCCCTGAGTAAGAATAAACAATTCCTTTGGCAGTCATTTAAACATTTCAAGTGTAGCCAGTCTTAAATCACCTGAGTGATATTTTGATTGAATGCCCAGCACACATTAGTTCGGCAATATCACCAGAAACTAGTCACCAATGATATTGTTTCTTTTAGGTCAGGTACACACTAAGCGATGTCGCCCACAACTAATACCAGCAGTTGTAGGTGTGGGTAACCAACTAATAGAGACTTCTTTTATTTAGATACGGATTAGTATGCATACAAAGATTCTAGGTGTTTGCGTGGTGGTTTTAGCAATTTTGCTTAGAAGAAAGCAAAGACGTCGAAAAAGATCAAAATAGGTTCCATCTTGGCTAGAATGAGGATGTTGCAGTTCTCAGAGAGCATACTACCAACTAGTACAGAGGGGCATCGGCTATACAGAAAAGAACAGACTTTGTTTGAATGGATGCAGAAAGTGCATTTTATTAACTATTGATTGCGGTTAGTTTAAAATAGTCACCCAAAGTTGAATAGTGCACAACTCTGGGCAACATATTGCCAGCAACAGAAGTCACCACAACTTACACATATACACTAGGCGATATGTGTGCTGGGCCATTAGGGGCATAAGATAATTGCAAAAATAGTAACTTGGAGAATCAAACTGATAATGGGTATGATAGCAAAAATTTGTGACTAAGAAAAAATTTCCACTGCAACAGCTGTTGTGACAGTGCATAGTAAAGAGCTCCACAATGCCAAAACTGGTACATGTGTATAGAGCCAATTGTAAAGATGTAACCGAGTTTATAAACATGCTGCATTTTTCTGCAGTACACTAGGTGAGAGCTCAGAGTGAAAGAAATCATGCTTGAGCTTTTACTCTACATGGAGATCCCTGACAGTGGTAATAAAACTTGACCTATGATGAGGCACCACTTCATTAGACTTTCCTTTCCTTTAATAATACCAATAGAGTAGAATGCTGTAAACTTCTGGACAAAACAAATATCCGAAGTTATTTCTTAGGCACAGTACTTGTTTCTAATGCTCAATCATAAAAATTCTAAAGACATTACATCATCAAAATGAAGTAAAAAAACAGTCAATAGTCAGAATAACATTACAATGATGAATACATGTGACAGCAGGAAAAGAAGCCCAAACCATGAAGTAAACATGATACCATATAAGTAAGTAACCGCAATACAATGAAGTTATTAAGCTCACAACTAAAGAATACCTACATGTGCTACATCATTAAGGCTGGCATAGTGTAGATCAACATTTCTGCCCTGCAACATGCATCGTTTACTGAATTTGTTTTACCCATATACATTTGAGTTGCAGGCTATAAATCGGCAGGAAGTTGACCAGTGTATGGTATCTGAGATACAGCACCTTTCTCTGATTACTACGTAACATAACTCTATTTGGGATTCACTTCGTATCTGGTGGGTGGCAGGTACACTTTGCCTACCAAAATAAACCCATAGGATGCAGCCCATCATTTATTATCCATGTAAGGTTAATGGCATTGACTTAGTTGTCCTGGCCAATATTTGGCAAAGAGGTGCATGGGAGTGGGTGTGAGGGTCCACATACCACACATTCATACCTTCATTTGTACCAACCACTATATTGTATTCACACAAGCCCCTACAGATATAAATGGTGGTTCCCTGCCCTGTGCTGCAGCAGTCCATGAGCCAAAGGGTTATCCTACTTATGCTAATAAGGCTACAGCCCAGCCGGTTGGTGAGGGGAGGAGGGAATGGGGGGGGGGGGGGGGGGGACATCAAGTGAGGAGGCAAGTGTAATTATACCTAGGGGGGCTGTGCCTCATCCTCCCAAAGAGACAAATCTTGCCATAGGTTATGGGAGATTATGTTTCTCTCTGTACTACCCACTACAGTATATGTTACACATAAAACTCCCTACTCTGGATAATAACCTGCTGATTAAACTTTACTGTACAATAACATATATACCAGTGCACACATACCCATATATGCGTGGATGGCGCAAATACATACACATAGCAACCAGTTGATCAAGTTGTTATGCCTACAAACCCATTAGCGCACGTATCTTGGCTCAAGGACTACATATTACCAAATGCCTCTCTTTCCAACCAAACCTGCATTTGCTGTATAACCTTCCGGCCTGCTAAGAAAACGAACCCTACATGTGCTGTTATTGTTAACAGCCTTATCGCATCTATAGGCCAACCCTCCCCCAACCCTCCTCCACAACATGTAGCAATAACTTCTTATTACATCTGTGAGCTAGGTAAAAACAGCTGTCAGTTTATTTAGAGCAGCAATCCAAAGAAGAACACATGTAGCCGCTGCCTTAGTTCTTCTTTTAGAGCGCGACAAATGAAACAACGTCGCGTCACTATACATGGTCGCGTCGACGCCCTAATTCTTAATTGCATTCCTGCGTATAAATTAAATTAAGTGTACGTTGTGTGTTAAATGCGAGGGTGCGTGTGCGTGCCTGTGTGGGAGCATGAGTGTGTATGTGCGAGCATGCATGTACCTATATAATGCCATGCACTCTAAGTTCGTTTCCTCGCCTTCATGACGGTACACAACAACCACATCAAACCGCATATCCTAACACACTGGGCTTACGCTCACTGAGATGATACAATCCTTTGTTCGAAGTAAATAACAGACAACGAGGCACACGAAATATGACACCGACGTTTTCTTTGCTGGGTTGCTGTCAGAAGTTGCCAAGTTCACTATAGCACATGGTATAACGAAATCGTAACTTCCCGTATGAATACCGGTTACGTTTGGGAACGACAGGAAGTGAGCTCGTGCTCATAGTTAATGTTCGCGCGCGATTGATTATGTTTTTCTAGCCTCGTTTCCAGACTGGTTATATCACCGCTACGTGCATGAATGCGGCGTGACATAAGTCAGGGGAAGAGACTAAGGTTTTTTTTTTAATTCTATTGTCTTTCCAAACTAAATGGTAAAGGTGTGGATTCTTCACGAGTACAACAAAATATTAAACCACTTCATAAAGTTGATAACAAGGTACACTACATGAACACATTGTGAATAATGGGTAACTCTCACATTGTGCATCCATTTGAGTCCTTATTGTTATTGCTGCCTCACGAACATGCCAACCCTAAACAAACATAAATAAAATTTAAAAATTAAAAACATTGTGGGTTAAAGGTAAGTTCGAAGAATCAGGTTCAATATACGATTGATTGATTGACGGCGATCATTTTTAAAACTTCAATCGCGTCAGGGACAACGAAGAAACGGATCGCATATGGAACGAGAACTCAAAGATCTACAGTTCTACGTTGGTTCCGTGTCATAAACGGTGCTCAGTCCTAAAAAATCTTGGTCGTCGTCTTCTTTTTCTTTTTCTTCTTCTTAACTCAAGCTGCGAACGGTTTTGAAGAACGACAATAGCACCGATCGCTTCGGAATTTATCTGTACGGTGCCCCGTAAGGTCATATAAAGACGCATATCACAAGTACATCTCAGTAGCAAGTTCTATACACGGCGGTCTGCTCTCACCGAGTGCGTGGAAATTAATAGGCCCCTCCGCCCAAAAATTTTGAAATGGGATTTGCTGTCTCATAGCAACGAACCGGACAAACGATGTCCTTTGGATCGAATGTGGCTACACCTATAAGCCATACTATGGTTAAGAAACACCTCTGAACTTAATTTCATAAGGGGTATAAAATCACGTGGCCTACCGCACAAAAAGATGTCTGATTCATGGCTTGAAGTGAGGTACTTATTTCAGTGCGTACTGACTGACCTATGTAATATCAGGGCCGTCGCAGCCACTTGTGTCTCAGCCCCAGACCAATGTCCTTACATCATGATTAAAGAATGGTTCGCCAACCATTCTGATTTTTTTTTAAATCAAGCACGCTCATTCATGTATAGTATAACGTTTTTGCATCTTCTGATTGGCCTTCTAACCATCTGAAATGTTTCAGCGGCCGATGCCGGAATGGCTTTGCGGAGTTGCAGCGCGCAGTACTAGTCTCGTACCAAGACGTATAAATAAATAAAAACTATACGTCTGGCGAAAATAGGGCGAATTTCGTGGCATTTTTAGCGACAGAATTCTGTCGCTACCAATCAGATGCGGGTAGTCATGTGAGTCATGTATAAGGTAAACAAATGGTGTCATAATCACATTCCATTTGTATATTACCATCTAGTATGCATACTAACGCTGCTATTTAACCGCCATGTCCGAGCGCTGTATTAAGCTAGGATACCCAGCGCTTCGCCATTATCAGAAGACTGCGTTTTTAAAGGCCGGGACGTTTTTGTCTATCTGCCGCTTGGCTATGGGGAGTCTTTGTGCTTCTCAATCTTCCCAAGGTGTTCAAGCAACTAACATCGTTACACGCATGGGCAGGGGGCTGTAACCCCCTCTTCCGCTAGGAAGCATCCCCCCCGCCCCCTATTCTCGGCCCCAGACCCAACGGCCGCAGCTGTGGATGGATTACAACACCGCTACGCGTCAGTGACGCGTAGCGGTGATGTAATCCATCCGCAGCTGCGTCCGTTGGGTCTGGAGCCGAGACTACCCCACCCCCACCCCACCACAAATACACACACACACACACACACACACACACACACACACACACACACACACACACACACACACACCTCGTATTCTGGAGCGTCAGCTGCCTCCCCCCCCCCCCCCCCCCCCCCCTTTGTATCCGCCCCTGAGTCACGGAATCGTCTTTGTGTGATCTCAGTTTCGCCGCAAGCCATGTGACAGTGGTTTTATTTAATTGCCTGTATGGGTTCTTAGTTACATTTTGGCGCTTGACTTGTGTTGTTAATTGCATTCCAATGTGCCACCCTATTTCTCTGAAGGGTTCAGAGTTGCATGTCCACTGACTGCATGGCATAAACGCACTTCTATAAATTATGTGCACCGGGCACACTGAAGGGTTTGAAGATGTATGTTAAATAATCTTTTTCTCTTATGTGGTAGGGGATGGCAGCTACAACTTGAGGGGCTATACTGATCAAGTGCTCCTTGACAATGCACAGCAGATGCTTTACTTTGTCAGTAATTTCTGTGTATATGCCAAGCCAAGTCGTGCATGTAAACTTGGCATGAATGGACTCAGCACCTCGTTGCCAAAAACCACACTATCTGAGTTCATCTTGAATGAGCCGCCTCCCCTTTGTGCCCTCCAATTTTTAACTGTACCTCACTAGCAGGAATGTCGGCATCATGCCAGGTCTTGTCCTGCATTGGGTTAAAATTACTGCATACCTCTTAACCAATCATTCTCTTCCAAGAGGTCAACATCCTTTGAACCAGATCAGGAATATAAACCCACTAAGCTCTGCACCACCAGAAGTGTGAGGAAATGAAAACAGAGCCATCTCTCCTTTCAGGCTGTTGCTCACAATTAGTCTGCAGATGTGGCACATCCTCTCCTCCCATGTGTCTCAGGCACCTCAGATTTCTATGCAACCCAGTATGTTACAAGTGTAAATGAGGAGAAATTGTCCTTACAACAGTCTGGGGCAGGAGGTGTTTGTCCATTTCTTCATGTCAATCATCACATGAGATTGGAATAGAAAGTGTCAACTTTACAGGAGTCACTGTACTTCTCAGCAGTGATAACACCAATAATTGTGTAAAAGCAAAGAAAGATGGAAAGGGGTAGTCTAGAAGTAAGTAAGAGTGATTTTGAGAATCAAAACTTGGCAAGGTGGATATAATACGTCGAGCCATTTGCCCTCAGTATACTTGTACCAATTTAAGTCTCCACAGCTCTTCGAAAAGCATGTGTGTACTGGAACTTCAGAATCATGGGATGCTCTCAGTGTTGCCATGCGGCATGCTGTCCAACTTTTAGCTTCTCTATCACTGATGCAATCGACCCAACTGCAAGCATGTTTTTAGATGATAGTGAGACACCCCCATAAACACCATTTGGTGCCCAAAAAAATGCTGGTTGGGCCCACACATGCATCCAGAGCTCACCTCCAAGGTAAAAAGTATAATCCACGAGTACTGCACGGAAAGCAGGAGAAAACAAATACCTCGGCAAAATTAAGGTATCGCCGGGCTGCTACATGGTGTCTATGACAGATTGGAGAAAATGCAATTGCAGAAGACCATTAGGCTTAGTGAGCTGCCACTCCAGGAAAAAAAGACTTGAGTGTATAAAAGTATTGGTAGCAAACCACAGGCACCATCTGGTAGTTACAAGCGTGGAAGACCTTTGATGATCCTGGGAGGAAGAAGGCTAAGGTGTCCTACAGTGACTGAGATATGCAGAAGGACCTACTGAAGCCGGTGGAGTAAACAAGACAGGTTCAACCTTGCTCGCTAAAACATTGCCATTTCGGTACCAAACCCCCCCCCCCCCCCCCCCCCCCCGCCCCCCCCTCCAACTTTTTAAAAAACGGCCTGGAAACGAGGCTAAGTCCATTATACCAACACCTTCTTTCCTTGTTTGTTACTTAACTTTCCAGTTGGCTTTGCACTTGCAGTTTTTTCTTCATAATATCAATTACATCATAGCTATTTTCTCCAAAAGGTTTTTGTATATCATTTTTTGCCTTAATTGTAAGCGCTGCGCGAGCCAGATATGAATCCAAAGCATTACAAACAGGTTAGACATCGACCAAATCTCGGGTCAGAATGTTCTAAAACAGAGCCCGATTTTTGGATGGAGTGATATCAGCGCTATAACCTAGTTCCTCAGCGTGTTGTTGTTATATATCCGATAGAGGAAACAGAGGTGGGGGGAATTGAATGTTATGAAACATTTTGTGTATTCAACCAATAGCTAACAAACAACTAACTGCAATGAAAAAGAAGTCTTTACTACATCATACTATAATGATGAATTGATTAAAACCAATGTTATTTTGAATTGGCACTAGGGTTGACAATTGAGTGTGATGCAGCATTGCTATCAACATAGCCAGCAAGGACATCATGGCAATAAGCATACTGTTCCTACAAGGAAACAAAGGTGACTAACCCTTCCAGTGACATTTGCACCAATCCTACCACATTTTGGACCATGCCAGGACGTGAAGACCGTATTGTCTTGATACACTGGAAGATGTCCACAGCTCCCTCAGCCTTGAGGTGTTCAAGCTCAGAGTGGATGCAGATGAATGACCCAGTACGACCACACCCATCGCTTTGAGAAATGATTCATTGTACATGATACACATTATTAGTGATGTCAGCAGTTCAACATACTTGCAGACAACTGTAATTATGTTTTTCTCAGAAACGACTTGAGCATTGTTGAGCATATCTAATAGTTGAAGGATACCAGCTGGGCTAGCTGGCTTGCCATGCAGTGGCCACTCAGAATAGCAATACTGGGTCACAGCTAATTCATTCTGCATTGTAAATAAATGGCTAAATCCAATTTAAAGATGACATTATAAATAGCTCACAATGTCTTCAGTAATCTTCAGCTTCCGAATGACCATGTTGTTACTGGCAGCAGAAGACAACAGATGCACACTGACTGTTCCATACTGTACTGGTTCAGCTGCCGTGGGCCAATAACAGACTGATGACTCCTCCCCTTCCTCTGCTAGTGGGCACAACATAACAATGGTCTTGCTTTGTTGCTCCATTATCATCTTCCAAAAATCATTCACTGTGTTACTTAATGGGCCTTGGGTAGCAATGTAGGTGCACAAAAACCTGTAACCCTTTAGATACGAGAGGCAAAAAAAAATTGCAGTGGGCATGCCACAAATAACACAAGTGCAACAAACATACTCGAACTTTGCTAGCATTGATGTAGGTGGAGTTTGAGGCATCTTGTGCCAGCAATATCCGAGAGTGATTGTCTGGAATACAACAAGCAACTCAAATATTTGCACTGAGCAACACAAGTACTGACATACAGTGTGGTTTATCATGATATCGGTTTTTCATCTCATTAGAGTTTTCCAATGAAGCAGAACAATCCACTTTTAGAGGCTTTTTGCAGACATCATTAAGTAGCTGTTTAATGACAATTTATGGATGCAGTCAACATTAATTCAATGGACAATTTGTCCTTGAAGAAGAAGGACGTTATTTACTATGTCAATGCAGGGCCGTAGCCACGATAAATAAACCGGTCCGGCCATTGGTGGGAGCGAGGGTGGGAGACCATGAGGGAATTAATAAATTATAGTATTAACATAATAATTGGAAGTTGGCTAGGCTAAAACCGGTCCGGCCATGGCCGGACTGGCCGGACTGGAGGCTACGGCCCTGCAATGCGTGTCAATTCATAATGGTCTCATGTGAAATTACAATTACATACCTGGAACTGCTGTGCAAATCCATTTACTGCATTTCCAGCAGTAATTTTATACAAATTGTTGACCTTTGCTCTGAGGTTTCCAGCATCAATTTCCGTAACTCCACACATAATTTGATCCAAAATAGCATCATGGATAAATATATACTGCTCCTAAAGGCAATATTGTATATATTTAAAGGAGGACATATTGCTCCTCCCCCCTTACCAGTGCCTGAACCATGAATAGGCGTTTCTTTCTTAATTGGTTCACGCACTCAAATATATTGATTGAGTCTTCAACGTTGATTTTTTGCAACAAAATGCTTATGGCAATGAATGTCCCAGTGCGACCAACACCAGCACTACAGTGGACCACCATTGGGTTCTCTTCTCTTAACTTACGATTCTTCTGGGTATGTTTGAGGAAGGATATCAGTGTAGAATATGTCCCAGGTACTCCTTCATCCGGCCAGGATATAAAATGAAAATGTTTGACATGCAAATTTTCTCCATCTGGTTTTTCCTTCTGCAGATTAAAGCCAATAACTACAAGTATCAAAATTTCACAATTATTTCAACCTCACATTAGAGAGTACTAGGGAATTTGTAACATAGTCACCAAAACATTCAGTAGAAACAGTTGTAACAGTAAACCGAGATGTGTCACATTTGTTTCCACTCCCTTCTGCCCAGTACTGGGCACACTTTTGCTGCCAAATGTACAACAATTATCATCGAAGTTTATATACCATGCTTGTCTATCTCACTTTGCCATCTTCAATACATTTTGCAAGCATTACAATTGTATCCAGCTGCTTTTCCCAAATCATTCTCCAGAAATCATCAACTGTTTCAGCATTAGGCCCTAAAACCTAAGTATTAAAAAAATTCTATTCATTAACAATTCAATACTTACCTTGTGTAGCAATGTATACATTCTGACAATTGTAACCCTGCATACAAAAAAGAATGAATATATACATTTGAAGCCTGCACATCATTGCAGCACATCAGTTCTTACATCTATGTAACTGGCATTGATGTAGTCTGATCCTGGCACATCTTTGATCTCTTTCAAAATTACTCTTGATGCATCATCTAAAGGAAGCAAATAGTTATTCTGCAAACACAAATACGTCATCTACATGGAAGGATGTTGCAATATCTGTTCTTCTTTTGGTTGCATGGCAATTGACTACAACTAAGATGATCAGATTTTTCTGGTTCGGATTTCAACAACTGCGGGGAAAGAGTTTGGAATTATTCACAGAGACATTCAAATGACTGTACCTCAAACTCGAGCTCAAACCCTCTGTCTCCATCTACATGCATCTTCTCTACATATTCCCTAAAGCAGTTCAGGCTGATTGACACCCTTTTGTCACTCTCTGCTGTAAGCATATCATCATTATCAATAATGGATTCACCACCTGCCCTGCCAGGTCTCACCTTGTCTATCAGGATGTGGCTTATCTAGCTGTGGCTTATCTAGCTGTGCCATATCTGTTTCACATACACCCCCCTCCTTCAATCGTTTCACGTTATAGTCCATTTCATTCAACACATAGATGTCTCGACGTGCTGCCTTAGCCCTACAACAATTGCAGCTTTGTGCATAGGGGTGCAAAGTAAAGAATAATGTCCCACTATAAGGGCATGCAGTGCCTTGATGGTAACTCACCAGCACACACAGCAACACAGTAGCACAACTACTGCCATAGCTGCCACTGCTGAAACTACTCCTGGGGATGGTGATGTAGCAAGTACATGTTAAGGTAAGGGGGGGGGGGGGGAGGTGCCCACCATAGAAAGTAGCTGTGTATGCCACAGATTCAGATTTTACAGCAATGCTTGTCACCCCCGCTTCGTATGCCATGTTTTTCCCTGTGCTGTTCCCATAATTTGACACAGTCACAGTCACTTGGTAATCACTAAATGGATCCAATCCAGTTATTAGTACTGAGCTGGCTTTGTATACTGTTATTTGAGCTGAAGTACCACGCCTTATACGAACAGCGTTATCGAAGGTGTATGACACAATGTAGAAAGGAAAACCTTTAGCCTTTGTGAGTGTCAGTGGCTCCCAGCTAACAACCATACTGCGTCCATCTGATGATCGGGTCACTGTAACTCCCCGAGGGGCTTCAGATGGCACTGAGGGGAAAGCTATGCACATGAAAAGCAAGCTTTACAGAATGTGGCCCACACTCACTCAAGACATCCGTGAAGAACACATTACACCACCCCATGCTGGCACCAGCTGTGTTGTAGGCACTGACACAAATCTCATATGGAACACCAGAAGCTATACACAAAATGGGAATATGATGGTTACATTTTAGAACTCATAATTATGATGGTGTTGTGAAACTCACATAAATCACTGATATTCAATGAGTTACTTGAGACACTGCTTGCATATTTCTGATTGAGTGGTTGGTTGTAGTCTTCAAGTTCAGTACAAGTCACTCTGTAGCCTCTCAGAATTCCATTGGTATGCAGTGGTGTGCTCCATTCTACTAACACATCTTTTTTTGAGGTAATGTTTATCATTGCACCAATTACTGGCTCCGGCGCTGCAACATACACATCTCATGTAAGTTAGTGTTTTAATATACATGTGAAAACTTACGAATCAAGCTAATTTCAGTAGTGGCAACACTAATGTTGCTGATGCCCTTGATTGGTAGGGATATGTTAGCCATGCACATGTACTCTGCAGAGTCCTCTTGGCTCAATTGGTTAATTGTGTAGGTACTAGTAGCACTGCCCACGCTTGCAGAAAGTATTTTTTGATCAATTCCATTAATTTTATGCCATGTGAGAAGGATAGGCACAACCAGGCCATCGACAGCACTGACTTGGCAGACCAGGTAGATGGTTGATGCATTAGTTAGATTGATTATGCTAACATTGAGAAATGGTATTGCTAGAACAGAATGTACATTGTGTTACAATGCTCTCCCATCACAATTATAGTTATTACATACCAGTGACCATCACAATATCACTGATATTACTGATAGGAGATATGAAGGAAAATGGCATGTTCTGAATCTCAATTGCACAAGTGTAGGCTCCGATATCATCAAATCCAATTGGATCAAATAATAGGGAACTAGTAGAGCTGCTGGTGGTGCGGTTCAATGAGACATAAGTATACTTATTGTCAGCTATCAAGACACCACTACCAATTTTTGTCCACGTCATGTTTACAACAACCTCAGTGTCAACAAATGAGTTGAAGAGAACAGAGCAATTAATACTGACTCTGGTGCCAGCTGTGTATGAATTGTTGGGAGATATAGACACGGTTGGAGTAGGAACTGTATTGGAAGAGAAAAAATTACACACCTTAAACAATACCAAGACATGCAAGTAAATATTCAACACTTACTTTCAACAGTCATAGAAATATTTGTATCATTATTACTACTGAGAAACAACTCAGATATATTGATAGCTGCGACACATGTGTACAGTCCTCGATTGGACAAGAGAAGATGAACAAAGGTCAGATTGAGAACAGAGATACTGGGTGATACAACTCTAGTTAGTGTGGCATTGATCTCATCAACAAGTACTCTTCCATCCTTCATCCACATCACATCAGGGACAACTACCAGTCCATCTACCACCTTCACTGTACACACCAGTGAGTACACAGATCCAGCTATTGAGCTGCCAGATGATGCAGTGACCATAGGAGGAGGGAGGGCTGTACATAAAGGTACAGGTACTAGTAATCACCTGGTAATGGTATACATTTGGTCACACCCACCTTGTACCATTAATAAAATACTTCCAGAAAATAAATCAGAGGGTAGTATGTAATTATTTGTTGAAAACAAATTACCAGTACACTGATAATAACCAGTGTCACTGGTGTTCAGAGGGCTGATCTGAAGTGTTGTGTTGTATGTATAGTTGGTGGCATACTGTGATACTGCTACCATACTCCTAGGAATATTGTTGTTGATACGTCCCTGTGGTCCAATCCATGTTGTGTTCACCATTACAGGAGTGTCCACTACTGATTGAGTTGCTAAAGCACATATGATGCTCGCACCAGTCCCAGAGAAGAAGAATGTGGATGTTGAAATATTTTTCACAGTAAGCTGAGGTGTAGGTACTGGTGGGAGAAGGTATATTAAAAGTTAATGTGATTACCAAATATGTTATCTTACTCTTGACTGTCATGTTAACATCTGTTGAACTATTAACACTGATCTGAGTAATTTCATGTATGGCTATTCTGGCAGTACATACATATAATCCTCCATGTGATGTAAGTAGAGGGTTGAAGGTGAGATTTAGAGTACTGTTTGATCCTGATACAGTTCTCGTCACTGTGGTATTAGTCCCATTAACAAGTACTCTTCCATCCTTCATCCACACCACACCAGGGACAACCACCAGTCCATCTACCACCTTCACTGTACACACCAGTGAGTACACAGATCCAGCTATTGAGCTGCCAGATGATGCAGTCACCACAGGGAATGGGAGAGCTGTACATGAAGGTATGGGCATTAGTTATCAACTGGTAATGGCATACATTTGGTCACACCCACCTTGTACCATTAATGAAATGTTTCCGGAAACAAAATCAGAGGGTAGTGTGTAATTATTGTATGAAAATAAATTTCCAGTACACTGATAATAACCAGTGTCACTGGTGTTCAGAGGGCTGATCTGAAGTGTTGTGTTATACGTATAGTTAGTGGCATACTGTGATACAGCTACCATACTCCTAGGAATATTGCTCTGAGGTCCATTCCATGCTGCATTCACCATTACTGGAGTGTCCACTACTGATTGGGTTGCTAAAGCACATATGATGCTCGCACGAGTCCCAGAGAAGAAGGATATGGATGTTGAAATGGTTTTCAGAGTACACTGAGGTGTAGGTACTGGTAGGAAAAGGAGTTTTAAAGGTTAATGTGATTACCGTAAATGTTATCTTACTCTTGACTTTCATGTTAACCACTGTTGAACTATTAACACTGATCTGAGTAATTTCACGTATGGCTATTCTGGCAGTACATACATATGATCCTCCATGTGATATGAGGAGAGGGTTGAAGGTGAGATTTAGAGTGCTATTGGATCCTGATACAGTTCTTATCACTGTGGTATTAGTCCCATTATCAAGTACTCTTCTATCCTTCATCCACACCACATCAGGGACAACTACCAGTCCATCTACCACATTCACTGTACACACCAGTGAGTACACAGATCCAGCTATTGAGCTGCCAGATGATGCAGTGACCACAGGAGGAGGGAGGGCTGGAGGTAAGAGGTAGGATAAGTATCACATCAATGGTCATCTTACACATCCTCACCTTGGACATCCAATGATATATTTGTTGATGCATTAATAAAAGGTGTAACATAGCCACTGTTTGAAGAGATGTTGCCTACACATTGATAAGTCCCATTATCACTGAAGGTTAGAGGACTGAACTGAAGTGTTGTGTTATAGACCATGGCTGAGGGCTGGGAATAGGTGACTGTGGTCCTGCTTCCATTGTACACAGTTCCCTGTGGTCCAATCCACATTGTATTCACAATTACTGGAGTGTCCACAACCAATGGGAGTATATAAGAACACATTATCCTTATCAAAGTCCCAATATAATTGGTAGTATATAATGGAGAAACTGCAACACCTGAACTTGGTAGAGGAACTGGATAGATAGAATAAATGTTAACTGCAATATTGTCAGTGTCTATGTAGAATTCCTTACTTGCAATTGTAAAGTTCACAGCTGTTGAATTAGTCAAACTAGGAAGAGAGACGTTAGAAAGACTGGGTGCACACAGGTACTGCCCTCCATGGGAAGTAAGGAGAGGATTGAAGGTGAGGTTTAGAGCAATGGTACCACCAGATACAGTCCTAGTCAGTGTGGTATTAGTCCCATTAACAAGTACTCTTCCATCCTTCATCCACACCACATCAGGGACAACTACCAGTCCATCTACCACCTTCACTGTACACACCAGTGAGTACACAGATCCAGCTATTGAGCTGCCAGATGATGCAGTTACCACAGGGAGTGGGAGAGCTGTACATAAAGGTATAGATACTAGTTATCAGTAATGGCATACATTTGGTCACACCCACCTTGTATCATTAAGGAAATATTTCCAGAAAAAAAATCAGAGGGTAGTATGTAATTATTGGTTGAAAATAAATTTCCAGTACAATGATAATAACCAGTGTCACTGGTGTTCAGAGGGCTGATCTGAAGTGTTGTGTTGTATGTATAGTTGATGGCATACTGTGATACTGATACCATACTCCTAGGAATATTGTTGTTGATATACCCCAGTGGTCCAATCCATGTTGTGTTCACCATTACAGGAGTGTCCACTACTGATTGGGTTGCTAAAGCACATATGATGCTCGCACCAGTCCCAGAGAAGAAGGATGTGGATGTTGAAATGGTTTTCAGAATAAGCTGTGGTGAGGGTACTGTTGGAGAGAAAGAGTTAGAAATGTATACGAGTTATCAAACATCTAACTTACTCTTAACTGTCATGCTAGTTGAAATGTTTGCACGAATTGGAGGAATTTCAAGTGTGGTAATTGTGGCATTGCATACATATAGTCCTCCATGTGATGTTAGAAGTGGGTTGAAGGTGAGATTCAGAGTGCTGTTGGCTCCTGATACAGTGCTAATCAGTGTGGTGTAAGTCCCATTAACAAGTACTCTTCCATCCTTCATCCACACCACATCAGGGACAACTACCAGTCCATCTACCACCTTCACAGTACACACCATTGAGTACACAGATCCAGCTATTGAGCTGCCAGATGATGCAGTTACCACAGGGAGTGGGAGAGCTGTACAGAAAGGTATAGATACTAGTTATCAACTGGTAATGGCATACATTTGGCCACACCTACCTTGTATCATTAAGGAAATATTTCCAGAAAAAAAATCAGAGGGTAGTATGTAATTATTGGTTGAAAATAAATTTCCAGTACACTGATAATAACCAGTGTCACTGGTGTTCAGAGGGCTGATCTGAAGTGTTGTGTTGTATGTATAGTTGGTGGCATACTCTGATACTGCTACCATACTCCTAGGAATATTGTTGTTGATACGTCCCTGTGGTCCAATCCATGTTGTATTCACCATTACAGGAGTGTCCACTACTGATTGGGTTGCTAAAGCACATACAATGCTCGCACCAGTCCCAGAGAAGAAGGATGTGGATGTTGAAATGGTTTTCAGAATAAGCTGTGGTGAGGGTACTGTTGGAGAGAAAGAGTTAGAAATGTATACGAGTTATCAAACATCTAACTTACTCTTAACTGTCATGCTAGTTGAAATGTTTGCACGAATTGGAGGAATTTCAAGTGTGGTAATTGTGGCATTGCATACATATAGTCCTCCATGTGATGTTAGAAGTGGGTTGAAGGTGAGATTCAGAGTGCTGTTGGCTCCTGATACAGTGCTAATCAGTGTGGTGTAAGTCCCATTAACAAGTACTCTTCCATCCTTCATCCACACCACATCAGGGACAACTACCAGTCCATCAACCACCTTCACTGTACACACCAGTGAGTACACAGATCCAGCTATTGAGCTGCCAGATGATGCAGTCACCATAGGGAGTGGGAGAGCTATGGGGAAGATGCAATATAAGTATCACAGAAGTGGTCATTACACACATCCTCACCTTGGACAGCCAATGATATATTTGTTGATGCGTTAATAAAAGATCTAATGTAGCTAATGTTAGATGAAATATTAACTATACATTGATATGTTCCTGTGTCACTGAAGTTTAGAGGAATTATCTGAAGTGTTGTGTTATAGACCATGTCTGATCGGGAATTGATGACTGTAGTTCTGTTTCCATTGAACACAGTTCCCTGTGGTCCAATCCATATTGTATTCACCATTACTGGTGTGTCAACAACAGATGGGATAGCAATCACACAGAGGATGCTTGTTTTAGTTCCTACATACAACATGCTACCAGAAGGAATAGCCATAGGAGTAATATTTGGTGGTGGAACTGTGGGAAAAGTAATTTAATACCAATGACTGCTACCGTGAATATACTTACTTTCCACTAATAAACTAACCAGCGCTGAACTGCTGGACATCAGCAGAAGTACCTGTTGAATTGATATAGTCACATTACAGGTGTATTGTCCTCCATGTGATGTGCGGAGAGGGTTAAAGGTGAGATTAAGAGTGCTGTTGGATCCTGGTACAGTCCTAGTCAGTGAGGCATTAGTCCCATTAACAAGTACTCTTCCATCCTTCATCCACACCACATCAGGGACAACTACCAGTCCATCTACCACCTTCACTGTACACACCAGTGAGTACACAGATCCAGCTATTGAGATGCCAGGTGATGCAGTCACCACAGGAGGAGGGAGGGCTGTAAAAATAGGTATGGGCACGTGTTATCAACTGGTAATGGTATACATTTGGTCACACCCACCTTGTACCATTAATGAAATATTTCCAGAAAAAAAATCAGAGGGTAGTATGTAATTATTGGTTGAAAATAAATTTCCAGTACACTGATAATAACCAGTGTCACTGGTGTTCAGAGGGCTGATCTGAAGTGTTGTGTTATATGTATAGTTGGTGGCATACTGTGATACTGCTACCATACTCCTAGGAATATTGTTGTTGATACGTCCCTGTGGTCCAATCCATGTTGTGTTCATCATTACAGGAGTGTCCACTACTGATTGGGTTGCTAAAGCACATATGATGCTCGCACCAGTCCCAGAGAAGAAGGATGTGGATGTTGAAATAGTTTTCTGAGTTAGCTGAGGTGAGGGTACTTTTGGAGAGAAAGAGTTAGAAATGTATACGAGTTATCAAACATCTAACTTACTCTTAACTGTCATGCTAGTTGAAATGTTTGCACGAATTGGAGGAATTTCAAGTGTGGTAATTGTGGCATTGCATACATATAGTCCTCCATGTGATGTTAGAAGTGGGTTGAAGGTGAGATTCAGAGTGCTGTTGGCTCCTGATACAGTGCTAATCAGTGTGGTGTAAGTCCCATTAACAAGTACTCTTCCATCCTTCATCCACACCACATCAGGGACAACTACCAGTCCATCTACCACCTTCACTGTACACACCATTGAGTACACAGATCCAGCTATTGAGCTGCCAGGTGATGCAGTCACCACAGGAGGAGGGAGGGCTGTAAAAAAAGATATGGGCACTAGTTATCAACTGGTAATGGTATACATTTGGTCACACCCACCTTGTACCATTAATGAAATATTTCCAGAAAAAAAATCAGAGGGTTGTATGTAATTAATGGTTGAAAATAAATTACCAGTACACTGATAATAACCAGTGTCACTGGTATTCAGAGGGCTGATCTGAAGTGTTGTGTTGTATGTATAGTTGGTGGCATACTGTGATACTGCTACCATACTCCTAGGAATATTGTTGTTGATACGTCCCTGTGGTCCAATCCATGTTGTGTTCACCATTACAGGAGTGTCCACTACTGATTGGGTTGCTAAAGCACATATGATGCTCGCACCAGTCCCAGTGAAGTAGGATGTGGATGTTGGAATGGTTTTCTGAGTTAGCTGAGGTGAGGGTACTGTTGGAGAGAAAGAGTTAGAAATGTATACGAGTTATCAAACATCTAACTTACTCTTAACTGTCATGCTAGTTGAAATGTTTGCACGAATTGGAGGAATTTCAAGTGTGGTAATTGTGGCATTGCATACATATAGTCCTCCATGTGATGTTAGAAGTGGGTTGAAGGTGAGATTCAGAGTGCTGTTGGCTCCTGATACAGTGCTAATCAGTGTGGTGTAAGTCCCATTAACAAGTACTCTTCCATCCTTCATCCACACCACATCAGGGACAACCACCAGTCCATCTACCACCTTCACTGTACACACCATTGAGTACACAGATCCAGCTATTGAGCTACCAGATGATGCAGTGACCACAGGAGGAGGGAGGGCTGGAGGTAAGAGGTAGGATAAGTATCACATCAATGATCATCTTACACATCCTCACCTTGGACAGCCAATGATATATTTGTTGATACATTAATAAAAGGTGGTGTAACATAGTCACTGGTTGAAGAGATGGTGCCTACACATTGATATGTTCCATTATTACTAGAGGTTAGAGGACTGATCTGAAGTGTTGTATTGTAGACCATAGCTGAGGGCTGGGAATAGGTGACTGTGGTCCTGTTTCCATTGTACACAGTTCCCTGTGGTCCAATCCACATTGTATTCACAATTACTGATGTATCCACTGCTTTGTCAATCCGAATGCTACAGGTTATGAGAACCTTTGACCCAACATTGTATGGACCCAATAATGGTAAATATGTCAATGTCATATTTGGAGCAGGTACTAGGATAAAATGGAATGTGATATTGTATTCAGCTATTTGAAAAGCACTAACTTGCCACAGTAATATTTCCCACAGTTATATTATTGGTGTTGAAAGCACACCAATACTGTCCTGCATCAGATGTTCTCAGAGGAGTGAATGTTAGGTTTGGACCAGTAGTGTTGATGATGCTGGAAGTTTCATTTAGTTTCGTCCATTTAAATGTCGCATTGGTAGGCATACCCCTATTGCATATCAGTGTGAAGTTTTGCCCTGCGTTGCTACTGGAGGCTAGCAATACAATAAGTTAGTTATTGTTGGTTTTAGCTGTTGATTCTCCTTACTTACCATTAACTAGTGAAACAAGCAGGAGCAGTAAGACACACAAATTGACAATCCTTGGACTTATTCCACCCTGCGGGATAGCAGCTTTCACTTGATGCATCAGTGTATTGTACATGAGCATAAATATTTATCAGTATAATATTGTATGCAACCTGACCAATCAGCTTATTGCAACATCTTGCATAATAATGGTCATTGAGCTGCGCATGCCTTTTGATCTGCTTATTAATTTTTCCAGTATTAGCTATGATGCCCGTATGTATTCACTTTGATTCCTGGCAACACATTTTGCTACTCAAAACTATAGCCTCTTAGCATTACCAAAAAATTGTTATACATTTGCAAGCACTTTCATCAGATAATAGCCAACATCGTCCCATCATTTCAAACTACATGAATTCTACATCGATGACAGGGAGAGGTACATACATGTATGCATGCATTACTTAATGCGAGGCCTATGTACCAAAAACTAACCAAAATGCTATCAGTAAAAAGTATCTTACCATTGTATCATGGACACCAGAATGAGGAGTAAGGCTGCAGAGATGGACTACAAACAGCTTTATGTACAGAGTTCTTGTTTGCTTAAAGCATGCAAGCTGCTTACAAGGTCAACACAGAAAGCACACAGAACAGTTGGTATATCTAATGGCTTGCATTTATAACGTAACTTTTACCGTCACTGAAATCATATAGATTGTTAGAGGAAACTAGCTTGGGTACACACGAAGGCAAAAGCACTATCAAAACCCTCACACTACGGAATATACATGTAAGCAACTGTTGGTTTCAATGGTAACGAAGGGTGTCCTAATTGAGATAAAATTGACAATAAGCCCTATTACCCAGGAGGCTAGGTCATGTTCTTTGTATATATAGTTCTGGTGACTATATTAACACCATACTGTATACAATGATATGCACTACATTTGTTTATTTAATTTTTAAAAGTAAATGCCTTTTTCATTATGCATCGTGTTTGCCCCACTTTGCCGAATGCCTAAATGCGTTTTTACTACTATTATTAAGCAGTGTGAATTGTTGGCCATCCGTACCGTACTAAACATAAATATAGTTATTATGATCGGCCATATTACGTTATCACCTATTACCATGCATGCATGTACGTGATAGTCGACAGTCAGAAGCTGAGAAGACTCATAACGTCGAAACGGATGTCATGACCACACGTTCTGCAGTGGCGGATCCGGGGAGGGGGGGGAGGGGGGGGGCACGTGCCCCCCCCCTTTCGTTCGTCTAATTATATATTCATAGTCGCGCTATATAGCGTTTTAAATTGCATTTTGAACGTACAGCTATCAAAAGCGTCCGCGCTTCGCGCGGGAGGGGGCATATCCCCCTTTTGGTGAACCACGCCCATTTCTCACTTAATTCTAACTTTTCATTATTGGTACCCCCCCCCCCCCCTTTTCAAAATTCCTGGATCCGCCCCTGTTCTGGTCGTGCATATATTACGTCTAGCGGAACGATTGAGAGACAGATAGACACGGACATAGGCGAGAACGAAGCATCGTCACTAGCGGTAGTCTCGTACTCACAGCTGCGGATGGATTACAGCGTGGTAGCGGTGATGTAATCCATCCGCAGCTGTTCTGGAGTGTGGGTCTGGGTACGAGACTACACTAGCGGGGGTTGTAGAGCTGTATAATTCCTGAATCAGAAAGCGATGCTGACAGGGGCGGATTTAGGGGAGGGGGGTGAGGGGGGGGGGGGGGTGAGTAGGGTATACCCCCCCCCCCCCCCCCCCCCCCCCCCGCAAAACCTATGTTATTAAAAATTCACGGCTTCTTACGTGTGCTATACGTGTAACGATAGGGGAGGGGAGGGGGGGTGGGGGGTGGAGTAGGGTATCCCGCAAAACCGTGCTATTAAATTCACGACTTCTTTGGGGGGAGGGGGGGGGTAAAACCGCGTTATTATTAAATCATTTCACACACCCCCCCCCCCCCCCCCCCCGCCCCAAAAGCCTGCATCCGCCCCTGTGCTGAGGAGAGAAAGCAGAGAGACGAAGAGGAGGAAAGAAGGCGCGCGCGCGAGCAAGAGCGACGTGATCGTGAAAATGAGAGGAAACGAATGGAGGCAAAAAAGGAACAAGAGAGACAGAAGCGGATGGAAGAGACCCGGCAGAAAGACGAGGCCGATCGTCTAAAACGGGAGGAGGAGTGGAAGCAGCGCGATAAGGAGCTACGGTGGGTTGCAGATGGAGTTGCTAGCCAAGATCGCTGACGTGAAAAGGGCGGAGTCTACCGAACAAGCAAGACAGGTGATAATGACCTACGGGTTGTTAAGCTTAATGATCGGGACGACGTTGTGAAGCCTACGTTACCACCTTTGAACGGCTGATGGCAGCATAAAGCATCCCACGGAACAAGTGGATGTTCAAACTGGCACCATAGCTCACTGGGAAGGCGCAGCAGGCTTACGCAGCTCTGTCTACTGTTAGTACAGATGATCCCCTTGTCTATCAGTCAGTCTATGATACAGTGAAGGTGGCCATTCTCAGGCATTATGATATAACCGAAGAGACCTATCGTCAGCGTTTCTGGTCAGCAGTTCGAAGCAATGACGAGACTCATCATGATCTTGCTATACATCTGGGTGATCTTGCTACAAAATGGCTCAAGGGTGTGAACACAGTTGAGCTGGTGAAGGAAGCAGTCATCCAGGAGCAACTGCTGAACACACTTACACCTGCTATTCGGGTCTGGGTAAAGGAACGGAAGCCCACGACAGCTCTGGAAGCAGGGCAGCTTGCTGATGACTATATTGAAGCAAGGAAGCAGACTACCAAAGATGACCAGCCTACTGGTCTCAAGCCGTCAACTAAGGATGACCGAGTGACTAGTTTATGGGGAACCTCCACACACCAGGGACAAGCAACCTTTCAGACCAGGACTGAGGTGTGGAGACTTATCTACAGTAAACTGTTACAGCTGTGGAAAACAGGGGCATGTGGCTTTAAAGTGCCCTGAGAAGGCAATGTACTGTATTAATGGACGTCGTGGCAACTCTACACTTCAGAGAAAGGGGCTGGTGGAATTAGGAAGAGAGATGAATGACATTGTGTTGGATACTGGGTACTCTAAGACCATTGTCCACCACAACCTGGTTTCTCAAATGCGAAACTGTTGCCAGGGGAAGCTGTCACTATACGTTGTGCACATGGAGACAGCGTGCTGTACCCTCTTGCAAATGTCGACCTGGTAATAGACGGAGTTCAACTGACTGTGGAGGCTGCAGTATCTAAATCACTACCAGTGTCTGTGCTCCTGGGAACCGATGTACCTGAGTTGGCAGAGTTCATTGGAGGCAATACCCATGGTGTCAGGCAACAAACAGGTCAATGAAGCCTGGATGGTTGTGACATGAGCTGGGGCTAGAAAGCAAAAGGAGGAAGAGGAAATCCTCTTACAAAAGGAGGAAGACTCTCAAGTGAGGCCATCAACAGTGGAGACTGAGCTGGCAGACACACTGGCTATACAAGCTAGAGATGCAGAGATGGAGTGTGCAGACGTAACACCAGAAGGTTGCAATATGGATGACGACCTGTTCAGTGGGGGCCGATCAAGAGTGAAGTTGACCAGAAGCCAAAAGAGGGGCTCAGAAGAAGCAACCCCAACAGGAGATGAGGGCTGGTGCACTGGACATCTCAGCTGAGGAGCTACAGATGTTGCAAAAAGAGGACCCATCCTTGCCCAACTTGAAATTTGGGGCCGGAGAGCTGCACGAAACCCACTACTACCTCTCAGATGGACTTCTCTACCAGCAGTGGATGTAACGTGGAGTTGGCTGTGGATCAACTGGTTCTTCCTACTCAGTGTCGGAAGGCTGTGCTCCAACTGGCATATGAGGTACCAATTGCAGAACACTTAGGCAAGCATAAGACGTCCAAGAGGATCCTACGCAGGTTCTATTGGCATAAGACGTCCAAGAGGATCCTACGCAGGTTCTACTGGCCTACCCTCTACAAGGATGTAGAAGACTTCTGCAGGAGTTGCCAGGTGTGCCAGAGGACATCCAAGCACTAAGTTGTAAAGGCTCCCCTTATCCCACTACCTGTGGTGACGGAACCCTTCAGGCGTGTGGCAATGGATATAGTTGGTCCACTACCCAGGACCAAATCAGTTAACATTCTTGTGATGTGCGACTATGCCACCCGATACTCTGAGGCTGCACCTAGTCAAGACGGTTGATGTAGAGCATATCGCAGGAGAACTGGTCCGGATATTTTCTCGGGTTGAAGAGATACTGACTGATGAAGGAAGTAATTTTACTTCACAACAGCTGTCGGAGATCTACCAGTTGCTACATGTACATTCAATGCCTCCATACCATTCCCAGACAGACAGTCTTGTTGTGTGATTAAACAAAACTCTTAAGGTGATGGTGCGGAAGGTTGCAGCTGAGGATCAACTGAACTGGGACATGTGGTTGCCATTCCTACTATTTGCATACTGTGAAGTCCCTCAGGACTCTACTGGGTTCTTGCCATTTGAACTTCTGTATGGCCAGGCAGTTCTAGGAGGACCTTTGGACATTCTCAAGGAGACATGAAAGGAACCCATGAAATGTAGTGACAACGTGGTGTCCTATGTATTGGCTGTACAGCAGAAATTGGCAAGCATGTCTAACTTGGTGAGGGTGAACATAAGTGAAGCCCAGCAAAGGCAGAAGGTTTGGTACGATCGGAATGCATGCCAGACGGAATTCAAGCCTGGGGACTTGGTACTAGTGTTACTCCCTACTTCAGCAGGGTCACTGACTGCACAATGGAAGGGGCCATATCCGGTGCTTCACAAGATTGGCAGTGTAAACTATCTGGTGGACATGCAGGACACTAGAAAGCGGTGAGAGAACCTTTCATGTCGACATGCTATAGAAGTGGAACACACCGATGTATGGGAACTACTGGGCAGAGGCTGGAGAGGAATGGATAGAGGAGGAGGCGATTCCTGAATGGAGAGGAGGTGGTGAAGGTGACTCCAAGATTGGTGATCAGCTATCAGGAACTCAGTGGCGACAACTGAAGGAACTGTTGGCTGAGTTCAGTGACGTCATGAGTAGCAACCCTGAACGTAAAACTGTGATATAGAACACCAAGTGACCACTACAGGTACCAGACCAGTTAGACTGTCACCTTACCGACTCCCTCATGCGTATCGAGACCTGGTGCATAGAGAGGTACAAGGGATGCTAGATGCTGGCATCATTGAGCCTTCCTCAAGTGAGTGGGCATCTCCTATTGTATTAGTGAAAAAGAAGGATGGCACACTGCGACTGTTGTTGACTACAGCCGGTTGAACTCTGCATGGGTCACAGATGGATGCATACCCTATGCTCAGGATAGGTGATCTCGTTGATCGGCTGGGCAAGGCAAAGTTCTTAACGACACCCAAGGATACTGGCAAGTACCCATGGCTAATGCATCCAGACATCTCACAGCCGTCACTTGGGCTTTTCCAGTTCAGAGTTATGCCGTTTGGTCTTCAAGGAGCACCAGCAACGTTCCAGAGATTGATGGACAAGGTTCTGACAGGATTGGAGAGCTATGCAGCAGTCTACATAGATGATCTGGTGATCCACAGCATAACCTGAGGGAACACTTGGCGCAAGTACATAATGTGCTGCAGCATCTGCGTGAAGCAGGACTCGCTGCCAAGCCTTCAAAATGTCAGTTTGGAATGTCCCAGTGTGTGTACCTGGGCCACATTGTTGGCAATGGCACTGTACGGGAGCAAGCTGCAGAGTGTTGAGGCATTCTCTGCCACAACTAAGAAACAGGTTCCCTTGTTTTCTGGGGCTGACTGGGTACTATAGGAAGTTTATCCCGGATTATGCCAGTATCACGTGACAAACCTTACTAGGACGTTTTCTCCAAACCAGGTGGTGTGGAACGAAAGGTGTGAAGCGTCATTCAAGAGGCTTAAGGACCTACTGTGCTGTGCTCCTATCCTGCAGAGTCCAGATTTCCAGAAGGATTTTGTACTACAAACAGATGCCTTGGATGTTGTTGTTGGGGCAGTGTTGAGCCAGGTAGATGACACAGGTGCAGACTACCCAGTAGCTTATTTTAGCGGAAAGCTACTTTCAAGGGAACAGAAGTACTCCACAATTGAGAAAGAATGCCTTGCCATCAAGTTGGCTACCCAAGCATTAAGAGTGTACCTACTTGGCAAACCATTTATCATCCAGACTGACCATCAGGCTTTGGAGTGATAACAGTTTTGAAAAATCTGATCACTTGTGGAATCAAAATATGATTTGCGTCTTTTTTTTGCTGTGAGATTGACCGTTCCGAATTCATTAGAAAATATATACGTGCAACAGTTTTGGGGTGCAACGAAACTTAATGCTTCCACTAATATAAGTCCCAACGTCCTTATTAGACCCACAACCAGCAAAGACTGTAAGAGCTCTAACGCTATAGTCCTTGCCAACGAAAAGCTGACTCGCCATTTTCGGCTTCTTACCTGAATAGTTGCAATGCATATTAACAGCCTTGTTCTTCCTATCATGCATGCTTTGCAGTTCTCTGGTCAATAGCGGCCTTTGAAGAAGTACAAACATTTACGTTTGCATCAATTAGCCAGTCCCTATCATGGTATTTACGATGACGGGGTGGGTGATGAAGATTGCTTTTAACGCAACAAATAGCGAGAACTGGATAGGGGTATGCGGATAGAATCGAGAGTACTATAGATACTGTTAAAGAAATGTATGTAACGAAACGTAATGTTAGCATCTCAAAACCGTTATACATTTTTTCTCAAATAGCATGAGACGGTTCAATTTAAATTTATTGGACAGTACCTTCTCATGGATAGGGGTGTCAACGTACGCCTCCTCAGTGCTGACTAGTACTGCCTCAAATAGAGGATTGAGGGAGTTTAACAACTCCACTGCATGTGACAGATGATGTTGGGCGGGGTTTTCCCGCTTTCCGTTAACATTCGTTGTATTTAAGGAAGTGTTAAGTGTTGCAACAATCAACACTTCATTCAGTTTGCTTTTGGCAAGGCGAGCGCTTGCTGTTGTCAAGCCAACCACCAAAAAATGAAGTCATATATGTCCTGTCTACGGAAAACCCTGTGTTGGGTCCAGGGAGAGGCAACATATGCTGCTGTAAATGCCTGCTGAGGGTGCGCATGCCCAGGCCAGTCATGGCAAAAGTGGTCCTACCTAAAAGTGGTCCGGCGGACCACCTTTGGACGCCAAAATTGGTCCGCCCGGACCATATTTGTCCGCCAAAAATGGTCCTGCCTTGCCAAAAACGGTCCCCTATTCAGATCGTAGTTAAAAGCGCAAAGTCTGTCCTAACTTTTTTTTTTCTTCAGCTGGAGGACAATTTGTCTGGCTTGCTATTTACAATATTATTATAATTGTAAGTTTATTTCAAGGCGTCACATGTAATAAAGGGCGCGTGATGAATTATATATATTATAAATGCATTGTGCATGCATGCTCAGTGAATACATACATTATGCATACTCAAGCAGCTGCATGTGATGCAATAAATGGTGAATTTGCAATGCTTATGTTGAGGAGCTGTTGTCAATCTGTAATCCCCAGTAACTCTATAGATTTGATTCCTTTGATTCCATTAATTGCTCCAATAACAACGTATATATTAGCAATGATAATTATATATGCAGGAGGAGGAATGCCTTGAATTATGATTCACTACAATAGTGTATAACTCCAACTGCATGCCTGCAAAGAATAGCTTAAGTTCTTTTTATAATGACTTCCCCGTGCTGCATACATGAAATAACTGAAGGGAGGGGGTAGAGGAACAAGAGGAGGTAGTGGGAGGAGGTATAAGGAGAGGAGGAAGGGGGTGGTGTGGGTACATGGTGATAAAGCACCCCCATCCCTCTGGGCCCCCCACATATCCCTGCACTTGGGAGTTTTGCTGTTTCCTCCATTATAAAGAGGATGTTGGTACATGTCCAACACCTCACGTGTAAGCATAAACATGCATTAACTATTTCCCTGTTTACATGGACATGTATTACTTATTTCCTTATTTACTGCCTGTGCATATTGCTGGAACCATATGTAGGGAAGGGATGTATGGTGACCCTGTGGGTCATATGTACACATCACATGTAAAGTATTCACGCGTCATGGTAAAGTTTATGCACCATATACTGTTCTTTGTGTGATTTATCAAACCAGTTCTGAACATCCCATTCTAATAAGAGTCCACTGTCCCCCACAACTCCCCACTAACCTGAGGAATTACATGCTTGTTCAATTCATTTATAAACTCTGTGCCATTCAGTGTCTGTTGTAATAATCTTGGGCAAACTCATGCATTCGCATAAAAATCTGCAAGGATAGAATACAGTGAATCAGATTATCAGTGTGAATGGCATTGTATCAATGTACTATAACTTTTAATACAAACTTAACCACGTATACCCTGTATTGCAATGTTGCTTCAATTAACAATACCTTGAAGAGTGCATTGGCAAATCCAATTGCATGTTTAGATGGAAGTGGGACTGCTTCTACCATTTAGAGAAGTAGTCACACACAGTCAGGATGTATTGATTTCCTTCACAAGTGGCCTAACAAAATCAATGCCAATGTGATTCCATGGTGACTTCACTGGACCGGGTGCAATATGAAGACTTTTCCAGTTTGCATGCTGGCAGGTGTCACGTGCACATTTGGAAACCTGTAGTTAAATTAATTAAGGTAGTCTTAATAGATTCTATGGCTAAAAATCTAAGTTGCATGTCTCACCATATCATTCACATCTTTGACTGTTCCAGGCCAAATAAACAGTTCACTGATCCTACTCAAAGTTCGCTTCACTCCCATGTGCCCAGACAACATTCATGCAGAATACGATGCTGCTCTAACTTTCTTAACTCCAAAAATATTATTTCCATTGTCTATTATAAAGCACTACCCATGACTTACGGACAAGACAATTGTGTGCATTAGCAAAATTGAAATGTACAAACCTAGCTTGCCCTTCTTCTTCTTAAAGTACAAATTTCTGAGCTAGCCTTTTGGAGAAGGCAGTATATGGATATCGTAATTAAAAGCTTCAAGAGCTATAATGGCTTGTGAGGGTGGTGTGCTGTGAGCAAGGTGGGCCAGTTTGCAGAACCCCGCACACTTACGTAGAAGAGAAAAGGTTACATGAGGGTCAACTGCACCTACTTGTACAAGTTGAAGGAAGAGCTTTAGCTTCTCTGAAATGAAGGTAGAGCAAAATGCCTTGTCCCCAATGGGGATGCCTCGAATGACAATTTTGGGGCTTTTTATGCAAAAAAAATCTCACATTTAGGAGGGTTAACAATGATCTTTTCATAAAATGTGTGGTTATGTTGGTTTTTACATGATTGATCCTTTCATTATGGGTGAGCACAGAATCAAATATATTCTATGTTCAGAGTACTAGATATATGGAATAAATGTGGCATACAAATTATACAATTCCAGCAGTAAGTCACCACGTTAAATTAATTGCAGAAATAAACACATTAAAGCTGCTAAGCTAAAGTACACTGAATGTATTCAGCCTTTGCCAATGAGACAATTACAATTTACATCAAGCACTATGATGAACATCTGTGCTATCAAGCACTCTCATGTCTAATGCTGCATTCTCCTGAGATCTGGCAGATTCAGATTCAGTTCCACTGGTGCCAGTAGTGCTTGTTGTCAGTGTGGATTGTTTTTTTACACTCTCATAACCAGGATGGAGGGAGCCAAGTAGCCGTTTCCATGCCAACTGAACTTCCTTGTTGAGTACACAGAAGAACAGGAATATGAAGAACCCCTGGAATGAGTTTGATAGTGCAAAGATGACCTGGAAGGCTAGGTCTGCTTTGGAAACTGTCAGAGCACCAAATATCCATGTAAGGCCAAAGAGAATAGAAATACTAGCAGTGCTTGCCATCAGCTGCAGGATAGTGCTCCTCTTGCTGGAGCTTTTTGCACGTCTTACAAGGTGTCTAACAAATACGGCCATCACGGTAAAAAAAGCAGTGAAATTGAAGACCATGATCAGTAGTATAGGCCCAAGGAAGGCACCAAAGAAGACTCTGATATCACTGATGAAGCAGCTGTGTCAAAGTATGTTTGTGTATTATAAAACTTGAACAGCCTTATTGTATTTATGCTAGACTTACTATCCATGTGTTCCATTACGATTCACAAGCAGACTCCTATCAATTGTAAGAGGAATAATCACTGGAACCAATGGAGCCACTAAATGGGTTAAAAATATTAGTAAAGAACATCTTTATACCTTTCTGGCTACACAGTTATTACCCCAACAGATAAGTGATAGAACGATTATGTGACGGACGTTGATCCGGACAAAAACAATGACAAGCTTCTGGAACATCAGCAAGGCCTCCGCCCCCATCCACATCACGGCCACCAGGGTGAAGTAGTGGACCAACACCGACACAGTCACACAGCCTCCATAGTTCTCTGTCCTGTCAATTCCAACCACAAACACCAACAGCATACCAATGAGGGCACAGCACAGCTGAACATGGAACTTGGAGGTATCTTTGTGCCTGAGCTGCCTGATTTTGGACAAAAATTACATAAACCATGTGCAACAATGCTTAACTCCTACTTGAAAAATAAAAGGGAAATGATAGTTAGCAGAAGCCCAACTAGAGATACAGCAACGCCAATGTAGGATATCACTTCAATCACACGCTCCACTGCTTTCTCTATTTTAGTCTTTGAACTAGGTGTTACTGTCCTGATTGATATATCCTAAACAATGGCAGATTTGTAAAAGTGGACGGAAATGCTTTAGCTTACCACAAGGACAGCGAAGTTAGTTAAGTGATTGCACAGACATATGGTTTGGTTAGCAGTTGAAGTAATGGGTTGGCATCCATCAGTGGACCAGTTGCCTGCTCCTCCTAATGTGTGCCAACAGTATTGCTAGTATTGCCACATTTGTGCACCACACACACACGCACACACACACACAACACACACATACACACACACACACACACACACAACACACACACATACAAATGCAGTCAATTCACTTTCCGCTTACCAGCAGCATCAAAGTCCCACCAAACACAGTAGAGTGCAGAGTAGTTCTATTTTGTATACACAATGCACACTGGTTACACGGATAACACTGGTTCTACTGACCTGGATTGTGATAGGCAATTCAAGCTGCACAGGTTCTGTGAGGTTTTTAAATGATGTTGTTGAAACAACAGTGGCACCTAGCACCAATGATGCTATAATGGAGGTGTTTGTTGCATTAACTAATTGAAATAGTGCTGGAGTTTTGTAGACAGAGAAAAATACTCCAATATCAGAACTATTTCCAATAACTGCCTTAAATAGTGAAGCAGGTAGAACAATGCTTGCTGACAGTGAGGTACCATTGACTTGACTATCTAAAAATGTATGAGTCTTTCAATAAAAGTTCAATGAGCTGTTTTTTTCTTCCTTACCATTTCCACCTGAATAATAAAATGATGACCCTTTTGTTGTTACATTTGTCAGCGATAGCTGGAAAGGTGAAAAAGAACAGTTATAAATGTGTAAAACTTAAAGTACTAGTCACAATAGTACCTTTTCTGCATTGAAAAATGTCTGATTCTGCGTAGTAGTGAAAGGGGTGAAGTCACTTTGCTGAATTACATTGTGAACAGTGGTTTCAAATGACTTCACTATCCTAAGATCAAGATACAATCAATGTGGTTGAAAATACTACCTCATCAGGCTAACTTTGAACTTTCTGTACCCAGTATATGAGGAGGCCAGTTCTGGATACCATCTAGTATCCCAACTGCTGCCATAACAACCTATTGTTGGAAAAGATCAGGTTCACAAACCTCCTCATGCAGCCAGCAAAGCTTTAAAGGTAACCTCTTTTTTAACTGTCCCATTTCTCGCCAACGAGAGATTTGATATTTGTGTAAACACAGATGCCACAGCAACAAGGTTGGAGGATGTCTGATCTGTTGTCGCTGTTGCCTGGGAAACCACATCCTGCAGTTGGGTGGTGATGTTCAGCACATCTCCATCAATCACGCTTTGCTGAATAAAACACAAGATGATTAATATAAGGAAATAAAGTATGGCATCTTTACATTCATGTTTTTGATTATATTGAATTTATTTGTCGCCTCAGTGGTGCAGTGTGATGCATCCTCCTGCCATTTCCCACCAGCTGCACACTTTCGAGTAGAATTGTAACCCAGAGGTCCATACTGGCAAGGATAGAGGACAGTTCCATTGACCTGCACTTCTGGCCAGTAGTAAACCCCCCTGTTCTTGTTACTTGTTTCACAACCGCAGAAGTATGTTTTTGACACTGTAAAGGAATTCAACACCTTGCATATAAAAATGCTCACCACATGGCTGAAACTCACAGTACCTATAATGTTTCCTGCGCTGTTTCCAAGTATGTTGCTATTAACTATTCCATCAATTACAGTACTAATAATGTTTGATGTCTCATTTGCCTCTAGTCTGAAGTAGATCGCAACCTTGCACTCGACCCTATTCCAGCCATGCTCAAGGTCCTCTTGGCACCTATAACATTACTGAAGTCACAGGACTTGAAGCGTACTTTAGAGCATCTTAACTGATTCACAAAACTGCAGTTCGTCTGGGATGCATTTCCTGATGCAACATTAGCACCAAGGCCCACTGCTGCTAAACTCATCAGCTGAGATGGTCATTTCATATGCTGTGTAAAATGCAAGCATCCCACACGTAACATCCACCACTCACCATATCTGAAAGTTGTGACAGTCCAGTGCCGTTGGCATCAACAGCCAAAGACGCTCTCAAGTAAAACACCGTGGGCTGCACTACTGGAACTGGCAATAGCATTCACAAAGCACAGTCACCTTAATTAATATGTGTTCACTGACCAAGTAATGTGGTGGCCGTCCCATTTGCAGCAATGCCACATCCAGCTGCAGTTAGAGCACACACAGAGACACTGTACCTGGTGTTGCTGTTAAGGTTATTAATGACGAGGCTACGTGAAGAGGCAGAGACAGTTGCAGATTTGGGTGGAGTGGTAGAGAACCAGACCTATGCAAGAGGGTTGGGGGGTGGGGAGGAGGAGGTAGGAGGAGGATAGTCTTCTCCCTCTGTATGCATTCATCTCTCACTCACCACATATCCCATCAGCACACCATTACTGCAGTTAGGCGGGCTCCATGACACGAGCAGGCTGGTAGAGTTGAGCGCCCGCAGGTTCACGCGCACGGGCGATGGCGGGGCCTGCAGAGTTCTGAATAGCCTTGGCGAGGAATATAGGCCTCCGCCGGCAGCATTTGACCTTGCTACCACAGCAAATGTGTACCATGCGTATGGTACTGATGGTATAGTGGGTGGGAAGGGTGTGGTTACAGTGTTGCATTTGAACGACCACGAGTGCACTTACTTAGCACATCAGTTAGCTCCAGGTGCCTCTGGTCACTGGGAATGGAATCAAAGTGCATGCTTGGCTCTTTTCCCCTGATGCAATCTGAATCGACGGCGCTTGCGTTGACTAAGGTTACACTGACAGCGTAGGAGATGATAGTCCTATTGACCAGCAAAGGGCAGCTCCACGTGAGGTTTGCCGAAGTGGAAGTGAGGGCACTTGGTAGAACCTCCGGCGGCTGCGGGACCTGGCCAGCTTTGGGAAGTGGATGAGTTCAAAGGTGGTGTTGGAGAAGTGGATGGAGTGGTGGGATGGGTGTGGAGTGGGAGTGTTTTCAGAGTTGTGTGTGTTTGTGGATGGTGTTTTTCTTAACATAAGAAACAATTTGAAGTGTTGTTTTTGCTCACCATTGAAAGTAATGTCGCGTGCTGCATCACTAAAAGGTCCAGGTCCCTTTGAATCATATGCCCTCACAAAGACGTTGTATTGCACACAAACACTGAGACCCGTCAGCAGAACTGACGTGCCGTTAGCGGTGACGTTGACGTATCCGGTGGCATTGGGCGGCCCCACATAGCTCACTTCATATGCTGCGACTGTACCATTTATGCCACTGTCTGCAGTGCTGTTCCACACGACATACACTGACGTTGTGTTTAATGCTGTAACAGTTACACCATGTGGAATGTATGGAGCAGCCACACGGGTGCCTTATGAGTAAGGGTGGGAAGGAGGGGGAGGAGGGGGGATACAGAAAGCATGATATACCATGAAAGGGGGACATTTTTTCAGCATGTCCAATTCAAAGCAGACAAGTAGTACTGTGGTCACCTCCCTCAGTAATCACAATATACATATAGTATCATAAACACAAGCTTTATATATCAACATTACATGCATAAATTTAAAGTCTCCCCTGTACAAAAAAATTGTGCACTCCCCTACATGCAGACATAATAATAGCAAAACTCACTTAGAACAGAAACATTAAACCGCATCACAACAGTTGAGTTAAGCGATTCCAAGATAGATAGGCACATGTACTGCCCTACATTTTTTGCTTGAAGACCATTGAAGGTTAGATTGCCACCCATTACAAGAACATTGCTCCCGTTCAGAGCAGCTCCACTCCACAGCACAGCTGGCATTATAGACATATTGCCAAATATTCGTCCTGTACAAATCAAGGAATATGTTTGGCCATTTACTGGGTTTCCCTCAGTGGATATATTGATTGTGTGAACTGAAAGGGTAGATATGATTGCATTAGAAAATACACTTCTTGGTTATATTTACCAAGAATTTTTGTTATTTGTGTGGCTTGTGTGGTGAACTGGGAGCCATTGGAGGAGATGGTCACTGAACAGGTATAGTTTCCAGCATCAGTGGTGTCCAGTGAGTTCCATGTCTGAATACTCCAGTATCCCATTCCAGGCAATACCAAAGAGCTAGAAGAGATATTCCCTCTTGATGGTGTGTTCCATTGTGTATTCACTACCATGGATGTGTCAACTGATAGGCCTATGGTAGCAGTACAATTAATACTCATATTTCCACCAACAGGGACCACCTGTCCAGGTGGATCAGTGAGCATCATGACACGGGGTGGTGGAACTGTTGAGGGGAACATTTCACTATATCACTGGTAAGTATCCACACATACTTTGTACTGTGACATTGGCGGAAGCATTAGCTTGTAATTGGAGCAAGAAGATTGTGGCTATACAGACGTACTGTCCTCCATGGGATGTGAGGAGAGGGTTAAAGGTAAGGTTTAATGTGCTGTTGGCTCCTGATACAGTCCTAGTCAGAGTGGTATTAGTCCTATTAACAAGTACTCTTCCATCCTTCATCCACACCACATCAGGGACAACTACCAGTCCGTCTACCACCTTCACTGTACACATCAGTGAGTAAACAGATCCAGCTGTATTCATTCCAGTGCTAGAAACAGTTATGGAGGGTTGTGGGGTAGCTGACATGTAGGAAGGTTATTTACTACATGCACTTGTAGACCTGAAATTATTACCTGTAGTTATTAATTGAAACCGCGAGATATTGGCAGTTGATCCTACATTAGGATTTGATGATGAGATGTACCAAATACACTGATAAAAACTGCTGGCAGTTATGTTTAGAAGGACCATGGAAAGTGATGTATTCAAACCAGAGATCGTCTGGGAACTTATGATAGAGTTCCAGCTGTCATTGTGAACAGGCCCCAATGGTCCAACCCATTCAGCGTCCATCATCACAGGAGTGTCCACTGCTGTGTCTATTTGTACACTGCAGGTAAGGAGGAGTCTTGTTCCAATGGTATACAGTTGCTGATCTTTAGGCATAACAGTGATGGCCATAGCTGGAGGAGGAACTGGAAACAGTTCTTAGAAACTACGTCATTAGTATACATCAATGTTAAACATCACTTACTTTGAACATAAACTAAGTATGTTGCTGAGATGTTTGTGTTTTGTAAGGAGTGACATGTGTACAACCCTCCATGTGAGGTGTGGAGAGGGTTGAAGGTGAGAGTGCCATTTGATGTGATGATGGTGGTTCCATTAGGAACAGCACCACTTGAGTTCTTCCACACCACCAAAGGGTAGGTGAGTGTGTTTCCCCATACTCTTCCCGTGCATAGCAGTGAGTATGTGTAGCCAGCTATTGGGCTGCCCTGCTGCATTGTGATGCTGATTGAATACACTGAAACTGAAAGTGGATGATGCATAAGATCTTTGCACGCACAATATATCACTTAGAAGCATACCTAAAGTGGTGGCTGTTTGTGCGGCTTGTGTGGTGAACTGGAAGCCATTGGAGGAGATGGTCACTGAACAGGTATAGTTCCCAGCATCAGTGGTGTCCAGTGAGTTCCATGTCTGTATGCTCCAGTACACCATTCCAGGTACTACCATAGAGCTAAAAGAGACATTCCCTCTTGATGGTATGTTCCATTGTGTATTCACTACCATGGACGTGTCCACTGATGGGCTTAATGTAGCAGTACAACTAATACTCATATATCCACCAACAGGGACCACCTGTCCAGGTGGATCAGTGAGCATCATGACACGGGGTGGTGGAACTGTTGAGGGGAACATTTCACTATATCACTGGTAAGTATCCACACACTTACTTTGTACTGTGACATTGGAGGAAGCATTAGCTTGTAATTGGAGCAAGAAGATTGTGGATATACAGACGTACTGTCCTCCATGTGATGTGAGGAGAGGGTTAAAGGTAAGGTTTAATGTGCTGTTGGCTCCTGATACAGTCCTAGTCAGTGTGGTATTAGTCCCATTAACAAGTACTCTTCCATCCTTCATCCACACCACATCAGGGACAACTACCAGTCCGTCTACCACCTTCACTGTACACACCAGTGAGTACGCAGATCCAGCTATATTCATTCCAGTGCTAAAAATAGTTATGGAGGGTTGTGGGGTAGCTGACATGTAAGAAGTTTGATTACTATATGCACATATAGACCTGAAATTATTACCTGTAGTTAGCAATTGAAACTGAAAGGTATTGGCAACAGATAATACACTAGGATTTGATGATGAGATTTTCCAAATACAATGATATGAACTGCTGGTAGGTATGTTTAGAAGGACCATGTAAACGGATGTATTGAAACCAGATTTTGTTCGTGAGGTTATGATAGAGTTCCAGCTGTCATTGTGAACAGGCCCCAGTGGTCCAACACACACAGCATCCATCATCACAGGAGTGTCCACTGCTGTGTCTATTTGTACACTGCAGGTAAGGAGGAGTGTTGTTCCAATGTAGAACGGTCCCATTGAAGGTTGCAGAGCAATAGATATGATGGGTGAAGGGACTGATGTAGAACAATGTACAGTTCACAACCAATAATTACATCATCCATCTTTCACTAACTTTGAACATAAACTGAGTATGTTGCTGAGATGTTAGTGTTTTGTAAGGAGTGACATGTGTACAACCCTCCATGTGAGGTGTGGAGAGGGTTGAAGGTGAGAGTGCCATTTGATGTGATGATGGTGGTTCCATTAGGAACAGCACCACTTGAGTTCTTCCACACCACCAAAGGGGAGGTGAGTGTGTTTCCCCATACTCTTCCCATGCATAGGAGTGAGTATGTGTAGCCAGCTATTGGGCTGCCCTGCTGCATTGTGATGCTGATTGAATACACTGAAACTGAGAGCAGGTGATGTGGAAATGGCACTCACAATGTATCACTTAGAAGCATACCTAAAGTGGTGGCTGTTGGTGTGGCTTGTGTGGTGAACTGGGAGCCATTGGAGGAGATGGTCACTGAACAGGTATAGTTTCCAGCATCAGTGGTGTCCAGTGAGTTCCATGTCTGTATGCTCCAGTACACCATTCCAGGTACTACCATAGAGCTAGAAGAGATATTCCCTCTTGATGGTGTGTTCCATTGTGTATTCACTACCATGGACGTGTCCACTGATGGGCTTAATGTAGCAGTACAATTAATACTCATATTTCCACCAACAGGGACCACCTGTCCAGGTGGATCAGTGAGTATCATGACACGGGGTGGTGGAACTGTTGAGGGGAACATTTCATTGCTATATCACTGGTATGTATCCACACACTTACTTTGTACTTTAACATTGGCGGAAGCATTAGCTTGTAATTGAAGCAAGTAGATTGTGGCTATACAGATGTACTGTCCTCCATGTGATGTGAGGAGAGGGTTAAAGGTAAGGTTTAATGTGCTGTTGGCTCCTGATACAGTCCTAGTCAGTGTGGTATTAGTCCCATTAACAAGTACTCTTCCATCCTTCATCCACACCACATCAGGGACAACTAACAGTTCATCTACCACTTTCACGTTGCACACGAGCGAGTAAGTGTTTGTTGCCATGTTGGAAGTGATAGTGACATTTGGTGGGTTCTTAGCTGTACACAATAGAAACAGCATGATATCGTGGTTCTCACTGACATAACAATACCTTGAATATGTAACTGAAGTGATGAATGGGCTGAGCCTGGCTGCACGTACGGTCTATCTGCAGTTATATTACATTGGCACTGGTAAAAGCCACTAGCATTTGTATCAGTGGTTGCCACCCAAAGATGTACGTTGTAGCCTGTCATGTATTGGTACACATTGATTATTGCCCTGCTGTTGTTCAGAACTGATCCCTGTGGTCCAACCCACTTTGTTTCAACCACTGTTGGAATGTCCACAGCTCCATCAATCCGTATGTTACAGGTTACAAGGACATCTGTTCCAACATAGTACGTGTCTGTTGGAAGTGTATTCTGAACACCCAGCATTGACATTGATGAAACCAAAATGTTGGGTGAAGGGACTGCAGTTGAGAGATTTTGACAAAGTCACATACAATACATAGTGCATGGCACGTTTCCTTACTTTGCACAGTTACGTAAAATGGCTGCATGTTTACATAGGATTCCACACAATTGTATGTTCCACCGTTAGAGGTGAGCAGAGGAATAAATGTGATGTTTCCACCCTCTATTATCACATTGTTGCCAATGAATTGCTGTTCTCCAGCCATCCATGCCAGAGCTGTGCCAGGAGAAGGCACACTTGTTGTGCATGAAAGTTGAAATATTTGTCCAGCAATTGACATTCCATAAGAATTGATCTGTACTGTATTAAGAGCAGTACTGAAACATGCACTCTGCTGTAACATTTTTATACATTCAAGTACACTTGGGTCACCTTCCCCTCCAATTTCCTTTGATGCAATCAGGAGTATGTATGATGCAATAATAGCAGCATTGCCAATTCCATACATTTTGGTAGTCACCTGCATCAAGAACAAATACATTTTTGTGTGGCTTTTATAGAATTAAAGTGCAATGGCGAGTTCAGCATATTTTGATTTAAAAGGAGAAACAGATGTAAATAGAACAGAACACTTCAATTATACTACCGTAACAAAACAGATGATTCATGTAGCGTATTTGACTTACGTCTGTTATGAAAACCTATAGCTTGAATATCAATCAGAACACGAGATAAAAGTTTTCTCCTGTTCGCCGTAACTTTGGTAACCAGACGTGACGCGAGCACTATAGCAGCTGTCACACATGTACTGCTGTTTTTTTTTTTTTTTTGTACGCGCACAGATTTCGCACTAGACGTCAGCCCGTGAATCAGACCCATTATCAATGTTTATTGTATTACTTCTAGAAATGCCATTTCTAAAATAATAATGAATGAATGCGTCATTCTTGTCATCCACCCGCAGCTGCGATGCATTGGGTTTGGGCACGAGACTAGCCTGTCTGCTGGTTGTATCATATGTTCTCCTCCATGCCCCAGCCCACTTCCAAGTTTAATTGATGATTAATGGAGTAATAAATATAGCAATGCAATAATCGACATCAGGTCCAACCAGCGATTGGGTCAATTTAAAATTGTATTGTTATTGTAATTATAGTGAAAATTATAACATGACATATCATAATAAAATAAGAAACTACCTAATCTAAACAGTGCACATGTCCGAGGCAAAGCATCTAGACAGCATTGCAGTGGCATTTGCTTTAACTTGTTAATAATGTTTAATAATCTCTTAATACGCCAACGATGAGTCCGCCATAATTGTTGCACGTTCTTGCTCCCATTACCTCTGATTCGCGTAAAGCAGAAATGGATGCAATTGACTTACCAAAGCTAAAGAAGCTTATACGGTCTCTTCTAATATCGTGCCCGCGAGGCATGCCGGCCAGAGACCTCGCTGCTGATTTCAGGAACACGATGGGGAGGCCCCTACCATTTCAGAACTTCGGATACAGGTCTTTAGATGAGTTCATCAGGACAATTCCAGACGTTGTAAGAGTGTCGCCTGGGCCGAATGGGGAAAAATTCTACTACGGTGTGGCGACGGCTGAAACTCAGCACGTGGCCAGACTGGTAGCCACGCAAAAAAAGCCGCCCGCCCATAGGTGTGCAAAGCCTTCGGCCTGCGTCCGTCCTACTGGCTTTACGAAGAAAGGTCTGGCAGGCCCAAGGGGGCGCTATTCCGCTGGACCAGGAAAACGGGGTAAGCCTATGAAAGAAGAACTGAACGGTAATAGTACTATAGCGTCGTGTGTTATGGAAGGGGTAGGGCAGTGCGATAGTAAAACGGTTATGCACCGTGTGCTTTATTTGGAACAAAATGCTGAACTAATAGTTGCATGTAAGATTGTTGGGTTGATTAGTTGATCTTGGTTTGCTGACACCCCCCCAACACACCCATAACCTCACTTGGGCATGTGGTTATTAAACATAGATGGGTATGAAATTCGTCACGTGATCTATTGACTTAAAGCTTGGCGTAAACGCTTATCTGTTTCACTGAACTGTTACTGTTTTATTTGAAAAGGTTTTTTTTTCTTCTAACTTCCATGGCTGATTAAGACTTCAACTGAGACCCTTGATATTATCGATATTATCAGAGGTCTGACTTGCCAGTTTTGTAGCTATAGTTTACGTTCACTCAAATCACTATGCACACTCACATAAGTACCATTTCTATCATTGCAGCGTGTATGTCTTGACTTGGAAAGGCTGCCAACCATGTATTTTTATACACAACATTGTCATATTGCCACCCCAAGGGGGGTTGAGCACGTGGGTACAAGGGCCACCCCAAAGGGAGTTGAGCACGTGGGTACAAGGGCCACTCCAAGGGGAGCACGTGGGTACAAGGGCCACCCCAAGGGGGGTTGAGCACGTGGGTACAAGGGCCACTCCAAGGGGGGGTTGAGCACGTGGGTACAAGGGCCACTCCAAGGGGGTTGAGCACGTGGGTACAAGGGCCACTCCAAGGGGGTTGAGCACGTGGGTACAAGGGCCACTCCAAGGGGGTTGACCACGTGGGTACAAGGGCCACTCCAAGGGGGGTTGAGCACGTGGGTACAAGGGCCACTCCAAGGGGGGTTGAACACGTGGGTACAAGGGCCACTCCAAGGGGAGCACGTGGGTACAAGGGCCACTCCAAGGGGGTTGAGCACGTGGGTACAAGGGCCACTCCAAGGGGGGTTGAGCACGTGGGTACAACTGCTTTCTGCCATTCGACGCACTACTTTCTCAGTGATTACAGTTGTACTGTAGGGTCATCTATTTTTGAAGGGTAGAAATTAATTCTGGAACACCGCTACCACTCAGATTTACTGTTCCTAAGGACAATATACAGGTGATTCCAAATGGAGGAAAACATGCTATACAAGTTTTGAAAACTGTAAGGGAGGGGCTGAAATTATATACACAAATTAATTTACACCATATATGGTATTACCAAGGGGGGGGGGGAGAAATCTGTATGGACCCCATCGTCCAATACTGTAGAGCTTGAAGAGAGAATTACGAATCTGCTTTTAAAATAAAAATCTTACTTAAGAGAAAAGAGATACGGGAGATTTTAAAAAGAGGGGGTAGCGGGTACCACCCTACGCCCCTTACATTTTATTATCTTTTTTGTTTTGTATCAGATTCACATGGGATTCACACCGATCGATTCCTCGCAGTGAAAGTAGCTAGTTAGGACCCAAGTACAACTTGTAAACCCTTACTAAAACCTTTAGCATGTTTTAACCTGGTAATTAAACCTACCACATGTATCTCTGGAATGGCCGGGTTAAAATGTTAACTACCGCGCTCTAGGTTTTAGCGAGGGTCTACAGATTGTACTTGGTGCTAATGAGTTACTTTCACTGCAAGGAATCGATTAGTGTGACTCCCACGTGAATCTGCAGTGAAACAAAAAAGATACGAAAATGCGATAAAATGGAAGAGGCGTAGTCGTATCTTTTTTCTCTGAAGTCAGATTTTTATTTTAAAAGGAGATTTGTAATCTTCAAGTTCTACAGTTTGGACGATGGGGTCCATACAGATTTCTTTGCCCCTCCCTCGGGTATTACCAGAAAATTAATTTGTGACATCCTATCACATGATTTTGTGGAGCCACGTGTTATCTCAGTATTTCCGTCAGTAGTTCCTGCCATACATCAGAGTAATTTCAACAGAAGCAGTAATCCGCCTCCACCCTTCCAACTCCAACGTGGTTCATATCGACCACCTGTCAGCACCAATCAATGGAGGCCACCAGGTACATGTTTTACAGTGTGTGTGTGTGTGTGTGTGTGTGTGTGTGTGTGTGTGTGTGTGTGTGTGTGTGTGTATGTGTGTCTGTGTCTGTGTCTGTGTATGTGTCTGTGTGCTGCTACGCAGTGTACAATTCAAATACATTTACCTGTTTGCTGTGCCTTTTACCCTTACGGAGTTGAGGGCTCCTCCCCTATTCCCCCCCCCCCCCCCCCCCCCCTTCCCGTCAACTGCAAGAGGAGGGGCAAAGCATGGGAGATGACGAGCTGATTCATCCCTGTTACCTTGACAGCCCTCTTCTGATAGTGGCACCTGTGTACCACACAAGCTCTTCACAGTGAAATAATGACATCATGTCATTCATTTTTTTTTTTGCATTCCCTTGTCCCACACAGGATTCAATCCCCATCCCATCCCACACCCTCTCTCTCCACACTTTCCTCCCTCCTCCCATCACGCTACTCCCAACCACCACCTCCACACCCTCACACGTTCAAACACCTACCCGATACCAGCCTGCACCAGTCACTTCACGTTCTGCGCCTCACCCCCCCCACGTCCTCTGTTTCCCCCCACCCACCCCACAGTCACCACCTTTGCCTCCAGACATGCCCCTCCCATCCCTCTCAGCTACCACTCCCAGACCCCTCCCACCTCATCATCGTGGCTCAGCTACCACGCCGATGCTCCGCCCACCTTGTCGTCGTGGCTCAGCGTTGCCCCTCCTCCCGGCTTTGCACCCTCTCTTGCCCCGCATCTCACCTGCCCGGCTCCCCGCCCATCCGTAGCCCCGCCTCCCGGCTACTCACCCATAACGCCTCGTCGCCCACCCCACACAACTCTTGCTGCTCCACCTTATCCCCCTCTCACCCACACATTTACTGCTCCTACACTTCCTCTCTACCCACAAAACGCTCCTCCCACCACCACCCACACATCACACTCTTTCCACTTCCATGACACCCCCCTAACCATTTCTCGCTCTAACTCCACCCCCATTCCCCATCTGTTGCCCCACAATTCACCAGAACCCGCCAGAACTGCGGCGCTCCTGCCAGCAGGGGGGGAGCGTTCTTCAGATGTGCCCCCTGCTTTGAAGGGCAAGCAGCCCAGTGCTGCAAGGCCAGATGTGGCAGTCATTAAACAGGTATGAAAGGATATACATGTTGGGGGGGGGGGGGGGGGGGGGGGGGGGACCATTGAAAGACAGGTGTTCTGTATTATAGGGTACTGTATTTACAAAATGAGGTGTGAAATTGTGTGTGTTAGCATTGGGTGGTGACAATGTACACCAGCATTGTAGCAAGGGGGAGTTGCTTGTGGTCTGATAAGTCTGGAGGGGAGGAGTCAGGCATCTGTTGTGGTAATTGAGAGCATAATGGAGACCTTCAGTTCTTTATTCCAGCTGTCTCCCAAGGGGTCACAGAACGCTAAGCTCTCAGATATGGTCAGGCAGGTATGAGAGAACATGCGCGCGCACACACACACACACACACACACACACACACACACACACACACACACACATCACAACTCTGCCCATCTGGATTTTACAGTTGCTTGAAGAGAAGCCAAATGGTGTTTGGGTCAAGCGTCTTAAAAAGGAGTTGGAATCAAAGTTTAAAGGGAGCAGTATACCTGATGGTGTGGGCTCATTGGCTATGGAAATGCCCTTTGTTCAAACTGATTAGTTAGTGCATCTGTAATCCATGCATGAACCCTGACAATAACTTGCTCTGGTTGTCTGACTGCAGCCCAATAGAAGATAACCCCATCATATATCTGAAGAAGCAGACCCAGCCTATGGTAGTGGATGGGGGAAGAGGTGAGAGAGAGAGAGAGAGAGAGAGAGAGAGAGAGAGAGAGAGAGAGAGAGAGAGAGAGAGAGAGAGAGAGAGAGAGAGAGGGGGGGGGGGGGGGGGGGGAGGAGATGAGAGGGGAGAGAGAGTTGTAGTAGTTGCAGCAGTGACTCACCTACAGTATCAGGAAAGTGCCATATTAGGTACATGTGTATCAAGGAAAAGGAAAATAAACTGCCTGTTAAGCTACCTGTGGTTGTGGGTGTACAAACTGTAATTGTAATTGCTGGTAATGAAGGCATAAGTTCACATAATCAAATCATACGTTATATTACTGTTCTGCATGTTATATGACCATAGTCATCAGCTTGTAGTGTGTTTTCTTATCAGAGTGCTATAGTTATCTGCCCTAACAAAGCTGTAGTGGTTGATAGGGTAGGCTAAGAACACCTTTTCGTTTCTAGATGAGGTTATCATTATTATTCTTCCTGATACACAAAGTGCATTTCCTGAGTCCCTACATAGGGTGCGTTTAAGGATGGCTGGACAGTTTGACGGGGTCATATGGTGGGACCTTAAAGGGCACAATTTATGGAAAGGATTTTTATTTTTGATTTTAATTTACAGCAGAACAAACGGAGTGGCCACCTTCTCCGTTACCAACACGTAAGGACTGGTGTTGCCGCAGTGTGCCTGTGTTAGTCACTTCATTCTAGCTACCTCTGCTGTCGATCAACCTCAAACCAAGTTGCCTCCCCTTCCAAGTAAGGCACACACTCACATACATACACACACACACACACACACACACACACACACACATGCATTATCAATCTTCCATATTCTTCCATGCCAACACATCCACCACAACAGGTACTACCTTGCTGGATGGAGAGTTCTTTGATGTGGTCGTTACGTGCATTAATAGCCCAATCGACTTCTATGTTCAGAAGTCTGAGAATGAAAAATTGGTAAGGCCTGATGTGCACGGGACCTTTAATAAAATATTCTACCTATCGTCTAAAGCTGCAGCAGTTAGAGGATGAGCTTCGTACGTATTCCTTTTGGAATGTCTCAAAAGGTATGACCATCTCCGGGTGTTTGTGATAATCATTGTGTCTCCACAATGCACAGAGGTGCACACACATTGTGTATTGTATTCCTGCCACTACAATTCACTCACTTTTTTTTTTTGTTCCTTGCCTCTCCTCGTCTGTCTCTGACACTTCCCAATGCTCATTCGTGCTTTGCCCTCACTATCTATCCTCACACACACAAACACTCACACGCACTCATGTCTCCCTCTTCCCCATCTCATCACCCTCACATGCCACATTCTCCCTCCCCACTATCACCGGCATGCAGCTGTTCCTGCACATGTTGTACCCAACACCCTTTATGCCTACTTATGGAAGGATGAAGGGGAAAGGAGAAATTATTGGTGTCGAGTGTTGGTTGTTTCCTGCTCTGATCAAATAGTAAGTCTGTTTTTAGGGCAGAAATGGTTATCCCCAATTTTTTAACTTTGGGGCAATTAGTGGGACAATATGATTATTGGCAGAGATTTTTACCCCTAGGCGCTAAAAAATACATGGTGGGAGTGTTAAGTCTTGTCCTTCTGTACATTGATTAATAAAGGCATAGAGACGTTGGTGTGCATTAATAAAGGCAGAGGGACGTTGGTGTGCATTAATAAAGGCAGAAGGACGTTGGTGTGCATTAATAAAGGCATAGGGACGTTGGTGTGCATTAATAAAGGCATAGAGACGTTGGTGTGCATTTATAAAGGCAGAGGGACGTTGGTGTGCATTAATAAAGGCATAGAGACGTTGGTGTGCATTAATAAAGGCGTAGAGACGTTGGTGTGCATTAAAAAAGGCAGAGGGACGTTGGTGTGCATTAATAAAGGCAGAGGGACGTTGGTGTGCATTAATAAAGGCATAGGGATGTTGGTGTGCATTAATAAAGGCATAGGGGTGTCAGTGTGCATTAATTCTTGCTACTTCCTATTGCACAACAAAGTTTGGGACAATCATTTCAATTAGAATTCACGCAAACCAAAAGTCATTTGCCCCTACCCATCAATGTTACAGAAGGACTAGACTTTAAACTGCACTGCATATATTACTAATGGCAAACAATGCAAATAACAAAACTTAATTTGTCCCAAACTGATAAGAATTGGGGTTAAAGGTACAACAAAGTATATTCATAAGTTGGTATAGATAACCATTATATGTTTTCTAACTACTGTGTACTAAACTTCAATTGCATATGAACTCGTACTGTTTTTGATGATGATTTTGATAGGGTTTTTGAAAACATATTTCAGGTACCATATAACCATTTCTTCCCCAACTTATAACACCTATTGACCATCCCTTTTGTACATACAGTACCATTATGATAGTACAGAACCACTCCCCTGGCCGTATCCAAGGTATGGTACCTCGGGGTAAAACGTATCATAACTTCAGAACCAATAATAGATTTAATGCCAAACTTTAAACACTCGTAAGAAAATGGTGTCCGCACACACGGTAAGTTTTTGCAATACCTTTACAGTGATGGTTCAGGCCAGGCTTAGTGTCAAAGATAATGCAGGCGATGAAGCAATTTATAAATTCCCACCACACCTCCATTTCTACATGATGTCACAGATTTATTTTATTTTAAAATGATCAATGTGCTGAAGTCATGGTTCTACATGAACGGATGTGCATTTTTGTTTAGTGTTTACATAAGGCACTTTGTAAAGTACAGCTTGTAATTATCAAGTTCAGGCTGGAAACTTCAATGCAAACGAAATGGTGAACAAGAAGGTAAAAAATTTAGACTTCCTCTCCATCATCGTTGAATTCATTGCCATCATCATCATTTCCTGCATCCAAAGCGAATGTGATCGACCTTTAGGTTCACCTTCCCTTAAGGCTTCATCTAGTACCTTCTGAACTGTACTGGAAGCACACCCAAACCTGTTTGCAATGCTTGTTACCGTTCGGCCTTTAAAAACTACCCTTCCAGCGTTGCGTCATCACGGAAATAGGTGAATGCATGTACTATGCAGTTCATTGTCGCAAGCGAATAAGTGTTGTGTTGTGCAGATGTGTTGATTGCAGCCCCTTGTACTTTCCTTCCATGTTTATTCCTTGTGACGTCATGTAAAAAAGGAGGTGTGGCACGTATGAAAATTTATAAATTGCATCACCGCCTGCATTATCTTTGACACTAAGCCTGGCCTGAACCATCACTGTAAAGGTATTGCAAAAACTTACCATGTGTGCGGATACCATTTTCTTACGAGTGTTTAAAGTTTGGCCGTTAAATCTATTTTTGGTTCTGAAGTTATGATACATTTTACCCCCGGGGTACCATACCTTGGATACGGCCAGGGGAGTGGTTCTGTACTATCATAATGGTACTGTATGTACAAAAGGGATGGTCAATAGGTGTTATAAGTTGGGGAAGAAATGGTAATATGGTACCTGAAATATGTTTTCAAAAAACCTTACAAAATCATCATCAATAACGGTACTGAGTTAATATGCGTTTAGTGGCACTATGGTAACTTGTACACTGGGAGTGTGCAGTGCCTTGCTTATGTTATAATAACTATAAAGATGGTCATGAATGAATGCAGTGCCTTAAACAGGAATAAGCTTTGTGTTTATTCCTGAACTGTATATGTCTTTGTTCTAAATCACTGCAAGTTTTTGCACACTAGCTGTCAATTATGTGTCATTTGCTCATATGATTCCTTTCTGTGCAGGTTGATGTGATGTTCCCTGATTACGGGGACACCAAGATTCTACCTTGTAAAGACTTGAAGACACTGCCGTCACAATTCTATCAGCTCCCTTTTCAAGTAAGATTGAAGTATCATGTGACCCTCGGATAAGTACTCCCCCCTACTGTGGGTCATGTGACCCTGGTTACCACCCCTTCTGTTGGTCACATGACCCTGGCTACCACCCCTCCTGTTGGTCATGTGACCCTGGCTACTCCCCCTCCCAGGCTGTTCAGTGCTGCCTTCATGGTGTGTCAGATACAAGTGAGGCGGCTTCTCTCAAGTTTATTGAGCTGGCAGATCAAGAGCCCTGTGTTGCCCAAGTGATGAACAGGTGTGGTTGCATGTGGTGGTTGCATGGGATTATTTGTGGACCTTATTTCTGCATGATCTTTTAAAGCTTGAAAATCAAATTTTTTCGTACATGTACTTAATTGATTCCAGAACAGCATTGTAAATTGGGGGGTGTTAAACAACAGCAAATGAATTTATAATTAGTCATGTGTTTGTTTCACATACCTTTGTATAAAATCTTGCATTGTAAAGAAACGAAGGGGGAAAAAAAACTAGGTGGAGGGGGGGCATGGACATGTGTGCTAACAATAGCACGCCGGTAAGTGTTTGTTGTGCTGTTCAGGTGTATCCATGTACAGTATTGGTACCACTGTTTGATGTGCTTGCCTTCCTTAACACACACACACACACACACACACACACACACACACACACACACACACACACACACACACACACATACACACACAAACCCCTCCACAGCTCGGGGCATCGCTGTTCCCTTGAGCTCATCCCCACAAATGCAGAGCCTGGTGCCGAGACTATCAATTCAACCATCCTCAAGCTGTCACAGCCGATCAGTAGCCTGAAACCACTCCTGCCCATGGTATGTTTGGTAATGGAAGGTGGCTTACAAACATTTGCTTGTTAGTGTAAAATGTAACATGGTGAAACTACTCTCTCTCTCTCTCTCTCTCTCCTCTCTCTCTCTCTCTCTCTCTCTCTCTCTCTCCCTCTCTCTCTCTCTCCATCATTGGGAGAGGAGGGTGTTTTGTGATTAACTCGTGCTTTGTACTCACACAGCCTGGTCATACGATGGTAGCTGTAAAGCTAACAGATGTGGATGAAGATGGCATAGTGTCTGTACAGCTGGTGGGACCTGGGCTGACATATCTGGACCAGCTGCTGACAGAGATCAACAATCCGAGCTCCAAAATCCGTGTAATGTTTGGCAATCACACACAGATCCAATGCACACACACACACACACACACACACACACAAATGTGCGTACATACTTACCACTTACTCTTGGAATGGGAGAGGATGTTGAATAATTTAAGGGCACTTCCCATGTGCCTTAAGCCATTTGTCTGCCAGTACCATAGCTTTTTTCAACGCTTCCACACTTGAGTTTGTGTGTGGCTGTGCTTGCTAACAGTTACTGAGGGTCTGTATCATGGTTATCCTCATCTCTCTATATAGAAGGAGGGTAAGCCTATGGGCTTTGTGACCCAGCGATCAGTTGGCTATGTTTGTTGTGTGCCCTTTGTGGATGGAACGTGGTACAGGGCACAGATAAAGAAACTCATATCACTAAAGAAGGTTTGTGTCTCTGATAGCTGGCTTTAGTAGTATTCCCTTCCCCTTCACCTCTCTTGTCCCTTCATCCTTCCCCACCAAATGCTGATGTACTGCAGGTCTTGGTGGAGTATGTAGACTTTGGCAACGAGGAAGAAGTGGACCTGAACACCACCACACTCGTCCTCCCTTCACAATCAGACGAGCTCTTCTCTCTGCCCCCTCAGGTGTGTGTGTGTGTGTGTGTGTGTGTGTGTGTGTGTGTGTGTGTGTGTGTGTGTGTGTGTGTGTGTGTGTGTGGTATGAGGAGCTGGTGTATCATCATTTCTCTCCACAGGCTGTCAAGTGCACCATGCATGGACTACCTCCTGTTGGGGTAAGGCCCTGCTATTGTGGGTCACAATGGCCTCTTATCGTCTGTGTGTGAACCTTTGGTGCAGGGATCTTGGACAGAGAATGCCAGTGAAGCATTGAGTGAATTCATTGATTCTGGTGAACTACTACTTCAGGTGTGTGTGTGTGTGTGTGTGTGTGTGTGTGTGTGTGTGTGTGTGCTTGTGGTAGTGTTGTACTTGATTACTATAACTATAAACCATAATTGAAACAAGTAATAAAAACTGAGGCTTAAAAACATTGTTTACATGAAAGTTGCTGGTATTTACGATTGTAAGGTATGCAGTAGTGGTGTAAATAGCATGGTAACAAGGGTTGTGACTGAAAAGGAAAAAATGACCTAAGTATAATATATTAAGTAATACATGTATTGCTTGGTCTATTATGTATGTGAACTTTTTATTGATAAATGAACATACAAGAAAGTCAATAGACTTATTGTAGTTATTAAGCCTGGCTAATAATATACATTACAGAAATTAACTAGTGTGGGGTGCTTTTGAGGGTGGGCCACATCCTGCCTCTTGAGGTTTATGCTGAGGTGACCACAAATAGTTGAAATAACTGTGGTTTTGGACAGGGTTGAAAATACATTGATGGCTTCATCACTCCACTCCTAAACACTTCCACAACTAAAGGATGCATGTCCACCATCCCCCTCATGTCCACCATCCACTCATGTCCACCATCTCCCTCATGTCCACCATCCACTCATGTCCACCATCCCCCTCATGTCCACCATCCTCCTCATGTCCACCATCCCCCTCATGTCCACCATCCCCCTCATGTCCACCATCTCCCTCATGTCCATCATCTCCCTCATGTCCACCATCCCCTCATGTCCACCATCCCCCTCATGGTACACCATTCTCCCATCTCGGCTGCATGACTACAGGTTTTAGACGCTTCTTGTAAAAAATGCAAATTTTAGCTGTTAGTGTTGAATGCACTAGGGGAAGAGAGGGACCAGTTTGGCACTAGGGGAAGAGAGGGACCAGTTTGGCACTAGGGGAAGAGAGGGACCAGTTTGGCACTAGGGGAAGAGAGGGACCAGTTTGGCACTAGGGGAAGAGAGGGACCAGTTTGGCACTAGGGGAAGAGAGGGACCAGTTTGGCACTAGGGGAAGAGAGGGACCAGTTTGGCACTAGGGGAAGAGAGGGACCAGTTTGGCACTAGGGGAAGAGAGGGACCAGTTTGGCACTAGGGGAAGAGAGGGACCAGTTTGGCACTAGGGGAAGAGAGGGACCAGTTTGGCACTAGGGGAAGAGAGGGACCAGTTTGGCACTAGGGGAAGAGAGGGACCAGTTTGGCACTAGGGGAAGAGAGGGACCAGTTTGGCACTAGGGGAAGAGAGGGACAAGTTTCTCACTAGGGGAAGAGAGGGACCAGTTTGGCACTAGGGGAAGAGAGGGACAAGTTTCTCACTAGGGGAAGAGAGGGACCAGTTTGGCACTAGGGGAAGAGAGGGACAAGTTTCTCACTAGGGGAAGAGAGGGACAAGTTTGGACCAGTTTGGCACTAGGGGAAGAGAGGGACCAGTTTGGACCAGTTTGGCACTAGGGGAAGAGAGGGACCAGTTTAGTACTAGAATCTGCTGGTCTGAACTGGTCTTCTGTTCTCAATTTGTGGGGAAAGGCAAGCCTTTTGGCAGTTGTCAGCCATGCTAGTTGTGTCTTGTTATTGGATTATATTGTGTTACAGCTGCAAAATGCACATCTGGTCATGAGCAGCAACAGAACATATGGTTGCTAGGCAGCAACATGTTGTTGACAGCTGGACCACCTCTGCCAGCCATTAAGGCCCTCACTCATGGGGCATGCATGTTAGCATTTGTGCTTCCCAAAGACCAGCAATTTGGTATCCAGCTTTGTTACATTGTTATGAACCACAGTGCAAGTGCTACAAGTAATACCTTTGAGGGCTAATTTGTAGTTTGATCTGATGTATAACATGTATGGCACACTGGAAATATGTTGGAGGCATTGGATTTTGTGATGTCAGTCTTACTGTCTGCTATTTTTTAAACCGCTAGATCTGCTGGTACTTATAGCCACTACAGCCATTAAAGTGTGTGGTGTGTGGGTGTATAGCCACTACAGTGTGGGGTGTGTGGGTGCTGACGCGGGGGTGGATTGCACAGTGTTTTGCCTTGCACTGTAAACATGCCTTCTTTTTCAAAAGGTTGTGAAAGTGCCCAGTGATGGTGGACTGCCTTCTGTAAAGCTGTTCTGGTCAGCAAGTGAGGAAGAGGAGGAGCAGGAGGGAGGAGTGGGAGGACAGCATTGCATTGGAGACTACCTCCTGTCGTTGGGAGTGTTTAAGTGAGCCCTGTTATACAGTGTTGTGTATGCTGGTACTACTGTGTTCTAAGGATATCATAGCCAATACACAAACATGGTGGTCAAAACTTTGTGTGTTTGTTTATGCAAGTCAATGGCTGTGTTAATTAGATTATTTGACCATTTAGAAGGTCCATTTTGTGTGGGTGGGTGGGTGGGGTGGAGCAATTATGTTGTCCAGTTATAGCTGTGAAGAACAAACAGGCTTGGAATGTACATGTAATGGTTGGGGGGGGGGGGGGGGGGGGGGGGACATACATGTACAGTGATGGTCTGTTTCCCTACAGCCTTCCGCCCAAGTCTGCTTCAGAACCTGTGGAATCCAAAGCTTATCCTCTGTCAAACATGAAGATTGTTGTGACAGGGTCGGAGGAAATCCGCTCAAGAAAGGTTATCGTTGAGCAAGGCAGCTTGTCTGGTACTAACCCTCCTGGAGCACATCATGAACCTGTGGAGAGGCCACATAAAGGTCCTGCGATGACTCCTCCCCCTTCGTATCAGGCCAGCGTTGAGAACAATGTATCTCCTCCCCATTCCCATTCCAGCTCCAATTTGTCCCAAAACACTGCTCCCTCTGTGACTGACACTATTGATTCGGGTATCCAGTCCCTGCAGATTACTTCATATACAGTGACGGAGAGCCCCGGGTCGTCTCCTCCCCAGGCCACTGCAAAATCTCTGATGTCTGCGTCTTCATCCCACAAGAAATCTCCTCCCCAGGCTATTCCGCATTCTCCGCCTCCTCTGTATGACATTACATCCAGTCCCATCTGTAGTCCTCCTCCCCAGTCTGGTGTTTCCACTCCTCGACAGGCTAGTCCACGCGCATCCTTACTCAAAGTCCCTCCTGCTGTCACACCTCCAACCACGCCCATCTCCTCGCCTCCAGTACTGTCACCTTCCTGTGGCCCTGGTATGAAGAGAAGACTATTTGGGAAAGAACCCTCCATTTTGCAAGTGAAAGTGACCTGTGTCAGGTCACCTGACCATTTTACGGTAAAGGAGCAATGAGATTGCTCGTGTATAGAGATAGACCACCTTTCTTCTTTTCCATTGGTTGCTTTATCCAAAAAAAAAGCGCACTTGCTAAGTATGCTGAAGTGATATGGCTATGCCATGGTTTGTATGGGGGACACCATATAGTGCTCAATTGCCGACATCAACAAATATTAATACGTAAACCTATTTCAGAATAGAAAAGGATTGGTCTCAGCATTCAATACTTACTTGAGCTGCCAAGTTGCTAAACATAGTTACATTATATCAGTGACCCAATGTTAAGTTACTATAATCCAGCATACTTGGAAGAGGTTTTTTGAGTGGACTTATTTATGTTCATTTTCTCAGGTCCAAGTGGATTCTGACCACGCCCAGTTGGAACGCTTGCAGCAGATGATGGGGAGTATGGTTGAGGGCAGTGTGGTGCTGCAAGAACCTGTTACCACGGGAAAATTGTACTGTGCTCAGTTTACGGATCAGAAATGGTACAGATGTGAAGTTACAGAGCTGTTGCCCAATGAGGTGAGGACTTGGGTAGCCCATTCCTATCTCTAGTGCTCGTGGTGGAAGGGTTTGGTTGATAACCGGTTTGTGGATTGCATTGTGTTTTAACTACAGTAGCGGCTTGCTCCAGTGGAAAAATAATTATTTCACCTGGTTACACGAAACAACAAAGGAAAAACAAAAATACTGTCAACCAGTGGTGACCAATGAAGGTCCAGCTCTTGACAGCAGAGCCCTTGCACAGGACCTCACCAAAGTGAGGCTGAGTCTGCTATAAATGGCAGCAGTGGCCTGGGACTTGGTACACCTCATAGGTAAGAAACTGTTGGTGTACTTAGCAAACCCGCCTGTGGTTGACTATGCTCCTCTCTATAAATGGAATTCACTGTTAATACGCGGTTTTGCCGTGTACATAGCGCTTCGTAATCCGCCCCTTTCTAATAGTACATGTATGAGAGAAGGGGCGGATTACGAAGCGCTATATACACAGCAAAGCCGCGTATAAACAGTGAATTCCATTTAGAGAGCAGCATAGTCAACCACAGGCCACCAACAGTTTCTTCTGTACCAGGTGAAATAATTATTTTTCTGCTGGAGCGAATGTGATAATTACCGCTGGAGCAAACCGCTACTGTACCTTGATGCAATCCTAATACTAGTTGTCACCTAACCCAGCAAGCTTTTTTGTGGTATCAGGAATGGCAAATGGTCCATGCTTCACATTGTGGCATGAGTTAACCCACATTGGAAAGTAAACCAATAATTGCCGGATGTAAGGTATACCTTACGATTTTCAAATTAAAAATGCAGCGTAAAATTTGGCGATTTGCGATCGAAGTATTGGTACATTACAGCTTTCAATGGACCAGGCTCTAACCGCCACGAGCTGCCGCATCAGCCACTAGTGCCGTTCTGGCGATACATGCCGCTGAGTAACAAACGGTATCGTTCGCGTAAGGTGCGGCATAGAAAAACACTGTTTTTGAAGGCACTGCAGTTCCACTACCAAAGAAATACAAGTTTTAGTGTTCAACAGAATATTACTACTCTGAATTTCGAACCTCGTTTTCAACAGGCATGCAATTCGTACCTCTAGCCAACTGTCAAGCAATGCCATTGCCGCTTCATCACGATATGCCTTCGCCGCTTCATTACGATACGGTTTTTCATATAGTGGTAGCAGTTTTGCACAGTTGAGCTATTGAGTGACATTCATACTTACACTGGTTTGTAACATACATGAAAAAGTTAATAAATTCGTTTGGAAATCAATGTTGTTCATCAGAACATTAAAAGCCCAACGTAAGGTATACCTTACGTTTTTTCAGGCAATTATAGGTAAAGCACTTATCACTTTTGTGCATGTACAGTACAGCTCGGTAATACAGAAATTTCGCTGCTTGGTTAATGGAGAAAATAAAGCGTATACATTGGGACTAAGCCAACTAGTTGCTGTGAACGAACACATGGTTTCTTTAGTATTTCCTCTATGACCTAGAGGGTGCTGTACTGCAAAGATGGTGTGGGATACAAAGTCATTTATGTTGGTGACTTAGTTTCTATCAGTGTCCCATGGCAACCTCAGGGATTACTGAGAAGTTTTGATAGTCCCCTATGTATAGACACTATGAGTTGATCAAGCTGGACCTGGAGGGTATAGTCTGGAGTAGTCTTTTCATCACCCATTATTGAAGGGTCCCCTCCTCCAATCTGTCTACTGATCACCAGCCATCCCATATGTTAGAGTGGAGGTGTGTGTGTGAGGGGAGGGGGGACCTTTTAAAACTTGTAGTAGAGATGCTGGCGTGTTGATCTCAAAGATATAGTTAGCACTATGGCACACGCGTACCTAACAAATGGTTTAAACTTGATTAATTGGATAACTATGATGTGCTTAAACTCTGACTCCTCCCCTATCCTTTTGACCCCTCCTTCTACCCCTTCACTTTATTTCAGACGGTGCGAGTTGTGTTTGTTGACTATGGAGATGAGGCTGTACTGAGGACCACTGCCCTTCATGTTCTTCCCCAGTCTGTTAGTGATTTCCCCATCTATGGAGTGACCTGCATTTTGGGAGGTAAGGTTTTTTGCATTCTGTGTTTGTGCATATATCACATGACACGTGTGTTGCACTGTGATCATGTGATCCACCTCACACCTCCAAAACTCATCTTTGTGTGTTTGGTTTCATCCTACAGGTGCAGTTCCCCTTGAAGGCAAGTGGTCTGATCCTGCAATAAAGTACTTTAGGGAGAGAGTTCTTGAAAAGTCTTTCTTTGCTCTGTTCAAAGAGCGTACCTCAGCTAGCTACACTGTGGCACTCACTGATACCTCTCTTGTGGCGCAAGACCTAGTGCTTCGTGGGTTTGCCAAGCAGCCATCTGCCTAGTGCCAATTCCTGCATCAACATGACTTGGCACAAATATTTATTTGATTTGGATTCTGGGGAAGCTGTATGCAACTGTAAGGAGATTTTATCTCCTTGTGTCTTGTCTGTTGCAGGGTCATTCAGTTGTGGTTTGTGTATGATGTATGTACTGCAGTTGTTCTGCAAAATATGACGTCTTTGTTTCTGTGTATGTTGTATGTGCGCATTTCATTTTTGTTGGTCTGGGTATGAGAACCAGTTCTGTGGACCAATCAGATTGTGCTAATACCAATTTATTTATTAACGTAATGTATTTCTTCTATCTTGCGCAGTATAGACCAGTTGCGAACGTTTATTCGTATGGTGTTAAGTCGTGGCGGCTATTTTGGTGGGCAAAATGTACAGGTGAGTATGCTCCAAAATGGAATGGTCACGAGTTGTGTACAATCGGCTGAACAAATCGGTTCGAAAAAGTTAGCTATCGGTAAGAAATTTGAATGTTTACCTGTCACAATTCTTTTCGAACCGATTTGTTCAGCCGATTGTACACAACTCGTGACCATTCCATTTTAGAGCATACTCACCTGTACATTTTGCCCACCAAAATGGCCGCCGAATTGACGCACGACTAACACGTTCGTCGTTATTATGGCCTTATAAGGCCATACCAACGATAAACGTTCGCGCCGCAACTGGTCTATAAAGATGAACAATTCATCGTGCGATGCCTTTTCTCGAAGGGCTGTGATAATTTTTAGCTCGGCAAATGGCGTTACACTCATCGTGTGCCTTCTGGCGACTACGCTGGTATGCATTTTGAAGCTCCACCAGAAAATGGTCTACCGTTTAGCCCTCTATCAGATTTTAACCGCTTCGGCTCTTTCGGCTCAAAGTATGGGACAAATTTTCTTGTTGAAGCACTCCGCATTGTTGGAAACAATTCGTCCCTTGTGCCAAGCGTTTGGGTTTTTGTTCCTGTACGCAGAGCTGGTGAAATTGCTGTTTACCGTGTGGGTAACGTTTCATCTCTTTTGTTATGCAGTGTTCCATAGAAATCTGAAGAGGCTCGAAGTGATGTACGTAGTGACCTCTCTGCTCATACCGGCAGGGGTAGCATCTGTCCCCATTGCAACGCACACGTATGGGCTGTCTGAATCATGGTGCTGGATACAGAACTGGAAGGATAACTGCCCCGGGGGCATCCCCCTTGTGATAGGAGAGGTTGAACAGTTTGCGCTGTGGTACGGGCCGGCCATGGTCATCCTTTCATTCGTTTCCATAGCCATGGTCATCATGGCCATTGTTCTAACTTATCGAGCATATTTATGGCGCGCATTCAGGAATAACCAGAACCAGAAGGCAGTCAAGCAGCTGCTACCATTGGTAGCATACCCAGTCCTGTTCTTCGCCTTTATTGTACCGCAGTTTATCATTCGCGTGTACGGTACTAATCGACCTATCTCCTATGAACAAAACTACGCACTGTCTGTAGCTATCATTGCTTGTGGGGTGGCTTGGAGTCTGTCAGCGGGAGTGACCCTAATAGCTCATATTGTACTGACTGATGTTTGTTCCAGGCGGGCAATCCGTAACGTTCAGTGTCAGTTATAACACCTAGCTAGCTCAATATATTGTGGCGCAGTGCAGTGTACTGTAAGCATTTCCTTAATGATGCAGTCAACGTTTCTTTCGAAGAAGTATCATTACTCCCAAACATCAATATTTACATTCAGTGTCTGTGTGCGGTGTGAGTTTTTTTTTTTAGTCTTCCACAGCGAACAGAACAAACGAAATAAATTATTGATTCCGCAAACTGGGCGCTTCAAAGTCGGGGAACTGAGAAGAAGAGCGTAGCATATGGGACGTGTGCTAATTGTATAGTGGTCAAGGATTAAAAAAAATATCGGCGGTAAACTTGATTTTGTTGTCAAATTACTTGCGAATCAACAATTTATTTGTATTCAACGTAACAAGCGCTAGACTGACCGCGGACGAAGCACTTACGCATGCACAATCTGGCTATTGAAATGTATATGTTAATTGTTACAAGAATGCGCTGTTCGAAATAGTCGCGAGTCAGTCGTCTAAAGCCCGGTGAAACGCGATCGTCCATTTGTAAATTTGAAACGAGATCGGACTTTTTTTTTTTTAAAGTTGAGATAACAACCACTAAACTACCTTAAATTTCAAAGGTTATAATTTATAAGGCCCGGAATTTATATTACATTGAGACAGATTTCATTAGCGGAAAATACTGCATGATAAAAACTTCGCAATTATCATAGTGAAAGCGTCGAGTCATTTAGAAATCATTGCGTGATTTACCAGAAAATCACACAAAAATCACACAAATAAAGCATGTGATTTGTGCGTGATTTTCTGTTCAATCACACAATAAATATTATGCCAGGCAATATTTCACTGTGTATGTACGCACAGAAAAAAAAAAATCAACACCCACATTCTAAAAAGAGCAGCGATGCGTCGTTAGGAGATATATTGTGGGTTTTTGGGTTTTGGGTTTTAGGAGGGGGCCGAAGGCCCGCTACGCCGACCCAACTTTTCACCCCCTCTCCGAATCCGCCCTCAAATTGCACCCGTCCCTCCATCCCGACATTCTTCATTGAAACTTACTAACTCACCTCTTCCTTAATAACCGCCATCTTTGTGGACGAGGGCGCCTTCGGCGCGTACTTGGCGCCTGCGGCGCCGTACTCTGTACCCCTGATACTGACTGTAGACGCACGGTCAGACTGTCTGCTCATAATGTGCTTGTGGAACAATTATAATGAAATGTGGGCGTGGCAGATACATTATCTCTGGGCGTGGTGTGGCGTTAGTTTGACCAATCTCTCAAGTGCCTATAAGAATGAAGCGCGGAACCTTTGTCTTGTTCATCGCAGCATTTTTACTTGCCGTATCAGTAATATCCTTCGTTACAAGCAGGCGGGATACTTTCAGAATATTCGAGCAATTGCGCCCATCGCTAACGGACATTGGCTATCCCTTCTCGTTGTGCAGTGAGTACAAAAGAAACGAATTTACCGACTGTGAAAACTCGCCACCACGCTTTTGCTACAACCCATGGAATGGTTCAACGCAGTCTGAACACTCGTTTACAATGGTAATTCAGACGTACAACAGAACAGACATCCTCCCCAAAGTCCTTTCACACTACTGTGCCATTGGTCCGCCCCTGAAGCTTATCGTTCTGGTGTGGAATAATGTTAACATCACCCCTCCGTATGACCTGTGGGCTCACCTATGTCAGATCAAAGTGCTGATCCAGGCACAGAATAAGATGAGAAACAGGTTACACCTCTTTCCTGAAATTGAAGGCAAAGGTATAGGCGTCCGATCATATTTTTCCCGCGGAGGGGGAGAAACTAATGCTATAAATATTGATCAGATGGGATATGTGGAGACCTATGTGTGTGCCAATGGGAGATGTACAGGGTGTGCCAATAGGAGATATGTGCAGGAGTGCCAATGGGAGATGTGTGCGTGTGCCAATGGGAGATGTGCAGTGGGTGAAGCATCTTGAAATGCATGCTGGCATTAGTGATGACAAGGGTACAGGATTCACAATATGGTAACTTTAAGGCTTAATGACAGCTGAAGATCTTTACACCATCACATATGTCCTTTCAAACATAATGCCTGTTTATAGGGTTAAAAAGCTGTCCAGGTCTTATATGTTTTAAATATGCATACTGGATGTTTATCACCGTATCAGTAGTAGTCAACTTATGGAGAGGGTGGGGGGGAGGAGGTATGACATAATGAGGTACAGGAGGGCTCTGCTACTCATAATTACTGGCTGCAACAATTTAAAGCCACGAGCACCCAAGTGTCTTGTTATCACTGAAATCCACATGTTTCATGGACATACACAGTCATTGAGTCGATGTTGCTGAAATGGACCTCATGTTGTTGTTGTTGTTGTTGTTGGTTATGTGATTGTGCACTTTGGAGTGCTACACACCTATCATATTACCTTCATGGCCTTGTGATTCCCTTCTAGCCATCCTAATGATGGACGATGACATACTCGTGGCCCTGGCTGATGTGATGTTTGCATTTAGAGTATGGCAGGTAAGTGACAGCTAGGTGTGGAGCATTTGTGGCAGAGGTTATGTAGTTGGACTGCTGCCTCATGTTGTCATGCACACCATCATCTGAGCTGGTCACACTAATAATCTCACTGTTTACAAATATAATTATTATATATGGGACTCGCGTTTATAATTATACATGTATAATGGTTCACTTTAAATTGCTTTATCTTACGAACGTGTTGGGCTATCGACTTTCCATTTTCCACATATAAGGATGCACCATTTCTATATCTAAAATTAGAATTTTGTTCCTTGAATCACATCCCTATGGAACATGCAAAGGGCATGCATTACCCTTAGAGGCTCAAAACTGCAATATCCTTCTGCAGGAGAATCCAAATCGCTTCAGAATCGGTATATATGTAGAATAGTCCTTTTCCTTTTTACTCTGCCCGTTGCAAAGATATGGCTTTGCAAAGTTCGATGTGCACCAATGATTTACATACATGCCCCGCCTCCTTTGCATGTTTCCTCGGGAATCGATTCAAGGAACACAATTTTAACACAATTCTAATTAAAAATATAGAAATGGTGTATCCTTTTGTATGGAAAATAGGAAGTTGACAACCCATTGCGTACGGACGATACAGCAGTGTTACAAAGAGAACCATTAAAAAATATAAATAAGTGGACTCAAAGTATCTCTAATGTATCAGGAGCATATATGCATCAATGGAATCATTACCTGATTGTATTGTATATCGTATATATAGTACATATTTCAGAACATTATATAGCAAAAGTAGGCAAAAAAAGGATTGAACACGGGATATGGGCACCAGTTAATTTTGTTCGCTAAAAGCGCATGCAAACTGATCTTGTTTGTGATAAAGAGGGATGGGATCTGATTCGTAGTCATGGTTTTAATGACTTCGCATTAATTGCCTCCCATCAGCCATTAGAAAGTCCTAGTTGGCATTGCCCCTACAGTGAAAATTACGTGAGACCACACCCTCCATTCATGTAATAATTATGGATTGGTAATATATTGCATCTACTCCAGCTATGCTATTGGTAGGCCATACTATATACCCCAGGACCCATTTATTTGGTCCCATGGGTTTTAAGATATACTTGTTCTACTGTAACAACATATGTAAAGATTGGCTAGCCATATTCCTGCTATTCATAATATTTTCTTTTTAAAAATAGCAGTTTCCACAACTGATTGTAGGGTTTTACCCTCGAAAACATGTCAAAACTAATGGGCATTATGCCTATGGAACAAGAAGGGCTGATTCAGGGACTCCATTACACAGAAACACATACTCAATGATTCTAATTGGAGCTGCCTTTGTCCACAGTGAGTACCTCAAAATGTTCAATGACAAAGCCCTGGTCCCCAAGACAGTCCATGATATGATTGATTCTGTTGAGAACTGTGATGACATTGCGATGAATGTAATGGTCGCCCATTTCCTTGACAAGGCGGCCTTACCCCAGTGCCCAGGCCTTTATATACGCTCACAGAACTGCCAAAGCATCGAAAGTGAGAGTTAGTTTGATAGCGTTATATGTGTAGTGGGTGTGATTTGTGGGATTATGCGAGAAAAATTTTTCCTTCAGCCAAAGGATACCAAGGCAAGTGGCACAGTCCTTTGCATAAAGTCACACGATCATCATGTTTGAATATACTTTCGGACATCTATGGAGAATTGCCTCTCAGCTACTCTGATATAGTGCTGACATCAATGTCCTAATTTGCGATTGGACACCTTTAAAAAAAAACCCTCATGCTTGGATGAACATTTGGCCACTCCATTTCCACACTGCAGCATTCTGTAGTTGATACTCAACTGTTGTGACAATATTGATGAACTTGTATGTGCACCAAGACCGTATCATCTTTGGTATTCATCTGCACGGCATTGCATGTGTATGAATGTGCATTTTTGACTATAAATTATAGTTTTAAAATTCTTGTTTAACTTGACATTTACTGCATGTATAGCATTACCATTGGGATGAAGGTGTGTAAATGCAGTGTCTTTTCCTCACTTTAATACATGCAAACTAGTGAGCATTGCAGCACCAGGTACATATAAATGTGTGTGTGTGTCATTATCAGGACTCTGAGTTATGGTGTATGTTTGTGTGTGTTTGTGTGGGAATGCTATTTTTTTAACTCACCATTCTACAATGTATGGAGACTTAAATGTTAACTCCACACACCCCTTAAGCTAGAAGTAATAACTTTTACAAGGAAACATCATGCATGCATAGAAAGATCTGGGACTGTGAAAGCTAATAATCAGTGTAGTGACCTTGATCCCAGTTCTTAATATTGCATGAGCAATATCCTTTAGCGAAAACAAATGATTTTTTTGCAGATTGAAAACAGTTTACTAACTTGGACATCACCACCACTTGCTTTGGATGACCAATCAAAATATACTTGAACAAATAGTCTCGGACACTGGTTCGTGGCCAAATAATTACCACTGTCAGTGGTATTAAGCAGTACTCCATACTAATGGACTGGTTGAAACTTTTTAAGCAGGCAATGAAGGCTTGCAGAGGGAGGAAACGGAAAATCTTTGTCAGTAACTGTTACCATCCCCCACACTGTTGCTAATGAAGCCCCATTTGGCACAAATAATTGAGGTTGTATTTTCTGAGAATTACTATTACCGAGAAAATAGAGTGGAATTAATAAAGTCAACATTCAGAGCCAGTATGGCCCTTGCTAGCGCTTTCACCAGAGTGATGTTCAATCCTCCGTTCATCTCACCAATCACTCCGGCTTTGTGAAATGAGGAGCCAAAGGCTAGGCGTGTAGCCAGTAGCACCCCAGTTGCAGTATGTCTCCACTGCTAGAGGCACACACACCCAGCCCAGCTCAGCACATTTCATTGGCTGCATGCTTCCTCCTTTCTGCAGCTTCAGCAGTTGCACCCACCCTCAGACATACCTCAGCCAAAATAGTTGGGTTTAGTGGAGATGTGACAGTGATGTTAAAGGCAGCTGGCTTGCCTAGTGCCTAGTCCCTCACTAGCACATCAGCTGGGCGAGTGTGATCCAGTCCTGGTGTGAGGCCACTTCCAGCCTCTAACGCTGCTGCAATATGAGCTTGGTGGCAATAGCTCAGAAAGACATCATGAAACTTAAACAGGTAGCTTAAACAGGTAGCTGCATGGTCGAGTCCACGTCAGGGAAAGAGCACATGAAGTGTCTCTGGAAGTGTCCAAGCCCAACCACCACTTCTCTGCTATCTGGAGCTCATTGGGATCTAAATGGAGCCCAAGACCCACAGAAGGTACAACTGTGAGCCATGAGGCTGCATAGGGTGCAGATGTGGGAAGAAGACAAGCTTTATCTGCCCCAGTTGCAGCTCCAACTACAAGCCCAAAAGAGTGGTCATCCAACCTCTGGGATAAGATTCTCTATGGGATCGGGGATGCCAAAATAGACTGTGGCACATGAGAACACTTTATCACCTCTGGAAAGGTGCTGCTCATATCTTTATGACTGAAAAGCTCACATTTAGCAAGGTTGACCAAGATGAGGAGGACCTAATTCTTCAATCGGATTCATTGCTCAGCACCAATATGCGGTTTGCATTGCCGGCCATGGCTCGACCAAACTACCTTGGGCAGTATATACGGTGGTGCTATGGTGCACATTCAGCACTGTGGCCGCATCCTTTGTGTGGCTTGTCATCAGAATCAGGGGTTTTGCAGGGGGATCCATTGGGCCCTTTACTTTTTGCACTTGTGCTCCAAAGAATCATCTCTGTGGTTGATATGGATGATGAATGCTTGAAGATGCTTTTCCATGCATGGTTGCTAGATGATGGGGTGCTAGCTGGTACTAAATCTGCAGTATATTTGTCTGAACCCTGGTATTGTTATTTGTTATAACCGCCCGATGTTATTTGTATGAAACCCATGTAGAATTGTACTGTGTGTTCACTCGCGACCTCCAGGGCCACCGTAAGCATTTGTATGCGCATGCCCTATGAAGTTTAATCGCCCCAACCTAACCACTGCACTGTCTATATAAGTAACTACCCAAATCAGCAGAGCAACAAGATACATGAACAGAAATATACCGGTAGCGTACGCTTAAGTAGCCGGGTAGCACGGCAGTAAATTCTTTCTTAGCGTATATGTATGGCAGCTAGTCTGCAGAGAAGGAGTTATACAGGCATTCCGTACTGCTGTACTAGTATCCTCACCACAAAAACTAGATACACTCTCTCCAATTAAAGCGTTCAACTTTTTTTACTCGAAAGATGCATCGCTAAACGTTAGAAGAAAACAACTGGGTTAAAACCAAGCATAAAATCACAATGCAAACCTACCTTTCACAAACAGATTCGAACACGCCATTAAAAGTCAGAACGTGCTGTAAAGGGTGACGCATGCGCAATGACAGCCAAATACTCAGGATGATATCAATGCTTTGCAGGGTTGATTTCCGTGACGTTCCACAAGTTCACCTTGTCGCATGTTCAGCATAACACAACACGAATACAAAACATGGATCAATATTTATACTGATTAACAGTTGATCCAATTATGATGTCATGCTGGTGCCCAGCTTAAGCATGCATGATATTCCAAATGTGCCGATTGCTGAATCATCCCTTTCCATACAAAATATTTTAGGTATTCATACAATAATTAAAAGTTATGCACAAATACAATTCTGTTCAGTTACAAATTCTCTCTTTCTATTGCTACAGAAGTCACATTGTAACCCGGCAGTTGAACACGATAGCCTCCAAAAGGATGTTCAAACTGCCTTGAGGAGTGCCTCAGTACCACATGTGAAAAAAAAACCTACCTGCTATTGACAGACCCATCACATGATCTGCATACAGTTATGGAGCTGGTGGTGATGTTATGATGTGACGTGATTACATCATGGGTCTTTATACTGACTGGTAACATTGTTCCACACACACAGTAGAGATCTCTGGAGCACACACAGCCACTGAAGAAAGGGATCATTTAAATATGTGTGTGTATGTGTGTGTGTACATGCGCTATGCAAAAACAAAGCTCTGCAAACAACTGCATGATACACCACACATAACATGAAGTGATGAGTACACACATACTCACACTGTGCAGTTGACCATACCTGCAGTCCAGGTATTGACAATACCGTAAGGTATTCAATCTATGGTAAAGGTAGGCCATTTTTGTCTGCTAGAGATAAGCCATTTTGTGTCAGCTACCCAGAGGTAAGCCATTGTGTGTCAGCAAGCCAGAGGTAAGCCATTGTGTGTCAGCAAGCCAGAGGTAAGCCATTGTGTGTCAGCAAGCCAGAGGTAAGCCATTGTGTGTCAGCAAGCCAGAGGCAAGCCATTGTGTGTCAGTTACCCAGAGGTAAGCCATTGTGTGTCAGTAAGCCAGAGGTAAGCCATTGTGTGTCAGCAAGCCAGAGGTAAGCCATTGTATGTCAGTTACCCAGAGGTAAGCCATTGTGTGTCAGCAAGCCAGAGGTAAGCCATTGCATGTCAGTTACCCAGAGGTACGCTATTGTGTGTCAGCTACCCAGAGGTAAGTCATTTTGTGCCAGCTACCTAGAGGATGTTGATGTTGAGTCCATTAAAAAGCTCCGTGCTTCAGTACCAACAGTGCCACTACCGCTACCAGAGACCTCGAGCTCTTTGGGCGCCGGCTTTGATGAATCAAGTGAAGGCCATGCATGAGCATGCGCAAGAAGAATGGATCCGGACAGTGTACCAAAAAAAAAAAAAAAAAATGGCTGCTGAGCATTAAAAGGGCAAGAGCGTCTTGTGGAGTTGGAGGGACAAGCCATGAGATTCCTCACCACTCCCCAGAACCTGCTCGTCCTTCAAGCAACGTTAGCTCTGATGCGGACTGACGTCATCTTTCTCTTTGTCTCATTCTAATGCTTGTGATAAAATAATAATCATTTGCTTATGAAATCGTGCGTTTGATTCTACACGGGATTCACTATACTAAAATCGTGTGCAAAATCATTTATTGTGGATTTTACAATGCATATTACAATTGATTCGTAATAAAATCAATTGATAAATATTCTGCGTGATTTCTGCTTGATTGTCCAATAGATTTTTGATTGATTTAACTATGAAATCAATCATTGATTTACCGCGTGATACCCGAGAACAAATCAATTCATAAATCAAGGCTTGATTCACCGCATTTTTTCCCTGTGGAAGTAGCTGCTACTTTCATTGAGGGCAGAGATGTTTTTTCAGTTCTGCCTACTGGCTTTGGCAAGAGTTTATGTTACGCTTGCTTGCCGCTAGCGTTTAATAAGTTTATGAAAAAAGAGCGAGGCTATTCAATAGTGATCGTCGTGACCCCTCTTGTGTCACCGAACGGAAGCTAGCCTCACATTCCTCAGCCCCACATTCCTTGCGTTTTAACACTTGCATACTGAAAACCGGCGCGCGCGGTCAAAGCTATATATCTATATGTAGCAAACAAGGGAGATTCTAACATGGCTTCGGTACCTACTGCCAGCAATTCGAGTGCAAAGTAGGTTACGTTTGTACAGCTGATTAGGGTTACGTAACTTCAAAGAACAATAAACGAGAAATCGACGCGGCACCGATATGGCGCGCCATGCCAATACTGATACCAGTGACTCGCAGAGATTGTGTAAGCACTCCAGAGTACTGCTGGTGTATAGCCTCACATTGCTATGCATGTTAGCTGTCAATATAGGCATATACATGTGAGCTTACATTTAATGGAGCCAAGATGGCCGAATATCTTCATCCAGGAAGGGGTGTGGTCAAACCCAGTGATCCACAGAGATAGTGTGAGCACTCTAGAGTACTTCTGGTGTATAGCCTCACATTGCTATGCATGTTGATTGATTGATTGCATACATATAAACAGACAAACATATGCAAAAAGGCAAGTAGTGGCACGATGTGTACGTGCACTTACAAACTGCCTAAACATGGGAGGGATATAACATACAATAGGGTGAAAGGTCCACAGATCTAAGTCGGGTACGAAAAACTGTAATGTTCAATGAAGTGACAACATCTTGCGGTAAGTGGTTCCATATAGGTATCACACGTTCTGTGAAAAAATGCGCTCGGAATGCATGATGGGGTAAATGTTTGGATCGCAGGATACAAGGATGACCTCGGATGGAATACGGCCTAGCCGGTTTGGTGAAAAAACTCTCAAAAGGTAAATCAACCAGGTTATTATAGATCTTGTAGCATATGACAAGGTCGTAGAAGACTCTCCTGTACTCTAAGGACTGTAAACCCAGGTTCGCAAGGCGATCATCATAATCCATATATGGTTGTCTGCCTATAAAGGCATATACTTGTGAGCCTACATTTAATGGAGTCAAGATGGCCGAATATCATCATCCAGGAAGAGGTGTGGTCAAACCCAGTGATCCAAAGAGATAGTGTGAGCATTCCAGAGTACTGCTGGTGCATAGCCTCACATTGCTATGCATGTTGTCTGCCTATACAAGCATATACATGTGAGCCTACATTTAATGGAGCCAAGATGGCCGAATAGCTTCATCCAGGAAGGGGTGTGGTCAAACCCAGTGATCTACAGAGATAGTGTGAGCACTCCAGAGTACTGCTGGTGTATAGCCTCACATTGCTATGCATGTAGTCTGCCTATACAAGCATATACATGTGATCCTACATTTTATGGAGCCAAGATGGCCGAATATCTTCATCCAGGAAGGAGTGTGGTCAAACCCAGTGATCTACAGAGATAGTGTGAACACTCCAGAGTACTGCTGGTGTATAGCCTCACATTGCTATGCATGTTGTCTGCCCATACAGGCATATACTTGTGAGCCTACATTTAATGGGGTGAAGATGGCCAAATATCTTCACCCAGGAAGGGGTGTGGTCAAACCCAGTGATCCACAGAGATAGTGTGAGCATTCCAGAGTACTGCTGGTGCATAGCCTCACATTGCTATGCATGTTGTCTGCCTATACAAGCATATACATGTGAGCCTACATTTAATGGAGCCAAGATGGCCGAATAGCTTCATCCAGGAAGGGGTGTGGTCAAGCCCAGTGATCTACAGAGATAGTGTGAACACTCCAGAGTACTGCTGGTGTATAGCCTCACATTGCTATGCATGTTGTCTGCCCATACAGGCATATACATTTGAGCCTACATTTAATGGAGTCAAGATGGCACATTACAGGTGTATTGTCCTCCATGTGATGTACGGAAAGGGTTAAAGGTGAGATATAGCAGTTCTTATCACTGTGGTATTAGTCCCATTAACAAGTACTCTTCCATCCTTCATCCACACCACATCAGGGACAACTACCAGTCCATCTACCACCTTCACTGTACACACCAGTGAGTACACAGACCCAGCTATTGAGCTGCCAGATGATGCAGTCACCGCAGGAAGTGGGAGAGCTGTACATAAAGGTATGGGCATTAGTTTTCAACGGGTAATGGCATACATTTGGTCACAGCTACCTTGTACCATGTATGTAATTATTCGTTGAAAATAAATTACCAGTACACTGATAATATCCAGTGTCACTGGTGTTCAGAGGTGATCTGAAGTGTTGTATTGTATGTATAGTTGGTGGCATACTGTGATACTGCTACCATATTCCTAGGAATATTGCCCTGAGGTCCATTCCATGTTGCATTCACTATTACAGTAGTGTCAACTACTGATTGGGTTGCTAAAGCACATATGATGCTCGCATGAGTCCCTGAGAAGAAGGATGTGGATGTTGAAATATTTTTCAGAGTATTCTGAGGTGCAGTTACTGGTGGGAGAAGTAGTTTTAAAGGTTAATGTGATTAACAGATATGTTTGACTTACTCTTAACTGTCATGTTAACCACTGTAGAACTATTAACACTGATCTGAGTAATTTCACGTATAGCTAGTCTGGCAGTACATACATATGGTGCCCCATGTGATGTGAGGAGAGGGTTGAAGGTGAGATTTAGAGTGCTATTGGATCCTGATACAGTTCTTGTCACTGTGGTATGAGTCCATTAACAAGTATTCTTTCATCCTTAATATAATATAATAATGATCATTGAGCTGCACATGCCTTCTGATCTGCTTATTAATTTTTCCATTATTAGCTATGATGCCCATATTGATTCCTAGCAACACATTTTGCTACTCAAAACAATAGCCTCTTAGCATAACTAAAAAATTGTTATACATTTGCAAGCACTTTCATCAGATTATAACCAACATCATCCCCATCATTTCAAACTACATGAATTACCTTTCTGGGAAAATATGCTATGGAATTATTTGCATTACTTAATGCCAGGCCTAATCCGATGAAAATGCAATGGAGCCATCTTCTTTTTGCAGAGGAGGAATACCACCAGAATGATTTAACTTTGAGTTAATGTAAGAATACAATTTGGAAAACTTTCTGCTAGATATAATTCTTGTGCAGTAAGAAAATTTTTTACAGCTGCTTCATACTGTCTGGATACCTCAACGAATTTAATGCGATCCTTCCTGTACAAATCAGTTTCATGCTTTATTCATATATCTGATACCTGAAGATGTCCTTCCAGGAGATTCTAAAGCGATACTACCTGGTGGGGGGACATCAAGTGTATTTGTGTGCTGTTGCACTCCAATGATATTGTGTGGAACAGTTTGTTAGGCCAGGTTAGATTTGTTTGTTAGGCCAGGTTGTTTTTCCTGTTTTGAGTTTTTTTTTATCCCACTGGGTTATCCTCACTGTTGGTCTCTTCCATGAGGGTGTGTGGGCCACACTAAATGATGTATGCATTGTACCGCTCTGGTGTAGAAAAATGGTGTACCATGCTGTTGTTGGCAGTCCTTGTTGTGTGCTGCATTGTTGTCGTATTCTAGTGGTTGTGTATTTGTTGTTTGGCAGCATGCACAATGAATACTCAATTACTTTTACTTGGGGGGGGGGGGGGGGGAGTGGGGGGATTTAATGTGAAAAGGAGGAAAAGTTGTCCTAAGCCCTTGTAAGTAGTGCCCACTCATCCTCGCACTCACAATGGAACTACACAACGACCACATCAAACTGCACTGGGCTTACGCTATCTGGGTGATAAAATGCTTTGATTGATGTAAATAACAGACAATGTGGTACGCGAAATATGAATCGGACGTTTTTTCTTTGCAGTGATGCAGGTTACCAAGTTCTAAAACATGCACATGCACAACAAAAAAATTTTCCTTAGTACATGGGAGTTTACAGCCTGCAACAGTATATGTCAACGGCCTTCTTTCATTAAACAAGTTGATACACAACAACCTTGTGTTAAACCACAGACCTGTCAACAACAACCCGCAACACCAAGTCATGCAATCCATATATGGCTATGCCACTTTTTATTATACGTTATTCACATTGTAACACTACAACTAGTGTACAGTAGAGGTTGAATGTGAAAACACTATGCACATTAAACAGCAACAAGATGAGTGCAACACTTATATGCAACAGGTAAAATACTTTTAGGATCATTAAAAATGAGACATAGGTATATATTTACTTCCCATGTGATTGGTCAGAATAGAGAAAGAAACAAAATGATACAGTTCTAGTCAGTGTGGTATTAGTCCCATTAACAAGTACTCTTCCATCTTTCATCCACACCACATCAGGGACAACTACCAGTCCATCTACCACCTTCACTGTACACATCAGTGAGTACACAGATTCAGCTATTGAGCTGCCAGATGATGCAGTGACCACAGGAGGAGGGAGGGCTGGAGGTAAGAGGTAGGATAAGTTATATCACAGCTTTCAATGGCTTTAAAACCAAGAGAAATTCATTTTCTTGGGTAGAATATATATATATATATATATATATATATCTCTAGTTGTCTGAAAGGAATATTTCAATACATTCCTGGACATGCAAAAAGGAATATTTAACACTAGCTAGCTGTAAACATCGCATTTCTTTCATTAGGATTCATATGCTCATTCAATAAACTGGAAACACACAATAAAAATGTACAACATGTGAATAGAAGCAGGAGCATGACTACAAATGGTGAATTTCTTGTTCTTTTATGGGTACTTCAGTTAGCATTGCATTCTGTCAGTATAACACTTTGTCTGGATGTTGGTCCAAATGACATTGTCTTGGTTGAACGAGAATACTCCTACCCTTCCCCCAAACTGCTTGAGGTTACATATGCACCCAGAGTCTGCCAACAACTGCATGTTAATTGCATCATATGTTGTTAATCTAGTACATATAGGAGAGGGGAGGAGGAAAGAGTGGGACAGGGGAAGAGAGGAGAGGAGGAAACAGAGGGGAAAGGGAAGGAGTGGATAGGAAGGAGAAGGATAAAGAAGGGAGGGAGGGAGAGATGGAGGGAGGGAGGGAAGGAGGGAGGGAGGAGGGAGGGAGGGAGGGAGGAGGGAGGGAGGGAGGGAGAGAGAGAGGGAGGGATGGAGGGAGGGAGGGAGGAGGGAGGGAGGGAGGAGGAGGGAGGGAGGGAGGAGGAGGGAGGGAGGGAAGGGAGGAAAGGGAGGAAGGGTAGAGAAGGACGAGAGAATAAATACATAAATGTAACAAGAGCATTATTTTATTACCTCATGCAAGAGGTTTGGTCAGAGTATATTATTCTCCACCTGTAGGGATGCTGGTGTTCCCAGCCCTGGTACCTGAGGTCCCTCCACAGAGTCTTCACCTGCGTTAGTAAGATATCCGATTCACAACACATGGAACCAGACCTCTTTGTGGAGGGATGGAGGCGAGGGGAGGGGATGGAGGTGAGGGGAGGGGATGAGAGGCTCACCTGACCATCAGTGTTCCCCGTGTTCCTAAGCGCGGCATAAAATTTGCCGTAGGAGGGACCGGTGGTGTAGTTAAAGAGCTTCACCTGCATTCCTGCTAGGGCACGCTCGTTGCGACCACCCGTCCAGACGTCTTCGGTGTCTTTTTTCCACGCCGCCAGCAAAAACTGCTTGTCGCTATGGAAATTGAGAGCCATGCCCACGTAGCCGTGGGCGGACGTCTTGCCAACGTAAAACATTCCACTGTACTCCAAACTGGAGAAAGACGTTGGACTTAGCAGAACGTACGGGTCCATCTGTGATGGCATCACTACAATATCAGTGGTCTGAGGGAGGAGGTGGTAGTTAATTTAAATGTTTCCTCGGAGAGGTGAAGCTTACAGCCTTTGCGTTCCAGTTAGTATGGGCCGCACTGTTTCGTTCTGACGTAAGTGGTACTAACGTGGAGTAGGTGAAGTCTGTTTTGCTCACTCTGGCATTGGCTGGGCACACGTCAACTATATCTGGCACCCCGTCTCCATCATAGTCACCAACACATGCACGGGTATCTGTGAAGATAGATTTGTAAAATAGCAGAGAGGGAAAGAAATATCCTAATCATCACCCTCCCCCCTCCATTGTATTCCTCCCATCCCTAGTCCCCAACCTCTCGTCACTCCTGTTCCTTCCCTCCATACACCTTTCCACCCTTGCTTTACCCTCACCCCTCTCCCTTTCCTACCGTCCCCTCCTACCCACCTCTCACCCCTCCCCCTCTACCACCCAACCTTCCCCCTCTCCCACCCACCCCTCCCCCTCTCCCACCTACCCCTCCCCCTCTCCCACCCACCCCTCCCCCTCTCCCACCCACCCCTCCCACTCTCCCACCCACCCCTCCCCCTCTCTCACCCACCTCCCCCTCTCCCACCCACCCCTCCCCCTCTCCCACCCACCCCTCCCCCTCTCCCACCCACACCTCCCCCTCTCTCACCCACCCCTCCCCCTCTCCCACCCACCCCTTCCCCTCTCTCACCCACCCCTCCCCCTCTCCCACCCACCCCTTCCCCTCTCCCACCCCCCTCTCTCACCCACCCCTCCCCCTCTCTCACCCACCCCTCCCTCTCCCCCACCCCTCCCCTCTCCCACCCACCCCTCTTTTCACCCCTCCCCACCCTCCCTTACCTTCTTACCCTCCCTCTCCCCCACTATTAACCATTGATTTCAGCTGAACTTACCATTACTGGGATTGAAAATAAGAGGACATGTGTCCACTGCATTAGGTAGTCCATCATTGTCCCTGTCAGAGTCACAAACATCACCCACACCGTCCCCATCTGCATCCGCCTGGTCTGAATTGGGAACATAGGGACAGTTGTCCATGTTGTCCTGCCTTCCATCCTTGTCCCTGTCCAGGTGGTTGTCACAGACATCTCCCACTCCATTGTAGTCACTGTCAGCCTGTAGGCCAGTAAGGGTTAATAGGGGAGGAGGTCTTTCATTTACACCATAGCCACACCCACCTGGTTATTCCACATGCGGGGGCAGGTGTCGCAGATGTCTCCGAAGCCATCACCGTCAGAGTCCTCCTGCAACGGGTTGGGCAATCTCGAACACGTGTCGATATAGTTCACAAATCCTATGATGGAGAGGGGGAGAAGGTGATCTGACATGATATATTGGGATGCAGGGATGGGGTGTAGGAGGGGGTGTGGCTTACCATCTCCATCTTGATCTGAGTCACATGCATCACCATAGCCATCTTTGTCCAAGTCAGCCTGGTTTGTGTTCCATGCCGCCTTGCAGTTGTCACACTCATCTCCAACTGTATCCCAATCGAAATCCCTCTGATTTGTGTTGTTAACATAGGGACAGTTGTCCTGTGAGGGACATAGGGAGTAAGTAAAACCAATGATGGTGATGGGGTGATGGTATGGAGGACAATGTAGCTAGAGCCTAATATGGGTTGAGCTCACACGGTACTGCTAGCCTTATATGGGTTGGGGCTCACACGGTACTGCTAGCCTTATATGGGTTGGGGCTCACATGGTACTGCTAGCCTTATATGGGTTGGGGCTCACATGGTACTGCTAGCCTTATATGGGTTGGGGCTCACATGGTACTGCTAGCCTTATATGGGTTGGGGCTCACATGGTACTGCTAGCCTTATATGGGTTGGGGCTCACATGGTACTGCTAGCCTTATATGGGTTGGGGCTCACATGGTACTGCTAGCCTTATATGGGTTGGGGCTCACATGGTACTGCTAGCCTTATATGGGTTGGGGCTCACATGGTACTGCTAGCCTTATATGGGTTGGGGCTCACATGGTACTGCTAGCCTTATATGGGTTGGGGCTCACATGGTACTGCTAGCAATGCAACTCACCTGCTCATCAAGCACACCATCATTGTCCATATCATTATCGGTGCTACTAAAATCACTGGAGATAGGAATGCCTGAGTTTCCAAAGACGTTGTATGGAATGCAGTAGAGGCCATTGCCAAATGACACATTAGGACACTACATGCAAAGGGAGAAATTCAAGCAGATTTTAAAAACAAAACTGTTGTCTGTAGCAGCAAGGTGAGAGGAGAGATGGGGTAGGGTGGTCAAATACCTGACAGGAGAACATCCCTGGTGAAGTATTGACGCAGTAGTCGTCGCTCTGACAGTTGTGGTGCATTCCGAGGCATGGGTTGGTCAGAACACACTCTGTCCTGCCAATGCTGGTGTACTCTGTCGCGCACAGCCCGCACTCATAGCTGCCTGCAGTGTTGATGCACTCACGCAGCGGGTGACAAGGTCTGGCCAAGGTGACACACTCATCTACATCACTGCAGTTCTGGCAAAAGGAACAGAAAGCATGCAGTGAAATCTGTGTACAACAAGATTTTGCACATCCTAAGTGTGGGCGCCAGATGTCCATGAATGTCAATGAAGGGGGCTCCCACACTACCACCCCTGTTGGCCACCACTCCTAAGATGGTAGTGTTTCAATTTTAGCTCAGATAGTTCCTGCAACTCATCTGATGTTTGTAGCTAACCATGGATTATCGAAATTAGCTGCATGCTACTCAAATTGGTTTGGTATCATCTGTATTTTGCCTTTTATTACTTTGTGTCGTGCGTACATCAGAGGCCCCTCCCATCGTTGACCGTCACAATTTTATATACACCACAGGTGTGCCCATCAATTATACCATGCAGCACAGCCCATCCCCATTGTACCATGCAGCACAGCCCATCCCCATTGTACCATGCAGCACAGCCCATCCCCTTTGTACCATGCAGCACAGCCCATCCCCATTGTACCATGCAGCACAGCCCATCCACATTGTGGTGATCTCCAAACCTTTACCTGTTTGTGTGTGGCAGCATACTCAAGGTCCGAGCCATTCATACTGGAGCCATTGAACCCTGATGGACATGGCCCACAGCTGTATCCTAGCCACTGGTCAGTACAGAGGACTCCAGGGTAGCAGGGTGTGGTCAGGTTACACTAGGAGGAGGTGTGGGAGGAGGGTGTGGCTGGATTACACTAGGAGGGTGTGGTCGGGTTACACTAGGAGGAGGGTGTGGTCAGATTACACTATAAGGAGGGTGTGGGAGGAGGGTGAAGTCAGATTACACTTAGAGGGTGCGGCCAGGTTACACTAGGAGGAAGGTGTGGTCAGATTACACTAGGAGGAGGGTGTGGCCAGGTTAAACTAGGAGGAGGGTGTGGTCAGGTTACACTAGGAGGAGGGTGTGGTCAGGTTACACTAGGAGGAGGGTGTGGTCAGATTACACTAGGAGGAGGGTGTGGTCAGGTTATACTTAGAGCAAACATCCTGATGGCTCATATCAACATACCTCATCCACTGCGAAGCATGCTATGCCATTCCCAGTCAAGCCAGTTGGACATGGTCCACATTGGAATTGTGTTTCTGAGAGAGGGGTACATCCCACAAGGGAGTTGTAACATGGGTTACCATGGTCCTTGCAGGGGTCTAAAAACCAGCAGCAAAGAATAAATTATGCAATTGAGATGATTTCCTTTTGGGATTCATACTGGGGCAGGGTTGGCTGTTGCAGATGATGGACTGGGTACCATTTCCTACACACTGCTTGCCTCCATACTGGGCAGTGACCAAGTACTGACGACTTCTTGTGCGTGTGCCTCCATTGCAAGTGGCAGAACATTGTGACCAGTTTCCCCACTCAGTCCACTGACAGTCGACTGGCACCCACACACACACACACACACACACACACACACACACACATGTACACACACACACACACAACACACACACACAAACACACATGAACATGTAAAAACTATTAATACTCTCTGTACTGCTTACTTGGACACTTCGCCAGTTCACATGTTCTGTTCTCATGTGTGTCCCCTACACAGTCTTGTCCTCCGTACAATGGAGGAATGCATTCTCTTGTTCTTGTTTGGAGACCATCTCCACACGTTACACTGCACTCAGACCATTCTGTCCATGGTCTCCAGTATCCGTTCACTGCAGAATGTAAACGCACATCGTGTATAGGACTATTTTTTTAAACCTTCCCTCCCACAAACACACACACATGCCCGTAACACGCACACGCACGCACACGCACGCACACACACGCACACGCACACACACACACACACACACGCACACACACAAACGCACACACACGCACACACACAGACACACTCACACACACACACACACACACAGACACTCACACACACACACACACACACACACACACACACACACACACACACACACACACACACACACACACACACACACACACACACACACACACACACACTAGGGTCAGGGATGATATATAGCTGAAAGTGCTCGCAAAGAAAGAAAATCGCACTTCAGTAGGAACTATACAGCTTTTAGGGAAAATAACATTTTATTAAATGATAGATTCTGTGCACACTGTTTCTTATATTGTTCCTGCTACGCTTTCCTGCATGGAGAGTCGCTATGTATCACTGTGCAAAAAACCTAGTATACGCTAGCGTATATTTTTGCGTATATTTCGCGTATACCATCAATATACCAAGGGTAGTGTATATTTCGAATATCCACCTGGTATATTTCAAGAATCCCTAGGTGACAATTATTCATTGTGCGTATTCTCGAAATATCACGTATACGCACACCGCAATGAATTATGCAACGCATTCAAATCTAAATAACTTACATGTATAACTTTGATATGAATAATTTGAACCGCTGTATGCCTCCTATGTGAATTCGAACGTAGAGCATTATGGACGTTTACCACTTGAACTATAAGCGTCGGTACGTATCTAAGATATTAATGATGCATGGCATGGGCTTAACAAGTGGGTAAGATAAGTGAGGAGGACAGGAATGGCGGTGTGTATGCCAGGGTTATGTGTTATCGCATGCGTCACTGTTGACCAGTGGGTACTTTAGGCAACACTAGCTAAGTTAACGAATGCGTAATTGTATGCTGTATACCAGTGGGTCAATGTGTCTACAGGATGGTAGGAAGCATGGGAGGCCATGTTTGACCGGGAGCAATCTTTGTAACCAGGTAGCCCAGCAGGGTGGTGAATTGGCCGCCCATGCAACCATATATTTGCAGCTCATCATTTATATCAGCCATTGTTTTAAAGTGTGTGAGGGAGCAGGAGAATGGTCAAGATCCCCAGTCAGAAGGACCTAGAGTTGCAGAGGTTAGCTGATATGGTTCCAGACAAATAGGCCAACAGTATGATCACCACTGAAATAGCAGTGAAATAGCAGTGACACCTTGTGGTCTTGGCACTTGCACTGTGTAAAAAGGGTTGTTATACTCGCCTGTATAACATTGTTATACAAGTAGTTATACAGCATTTGTTATACACATTGCATATAATTGTGTATAACTGTGTATAATGGTAGTATGTACTAATTAAAAAACCGCAGTGTAAAAAGGGTTGTTATACTCGCCTGTATATCCGCCTGTATATCATTGTTACAGTTATACACATTGTGTATAACTGTATACATGTGATGCTAATTTTATACCGCATCATAGCGAGGGCGTAATTCGTTGTTAATTGAGCTATTGGCCATTAATAATGGGCCATTAAATTTAAAAGAAAGATGGCTATACGTGTTCCGAAGTGTCAAATAAAGAAATCGCGGAAGGAAAGCGTATATCTGGTTGGTCGGAGTTCTGGCTAAAATGTATGTATACACATACTAGCTTAGTTTATGAATTACGCACATTTGAATTTGATTCGTCTACCGGTACTTGTATACAGTTTCAGTGATGATATGTGTGAAGCCAAAAAGCCCCAAGTTGTGTAGACGTCGCGTTGGATGGAGTGACCACTGAAAGGCCAATGTAGTTTTGTAATATTTCTGGGTTGTACCATGTATATAAATAATTTATGGTTGTCATACATACTATTATAATCAATTTTTAAAAGTCACCTTTTGAAATGGGCTGATTGTAACTGTGGCAACCAGCTCAGTATACACGCCCAGGGTCAGGCTACATGCTGCATATGTGTGTGATTGTGTGTGTGTTGTGTGTGTGTGTGTGTACACATGTGTATGTAATAGTAACATGTATGATATGTGTGTGCATTTGGTACATGTGTGTGCGTGTGTGTTTGTTGTGTGCATGTATGCGCATACATGTGTATGTGAGCATGTATATGTGTACACGTTCAACGTGTGTATATTCACTGATTCAATGTTCCTTTTACATTGGTCATGATGTAATCTGTGCATCAAGCATGCAGGATCGGTGCTCTGGGTACATTGCATGTATATGTGTGTTCTGAGTTATTGGTGAGACAAGCGTATGCCGTTTGACAGTCTGATGCACATGAACAATGGCCTCCTTGATAATAATGTGCTCACCTCATGCTGTCATCATGTGCTAACCTCATGCTGACATCATGTGCTAACCTCATGCTGTCATCATGTGCTAACCTCATGCTGTCATGTGCTAATCTCATGCTGTCATCATGTGCTCACCTCATGCTGACATCATGTGCTCTCCTCATGCTGTCATCATGTGCTCACCTCATGCTGACATAATGTGCTCACCTCATGCTGTCATCATGTGCTATCCTCATGCTGTCATGTGCTCACCTCATGCTGTCATCATGTGCTCACCTCATGCTGTCATCATGTGCTCACCTCATGCTGTCATCATGTGCTCACCTCATGCTGACATGATGTGCTCACCTCATGCTGTCATGTGCTCACCTCATGCTGTCATGTGCTCACCTCATGCTGTCATGTGCTCACCTCATGCTGACATGATGTGCTAACCTCATGCTGTCATGTGCTCACCTCATGCTGTCATCATGTGCTCACCTCATGTTGTCATCATGTGCTCACCTCATGCTGTCATGTGCTCAACTCATGCTGTCATCATGTGCTCACCTCATGCTGTCATGATCTCACCTCATACTGTCATCATGTGCTCACCTCATGCTGTCATGTGCTCACCTCGTACTGTCATCATGTGCTCACCTCATGCTGTCATCATGTGCTAACCTCATGCTGTCATGTGCTAATCTCATGCTGTCATCATGTGCTCACCTCATGCTGACATCATGTGCTCTCCTCATGCTGTCATCATGTGCTCACCTCATGCTGACATAATGTGCTCACCTCATGCTGTCATCATGTGCTCACCTCATGCTGTCATCATGTGCTCACCTCATGCTGTCATCATGTGCTAACCTCATGCTGTCATCATGTGCTCACCTCATGCTGTCATCATGTGCTCACCTCATGTTGTTATCATGTGCTCACCTCATGCTGACATGTGCTACCCTCATGTTGTCATCATGTGCTAACCTCATGCTGTCATGTGCTCACCTCATACTGTCATCATGTGCTAACCTCATGCTGTCATCATGTGCTAACCTCATGCTGTCATCATGTGCTCACCTCATGCTGTCATGTGCTCACCTCATGCTGCCATCATGTGCTAACCTCATGCTGTCATCATGTGCTCACCTCATGCTGTCATCATGTGCTCACCTCATGCTGTCATGTGCTCACCTCATGTTGTTATCATGTGCTAGCCTCATGCTGTCATGTGCTCACTCATACTGTCATGTGCTCACCTCATACTGTCATGTGTTCACCTCATACTGTCATCAGGTGCCTGATGACGATGGTTTGGTATTTAATGCTAGCATTCCTACTTACCCTAATCACCTAATAATGTCTACTAAACCACATCACATGATCTTTACACTCACCTTGCATGCACACACATGTGCACACACATACACACATACACACATACACACACATACACATACTTGAAGAAGTTGCCAAGGGGTAATACACTCATACAGTTGGTGGGATGGCTGCTTTGCCACACCCCGTGATGAGGCTACCATGATGCATGTAGCCACAGTCTTGATAACTGGGGCACTCCTGCCAAAGGGGAGGGTTGGTGGACTAACTGTGGGCTGTTAGCACTGAAGTTTGATTGCTTTGGTGTCACTCTGAAGTTTTTATAGTTCACTGTGTGATGTTTAGTCAGTGCCAAATAGACCCAGGCAGCAATATGTTTTGGTGCCTAGCTGTGTAGGGCTTTCATTGTTCTGTGAACATTCTTACATGTAGTGGTTGTATTGAAGGACCTTTTGGGAGGATATTGGCATGTGTGCAGCTACATACATAGGGTACGCATGTGTGTGTATCTGTGTCTGCATGTCACTAGGAGAAGAAAGCACAATTCTGTCAAGATGTGTGTATGCATGTGTCTGCATTTTATACCAGTATGTGCATGTGCATCCACATATGTTTACAATTGTCTGTAGGTGGCACCAGTATTACTGCCATTTAGTAGCTGAGTGCACTAAGAATCTATCCTTCTCAATAGTCTTCATCCAAATTGTATGTATGGTATGTTTGCATGGTGTGATATCTTTAAATGATATATTTTCACCCTGATAGGATCAAGCCTTACATCAATTGAATGAAACTGAAAGATCTGATGTGAACTTACATTTGTTGTATTGTTACATCTTTACATGTACATGTTGTGTACTATTCTATCTCCACTTGTGAGACTAGCTGGGTGTAACCGAACGTTTCCATACATGTACATGTCATGTTAATGTACATACATAGAAGTCTTACAAAGGGGTGTGGCCATATATTACTATATAGCAATGACACAGTACACTTTTTCTATGTCTAATACGGTCATGTGATCAAATGGAATCAGGATAGCGGCCAGACCTGGTGTGCATCAGATTGAATCTTTTTTATGAAATCAGGGTATCCTGATTCTATTTGATGCACATTGGTCTGGTCGCTACCATGTTTCTATTTGATGCTCACTAGGATCTGGTTGATACCACAATCCTATCAGCTGCACACCAGAGAATGGCCAATAGCTTTATTTGATGCACAGCAGGTCTGGCCGCTAATATGATTCTGTCTGATGCACACTGCTACCATGACCCTCACATTAGGAATTGCCACGTACTAGCATATCAAGATGCGAGCAGCAGTCCCTGGTGTGCATCGTATAGAATCATGTTAGCAGCCAGACCTGGTGTGTATCAAATGGAATCATATTAACTCGTCTGCATCAAGTAAAGACACGCTAGTGGCCAGTCGCTGTTGTACATCTGGTAGGTTTGTGATATCGATCAGACCCTGGTGTGCATCAAATAGAATCATGTTAGCAAACTGACCCAGTTTGCATCAAATTGAATCATTAAATTCTAGTAGTGGCCAATCCCTGGTGTGCATCTAATAGAATATTGGTAGCGACCAGACCTGGTGGGCTTCAAATAGAATCAGGATAGCGGCCAGACTTGGGTTTGCTTATTTGCATCAAATAAAGTGGCAGTCCCTGGTGTGCATCTAATAGAGTCATGTTCGTAGGTGTGCATCAAATAGAATCATGTTAGTGGCCAGACCAGGTATTGTAATACAGTCTTGTGTACATCAAATAAGTCATTTCTAAGTTGCTTTTGAAACCCCACTCTGAGCAGAACAAATACAGTGTGTACGAGGCTTCTTGTCAAATGAATGTAACGCGCATGCGTAGACTCTTCAAAGCCGCATGCATATATGGCGTCATCGTCGGGAAATCTACTGCAACTATAACCGTACGTTCCTATCATCCAGAAGAAATATCTTAGGTGGGTCTTCAAGTAAATTGAGGGACTAGTGGCTAATTCCCAAGTCTCTCCTTTAACAGGTCCCCGAGAAACGATGAAGTCATGTCGTCACAGCAGAACCTACATGTATATCGATACTAGTACGATGATGACGAAGAAGACCGCGCCAAACCCTAGGTCCTAGGCAGCATGGCGATGCTGTTTGCACGGTCCGTTACACTACTGCAGGAGGTTGCGAAACTACAGATCCAAAACTGTCTCAAAGCGATGCTGTAAGACCAACTCGAGGGAAAAGGACATCACTTTCTGTACAGGTACAGTAACGTTATATCGGCTTTTTATTTCCTACTGAGGAGAATCCAGCTGAAGTCTCGAAGCGTAAGCAGTGATCATCACCTTTTTTTTCTCGATCAAATTTAGAGACGTCATAAAAACTAGCAAAGGCAGAGCGGGTAAGAGATTGCGTTTTCATTCACACTTGCTGTTTATCAGTGTCTGTTGTCAGAATTGACAAATTATACGAAGAGCGGAGATAGAGAAGTAGCGGATTGCTTTGGAGTATAAGGTAATGGCTTCGTTTGTTTTAACCCTGTATATTCCCTGCAGCTAGACAAGGAAACTTCAGATTCAGCTGAGCTTGTCAAGCAATCCCGCCGTCAGTGTAGGCCTCTGTTTGCATTTGTATCGTATGGATGCTCTATTTTGCTGTAGCTATATGGACTATGGTGACAGTACAGGGAAGCAGTTTGAAGCCTACGCTCAACTACTGCTGCGCGTTTCGTTAGAAGAGGTTGCAATGGATTTCTGAGCAACTCGTGGCAACGGCGGGTTGGAGGGCCACTACTGGAGTATCTCCTTCCCGGATGGCTGGAGAGCTTGAACGTTGTCTATTGATTGTATTGCTTTATTTAATATTGATAATAATTTTAATACTAATCGAGCCAGTATACAACGAACATAATCGGGTGGCGTACCCAATACAGTATACGGTCAACGTAGGTACAGTGTAGTATCCGGAGACATTAATTAGAAAATCCTCCATAAGCGCACGTGATACATTTGAGGATACTCGAAATATACGCAGTGCGAAATTGGTTCTATACGCAAAATATACCAGTGGGATATTTCGCGTATACGCACGCGTATATTCATGCGTATACTCGAAATATACGCAAAATATACAATAGCGTATATCCTATTTTTTGCACAGTGTATATTGTGGCGTGTGAATGCGATTTTTACTTTGCATGATTGCGCCGTTAAGATAAATTAAATTTACCTGGGCAACGCTGGGGATTGCACGTTTGCTCTTCTTTCGATACCCCCTCACAGTCTTTGCCGCCGTACAGCGCGGGAAATTTCCCCCTCGTCCGGTTGCGCATCCCGCCACTGCATGTTTGATTACACGCGCTCCAGTCTGACCAGTTTGACCAAGAGCAATCCACTGTGGGGTACAATTTTTCACCGCTTAACATATGCGAGTGAATATTTTTGCTCATCGCTCCGCGGCCGCCCTGGACACGGCGTGGGACTAGTTATAGCGTAACGCCTATACCTGGACAGGGGACGACCGCACACGAAGTCACGTCAATGAACGGGCCTCTGCAGTCAATACCGCCGCATGAAGGGGCGGGGTTGGAGCAGCTCCGATTCCTGTGTTGAGTGCCGTTGCCACAGGTAGCGGTACAGAGGGACCAGTTGGACCAGGAGGTGAAACCTCCGTTCACTGAAAACCAAAAGTATAATAAAATAAAATTCCGCACGCGTGCATGCATCTGTGATAAGATGTCATTGAAACCAAGTACAACTTTGGGGACAGAGCTTGCACATAATGTATTTACATACATATTTAAATGTGTAAAACATGCATTGCGCACACAGTGCAACAGTATGTATGCACGCACGCACGCACCACACGCGCGCGCACATACACACTGCACATGCACACACATACACGCACGCACGCATGCACACACGCACCTGGACAACACCGCGTATTGCAGAGCTGCACGTCTTCTCTGTTCCCCGTACAGTTTAGGTTCGTCCGTCCAACATTGAGGCACTCCCGAGATCGCGATTGAGTGCCTCCTCCACATGTTTGGCTGCACTCCGTCCAGTTGCCCCACTTCCCCCACAATGGCTGCAAGATTACTGGAGCTAGCGTTGCCCCACTGGCTATGTCCCGGACCATGCACAAGGATAGTGCGATAACTGGGTGATGTAAGAGGGAATTAAGCTAGGGAACTCAATTAATGGAATTCTACCGATATGTATATAGTGCATGCACTGATGCTAACCTTGCAGTGTAACCATGGAACAGCGCTGATGAGTACTTGATGCCATTATACACTAAGTCTTTTAAAAGTACGAAGTGCAGATGTGATTCGTCTTTTGATACATGTATCTGCATGCTCCTTTTATAGGATCGAGTATTCGCATCTATCATAATAATGTAGTTTGTGTTGCATGCATGCGGTGTATCAAGCATGCAAGCAACCGATGAATTTTATCCATGAGCCGAATTCTAAAGAAATCGGTCAATGATCTAGATGGTACATGTAGTGACAATTGGATCATTCATCATTCCATGCATTCTTTTTATTTTCCGCATGCATGTATTCGTATATATATAGGCATGCATATATAACAACAGGAGCAAACGAATCAGTTTCTTGATAATTAATGAGGGCAACAGATGTAGCTAATGTATTGTATTATATGTCTGATGTGTGTGTGTATTTGTCTTGAGTAATTGTGTGTACATGCATGTATGTTGTGCGTGCATGTATAATAACATTTCCTTTTTCTTCACTAACTTAGGATGACGCATGCATACAAATTCATTTTTAAATGCTGTTGTTCAATATAGAGCGGATCCTTGTTGTCAAATCTTACCATGTTTTGCTAATAACTATTTTGACGTAGGGGCCTTTATACACTGTAGTTCTCGAGAAAGCTATCTATCCTCATATTCATTGTCAGCTGAACCGCATCACGCGTGGCAGGAATTGTATGATTCATAAAATTGCACTTCCATTTTAGTACACTCTAGATTGATAAACAAGACATAAAGATTTTAACAGGATTACTCAGTGGCACAGAAAATAAATGCATATACATGGTACACGGCGGTAGGACCTAGCCATATGCATCCCCAGGGGGGGGAAATGTAGAACCTCACATGCATTGAGAAGAAATAAAAAAGCGTGTGTGTTAACACCACATACGACACAATATAGCGTTCACAGTTTCTGGTTTTTATGTAGCGTTGAGGTTTTTTGGATATCAAGCGATAACCAGTTAGAGCAACTAGCTGCTCTGTGATCAGAAAACACAAGATTAACACTACACGCATGTCACATATATCGTCATTATCCCCGACAATTATCAATCAAAGTGGTCAATCCCTTGCGGGCTAAAAAGACATAATCTATGTTACCCTGAAAATCCCACATACGATTCTGTCGTTTGTATAGGTAATGGACTTTTGGCAGAAACTAAGCTCCCTCCTTTGGGGATCACGTGAGATGTCTGTATTCATATGGATGTGGTAAGGCGGGACAGCGTACGTTGCAGTGTACACTGCGGCATACCCAGATCAGAAGTGTTTCATAGTATGGAGCTCGTGTGTTATTCATATAATTACGCATGCATGACACATTTGTTACTGATAGTTATACACTCAGCCTGCAGGTGACATGGCTATTGTCGGGGTACATTTTGTGTGTCCCCAAGGTATATTTCTGTTCGTGTATCTTGTTGCTCTGCTGATCTGGGTAGTTATTTATATAGACAGTGCAGTGGTTAGGTTGGGGCGATTAAACTTCATAGGGCATTCGCATACAAATGCTTACGGTGGCCCTGGAGGTCGCGAGTGAACACACAGTACAATTCTACATGGGTTTCGTACAAATAACATCGGGCGGTTATAACAAATAACAATACCAGGGTTCAGGCAATACCAATATGCGGTTTCCATTGCCGGTCATGGCTCGACCAAACTACCTTGGGCAGTATATATATATGGTGGTGCTATGGTGCACATTGAGCACTGTGGCCGCATCCTTTGGGTGGCTTGCCATCAGAATCAGGGGGTTTTGCAGGGGGATCCATTGGGCCCTTTACTTTTTGCACTTGTGCTCCAAAGAATCATCTCTGTGGTTGATATGGATGATGAATGCTTGAAGATGCTTTTCCATGCATGGTTGCTAGATGATGGGGTGCTAGCTGGTACTAAATCTGCAGTATGCTGAGCAATGAATCCGATTGAAGAATTAGGTCCTCAATCTTGCTAAATGTGAGCTTTTCAGTCGTAACGATATGAGCAGCACCTTTCCAGAGGTGATAAAGTGTTCTCATGTGCCACAGTCTATTTTGGTTTCCCCGATCCCATAGAGAATCTTATCCCAGAGGTTGGATGACCACTCTTTTGGGCTTGTAGTTGGAGCTGCAACTGGGGCAGATAAAGCTTGTCTTCTTCCCACATCTGCACCCTATGCAGCCTCATGGCTCACAGTTGTACTTTCTGTGGGTCTTGGGCTCCATTTAGATCCCAATGAGCTCCAGATAGCGGAGAAGTGGTGGTTGGGCTTGGACACTTCCAGAGACACTTCATGTGCTCTTTGCCCTGACGTGGACTCGACCATGCAGCTACCTGTTTAAGCTACCTGTTTAAGTTTCGTGATGTCTTTTTGAGCTATTGCCACCAAGCTCATATTGCAGCAGCATTAGAGGCTGGAAGTGGCCTCACACCAGGACTGGATCACACTCGCCCAGCTGATGTGCTAATGAGGGACTGGGCACTAGGCAAGCCAGCTGCCTTTGACATCACTGTCACATCTCCACTAAACCCAACTATTTTGGCTGAGGTATGTCTGAGGGTGAGTGCAGCTGCTGAAGCTGCGGAAAGGAGGAAGCATGCAGCCAATGAACTGGGCTGGGTGTGTGTGCCTCTAGCAGTGGAGACGTACTGCAACTGGGGTGAGGAGGTAAGGAGAACCTTCGCTCTACTGGCCACATGCCTAGCCTTTGGCTCCTCATTTCACAAAGCCGGAGTGAATGATGAGATTGAACATCACTCTGGTGAAAGCCCTAGCACGGGCCATACTGGCTAGGAATGTTGACTTTATCAATATTCTCGGTAATAGTAATTCTCAGAAAATACAACCTCAATTATTTGTGCCATATAGGGCTTCATTAGAAACAGTGTGGGGGATGGTAACAGTTACAAAGATTTTCCGTTTCCTCCCTCTGCAAGCCTTCATTGCCTGCTTAAAAAGTTTCAACCAGTCCATTAGTATGGAGTACTGCTTAATAGTGGTAATTATTTGGCCACAAATTGTGAACCTGTGTCCGAGACTATTTGTTCAAATATTGTAGTATATTCGGACCACGCCCATGACGGATCCTTCAAGAAAGGTCAACCACAAGGGTCACACGTGGCCGATTCCCATTGGACGATTTGTGTTGGTGTGACACCATGTGCGGTTGTGTATATTGCAGGTGTGTGAGTTGTACACGACCAAATTTTCTACCTAAATGACTCACGCTTGAAATATTTTCACTTCCGCAACGTCGGCGAAATTAAAATGACTTATCGCCAATTTGGCTTGATTCAGCCCGCGCATTTGTGGTTTGAATCAGTAGCACTTTATTATTGAATTGTGTATTTGCAGTGATTCCTCGATCAATGCTGTTACAGCTATTAACAGAATACGTCAAGTGAGGACACGGGACTGAAATGGATGCGTTATGGCGGGTTTTATTCTGCTCCTCTTCAAATGCAGATAGGAACGACACTTAAGCCGCAGAGATACCCTCTGTATGTTTATAGTGTGGAGAACGAATCAAGTGCAGCCATGTTCATCAGGAATTGGCGATAAGCGTGATGCGGAACTCGTCCAAGACATAGTTGGGCGTAGCCCGACCTTCGCGTATTGGCGGAAGCAAGCCCATTTGTACCCATCTGATAGTGCTGTGGGCTATTAACACCCGCTTGGTCTGACCATTGATTGAGTGATAATTACGCGTTGGTCGCGTGGCTAGCTATGAATCTTTTTTAAAGGCTCAGAGAAGTCAGGCTACGAGTGAGACAGCTGGATTTGTATTATAATATCTGTCGGTGAACATTCGTCCCAAGAGAATGTTAGTAAATTATTGATGTAACACGATGTAGAAGTGGCACAAGCCAGCATCTATTATTGACACAAGAGGGGTCACAACGATGACTATAGAATAGCCTCGCTCTTTTTTCATAAACTTATCAAACGCTAGCGGCAAGCAAACGTAACATAAACTCTTGCCAAAGCCAGTAGGCAGAACTGAACAAACATCTCTGCCCTCAATGAAAGTAGCAGCTACTTCAAGTTGCTCTGGTTTCATCTCTGGATAGCCCAACTCCTTAGCCGCGTCGGTAACGCACTCTTTAACTCTCTCCATAGTCTGACAGATATTATAATATAAATCCAGCTGTAGCCTGAGCCTTTAAAAAAGATTCATAGCCTGCCACGCGACCAACGCGTAATTATCACTCAATCAACGGTCAGACCAAGCGGGTGTTAATAGCCCACAGCGGTACAAATCCAGGTGTACATGTATAGGCTTGATACCCGACCTTCCGCCAGTATGCGAAGGTCGGGCTACGCCCAACTATCCAAGATAGTAATCAGTAAGAGAAAGCTGAACGTACAGTACCTTCATTGGCTGTAACTAATCTCATTTTTTTGGTGAACTGAACCCTTATTTGGACGGATCTAACGACGCCTATAGCACACAAGCTTTACCCCTGTTCGTATATCTTGTGTCAATAATAGAAGATCAGGTAAATGTATATATGCCGGCTTGTGCAACTTCTACATCGCGTTATATCAATAGTTTATTACTCATAATAACATTCTCTTGGGACGAATGTTCACCGACAGATATTATACAAGTAAATAAAAACATTCTCTAACGAGAAAGTAGTTGGTATATAGGATTGACCAATGCTAGTGTAAAAAGCACGGAAACAAGAGTGACAGAAATTTGACTGGAAAATTGAAATAGGCCTATATTTAGCACACTCACAAAATAACAGCGCATGTCTGAGTAATGGGTAAATATAGGCCTATTTCAATTTTCCAGTCAAATTTCTGTCACTCTTTCCGTGCTTTTTACACCAGCATTAAGTCAATCCTATATACCAACTACTTTCTAGAATGTTTTTATTTACTTGTAAATAAGGAAAGGCCCCATATGTTTAAACCATGCCTCGCAAAGTGTGGGCAGTTTCATCAAACGTGTGTGGCTAGGGTTAGGCTCTCTTTCGTTGTAGCGAGGCCCTTGAATGAAGGTTTTTCTTTTAAGCACCACTATGAAGAATATTATGTGTTGCCATATGTGTGATGTGTGTGTGTGGGAGGGGGGCAAAGGTGTAAGGGTCAAAGGGGAAGGATTAATGATTTTGATCATATGACAGTGAACAGCAACTAAAATGCACAAATGCTCTGCACCTCTCGGCTGGTGAGGGTGTGTTTCTTGTTATAGTGCGCCAGTCGAGAAGCCTCGCTGGCAGTCCTTTCAAAAATGTCGTTAACGAAAGAGTTAAGTGTAATGTGCTAACTATCCATGTAATACTCCTTTACAAGAAGCTAGCCGCTTTGTGCATACAGTTGAATGACCACAATTGCCAACAAGAAGGTGTAGACTAATCCCACCAATTTGTCACAACTCCATTTTATAATAACACAGCCTTAGGAACAAGCTGATGATTTCTTGTGTAACATCCCTCACCAATTTGCCTGTCCCTTCCTTACTTGTTACAGGTGCCAAACTTGTGTGCTTTGGAATGCTGCTTTTTGTGTTCCTTCTTGGGACTTTGGAGCAGCCATTGTTCCAGTTCACCCTCCTCGCAAACAGCACCTATCAACTCCCTTACCGTGAGTTAGTCACATCACTTGTAGCAACCAGTCTGCCCCAGTGATCTGGAATGAAAGTTTATTAAACAGTCATCATGGGCATATAGTTAACCTAAAAAATTTGGGGACCTATATAGTTATACCAAACCACCTTGACGGAACAATGACATTGCGTGTGACTCACCAAACAATGTGGCATGCACCACGACATATGCAGTGTGCTTGTGCATTGTGTTTGTGTGCATGGTGTGTGTGTGTGTGCTTGTGCATAGTGTGTGTGCTTGTGCATGGTGTGTATGTGCTTGTGTATGGTGTATGTGTGTGTGTGCATGGTGTGTGTGCTGTGTGTGTGCTTGTGCATGGTGTGTGTGTGCTTGTGCATGGTGTGTGTGCTTGTGCATGGTGTGTGTGCGCATGTGCATGGTGTGTGTGTGCTTGTGCATGGTGTGTGTGTGCTTGTGCATGGTGTGTGTGTGCTTGTGCATGGTGTGTGTGCTTGTGCATGGTGTGGGTGTGCTTGTGCATGGTGTGTGTGTGCTTGTGCATGGTGTGTGTGTGTGCGTCGTGTGAGTGGTGACATAATGAGCTCAAATCAAATGTTAATGAGGAGGTCGCACAGTTGAGCTTTATACATTAGATGTTAAAGGGATCAGTCTTGCATACAGGTCAGAAGTGACTTGGGGAGTGGTACACCCCAAAACAGTAATAAATAAAAATCGTTGTTTTTGTTAACTGGCTTCTGTGAATTAATTAAGAACTCGAAACCCACAAGCGTTACGCCTTGCTCCCTGATAGGTATAAATAGCTCAGTTCGCATTAAGACTTTTGCGGGGTTAGCGAGTGTTGGCAAGACCTTATGGTCGAGGTATGGTGTTTCAGTGGCTTGGGGTCCCTCACCATCTCCTCCCCAAGACCATGCTCGCGGAGAGTGGTACATGTTCACAGCATGTACGTAAGGCCGGTTCTTCTTGTGCGAGACTGCTTAGGCATTTGCATAAATGGTACCGAAAGTTGAACGAGCCCTCGTGACAGCTCTAGCGCCACCTTCCAATAAACTTGTCTCCAATCTGGCTTCTGTTGACTTGGTGGTGTCACTCAGCAGGATCCATTCAAACAGAGAGGAGAAATTGCTGTACACGCCCTACGCCCAGGGGTTACTCTAAGAAGTGACCAGGTGTAAGGGTCCACTCTTGTTTTTAAAAGTCTTATTCTCTTTAGCACACAAATTTCATTTTCACAGTGCATACGTGCATGTGTGGTCTTGTTGGTTTCCTATGGCAGTTACATGTACTCTGTCTAACTTAGGTTCTGCACGTGAGTCAATGTGGAGGCAGTTTGTTTTCAAAGAAGAAGAAGAAGAAGAAGAAGACGACGACGACGATGGAGAATTATTTTAGGACTGGGCACGAGAAACAGGAAATTGTTCGTTTCTCTATAACCACACCGTTTTATGTCACGGTACCAACGTAGACAACGTAGAACTGTAGATCGTTGTGCTCTCATTCCATCGGGATAAGAGATAAGCGATCCGTTTCTCCGTTGTCCCTCCAGACGCTAGTGAAGTTTTATTAATGACTTCATCAACCCTCAATCCTATATTGAACCTGCTGCCGCAGGTTCAGATTACAAATCCAGCTGTCTCACTCGTAGCATGACTTCTTTGAGCCTTTAAAAAAGATTCATAGCCTGCCACCATAGATATTAAAATATCTATGCTGCCACGCAACCAACGCGTAATTATCACTCAATCAACGGTCAGACCAAGCGGGTGTTAATAGCCCACAGCACTATCAGATGGGTACAAATCCAGGTATGGGCTTGCTTCCGCCAATACGCAAAGGTCGGGCTACACGTTCCGCATCACGCTCATCGCCAATTCCTGATGAACATGGCTGCACTTGATTCGTTCTCCACACTATAAACATACAGAGGGTATCTCTGCGGCTTAAGTGTCGTTCCTATCTGCATTTGAAGAGGAGCAGAACAAAACCCGCCATAACGCATCAAGTGTCCTCACTTGACGTGTTCTGTAAATAGCTGTAACAGCATTGATCGAGGAATCACTGCTGATACACGATTCAATAATAAAGTGCTACTGATTCAAACCACAAACGCGCGGGCTGAATCAAGCCAAATTGGCATGTTTATTTCGCCGACGTTGCGGAAGTGAAAATTTTTCAAGCGTGAGTCATTTAGGTAGAAAATTGGTCGTGTACAAAATGTCTCCTCACAAACCTGCAATATATACAACCGCACATGGCGTCACACCAACACAAATCGTCCAATGGGAATCGGCCACGTGTGACCCTTGTGGTTGACCTTTCTTGAAGGATCCGTCATGGGCGTGGTCCGAATATACCACAATACTTGAACAAACAGTCTCGGACACTGGTTCACAATTTGTGGTCAAATAATTACCACTGTCAATGGTATTTAGCAGTACTCCATACTAATGGACTAGTTGAAACTTTTTAAGCAGGCAATGAAGGCTTGCAGAGGGAGGAAACGGAAAATCTTTGTCAGTAACTGTTACCATCCCCCACACTGTTGCTAATGAAGCCCCATTTGGCACGAATAATTGAGGTTGTATTTTCTGAGAATTACTATTACCGAGAATATTAATAAAGTCAACATTCCTAGCCAGTATGGCCCTTGCTAGGGCTTTCACCAGAGTGATGTTCAATCTCATCATTCACTCCGGCTTTGTGAAATGAGGAGCCAAAGGCTAGGCATGTGGCCAGTAGAGCGAAGGTTCTCCTTACCTTCTCACCCCAGTTGCAGTACGTCTCCACTGCTAGAGGCACACACACACCCAGCCCAGCTCATTGGCTGCATGCTTCCTCCTTTCTGCAGCTTCAGCAGCTGCACCCACCCTCAGACATACCTCAGCCAAAATAGTTGGGTTTAGTGGAGATGTGACAGTGATGTCAAAGGCAGCTGGCTTGCCTAGTGCCCAGTCCCTCATTAGCACATCAGCTGGGCGAGTGTGATCCAGTCCTGGTGTGAGGCCACTTCCAGCCTCTAATGCTGCTGCAATATGAGCTTGGTGGCAATAGCTCAGAAAGACATCACGAAACTTAAACAGGTATAGCTTAAACAGGTAGCTGCATGGTCGAGTCCACGTCAGGGCAAAGAGCACATGAAGTGCCTCTGGAAGTGTCCAAGCCCAACCACCACTTCTCTGCTATCTGGAGCTCATTGGGATCTAAATGGAGCCCAAGACCCACAGAAGGTACAACTGTGAGCCATGAGGCTGCATAGGGTGCAGATGTGGGAAGAAGACAAGCTTTATCTGCCCCAGTTGCAGCTCCAACTACAAGGCCAAAAGAGTGGTCATCCAACCTCTGGGATAAGATTCTCTATGGGATCGGGGAAGCCAAAATAGACTGTGGCACATGAGAACACTTTATCGCCTCTGGAAAGGTGCTGCTCATATCGTTATGACTGAAAAGCTCACATTTAGCAAGGTTGACCAAGAGGACCTAAAGTTCTTCAATCGGATTCATTGCTCAGCATACTGCAGATTTAGTACCAGCTAGCACCCCATCATCTAGCAACCATGTATGGAAAAGCATCTTCAAGCATTCATCATCCATATCAACCACAGAGATGATTCTTTGGAGCACAAGTGCAAAAAGTAAAGGGCCCAATGGATCCCCGTGCAAAATTGATTCTGATGGCAAGCCACCCAAAGGATGCGGCCACAGTGCTGAATGTGCACCATAGCTACTGCCCAAGGTAGTTCTGTCGAGCCATGACCGGCAATGCAAACCGCATATTGGTATTTGCCTGAACCCTGGTATTGTTATTTGTTAGGAAGTGCAATTTTATGAATCATACAATTCCTGCCACGCGTGATGTGGTTCAGCTGACAATGAATATGAGGATAGATAGCTTTCTCAAGAACTACAGTGTATAAAGGCCCCTACGTCAAAATAGTTATGAAGTTTTATTAATGACATTCATCAACCCTCAATCAATCCTATATTGAACCTGCTGCCGCAGGTTCAGATTAGCAAAACATGATTTTTATAGTAAGATTTGGCAACAAGGATCCGCTCTATATTGAACAACAGCATTTTAAAATGAATTTGCATGCGTCATCCTAAGTTAGTGGAAACGTTATTATACATGCAAGCACAACATACATGCATGTACACACAATTACTCAAGACAAATACACACACACACATCAGACATAACATTAGCTACATTTGTTGCCCTCATAAATTATCAAGAAACTGATTCGTTTGCTCCTGTTGTTATATAATTATGCCTATATATACGAATACATGCGGGAAATAAAAAGAACGCATGGAATGATGAATGACACAATTGTCACTACATGTACCATCGAGATCATTGACCGATTTCTTTAGAATTCGGCTCATGGATAAAATTCATCGGTTGCTTGCATACTTGATACACCGCGTGCATGCAACACAAACTACATTATTATGATAGATGCGAATACTCGATCCTATAAAAGGAGCGTGCGGATACATGTATCAAAAGACGAATCACATCTGCACTTCGTACTTTTAAAAGACTTAGTATATAATGGCATCAAGTACTCATCAGCGCTGTTCCATGGTTACACTGCAAGGTTAGCATCAGTGAATGCACTATATACATATCGGTAGAATTCCATTAATTGAGTTCCCTAGCTTAATTCCCTCTTACATCGCACTATCCTTGTGCATGGTCCGGGACATAGCCAGTGGGGCAACGCTAGCTCCAGTAATCTTGCAGCCATTGTGGGGGAAGTGGGGCAACTGGACGGAGTGCAGCCAAACATGTGGAGGAGGCACTCAATCGCGATCTCGGGAGTGCCTCAATGTTGGACGGACGAACCTAAACTGTACGGGGAACAGAGAAGACGTGCAGCTCTGCAATACGCGGTGTTGTCCAGGTGCGTGTGTGCATGCGTGCGTGCGTGTATGTGTGTGCATGTGCAGTGTGTATGTGCGCGCGCGTGTGGTGCGTGCGTGCGTGCATACATACTGTTGCACTGTGTGCGCAATGCATGTTTTACACATTTAAATATGTATGTAAATACATTATGTGCAAGCTCTGTCCCCAAAGTTGTACTTGGTTTCAATGACATCTTATCACAGATGCATGCACGCGTGCGGAATTTTATTTTATTATACTTTTGGTTTTCAGTGAACGGAGGTTTAACCTCCTGGTCCAACTGGTCCCTCTGTACCGCTACCTGTGGCAACGGCACTCAACACAGGAATCGGAGCTGCTCCAACCCCGCCCCTTCATGCGGCGGTATTGACTGCAGAGGCCCGTTCATTGACGTGATTTCGTGTGCGGTCGTCCCCTGTCCAGGTATAGGCGTTACGCTATAACTAATCCCACGCCGTGTCCAGGGCGGCCGCGGAGCGATGAGCAAAAATATTCACTCGCATATGTTAAGCGGTGAAAAATTGTACCCCACAGTGGATTGCTCTTGGTCAAACTGGTCAGACTGGAGCGCGTGTAATCAAACATGCATGCAGTGGCGGGATGCGCAACCGGACGAGGGGGAAATTTCCCGCGCTGTACGGCGGCAAAGACTGTGAGGGGGTATCGAAAGAAGAGCAAACGTGCAACCCCCAGCGTTGCCCAGGTAAATTATCTAAACGGCGCAATCATGCAAAGTAAAAATCGCATGCACACGCCACAATATACATAGCGACTCTCCATGCAGGAAAGCGTATCAGGAACAATATAAGAAACAGTGTGCACAGAATCTATCGTTTAATTAAATGCTATTTTCCCTAAAAGCTGTATAGTTCCTACTGAAGTGCGATTTTCTTTCTTTGCGAGCACTTTCAGCTATATATCATCCCTGACCCTAGTGTGTGTGTGTGTGTGTGTGTGTGTGTGTGTGCGTGCGCGTGTGTGTGCGTTTGTGTGTGTGCGTGTGTGTGTGTGCGTGTGTGCGTGTGCGTGTGTGTGCGTGCGTGTGCGTGCGTGTGCGTGCGTGTGCGTGCATGTGCGTGTTACGGGCATGTGTGTGTGTTTGTGGGAGGGAAGGTTAAAAAAAATAGTCCTATACACGATGTGCGTTTACATTCTGCAGTGAACGGATACTGGAAACCATGGACAGAATGGTCTGAGTGCAGTGTAACGTGTGGAGATGGTCTCCAAACAAGAACAAGAGAATGCATTCCTCCATTGTACGGAGGACAAGACTGTGTAGGGGACACACATGAGAACAGAACATGTGAACTGGCGAAGTGTCCAAGTAAGCAGTACAGAGAGTATTAATAGTTTTTACATGTTCATGGGTGTTTGTGTGTGTGTGTTGTGTGTGTGTGTGTGTGTGTGTGTGTGTGTGTGTGTGTGTGTGTGTGTGTGTGTGTGTGTGTGTGTGCCAGTCGACTGTCAGTGGACTGAGTGGGGGAACTGGTCACAATGTTCTGCCACTTGCAATGGAGGCATACGCACAAGAAGTCGTCAGTACTTGGTCACTGCCCAGTATGGAGGCAAGCAGTGTGTAGGAAATGGTACCCAGTCCATCATCTGCAACAGCCAACCCTGCCCCAGTATGAACCCCAAAAGGAAATCATCTCAATTGCATAATTTATTCTTTGCTGCTGGTTTTTAGACCCCTGCAAGGACCATGGTAACCCATGTTACAACTCCCTTGTGGGATGTACCCCTCTCTCAGAAACACAATTCCAATGTGGACCATGTCCAACTGGCTTGACTGGGAATGGCATAACATGCTTCGCATTGAATGAGGTATGTTGATATGAGCCATCAGGATGTTTGCTCTAAGTATAACCTGACCACACCCTCCTCCTAGTGTAATCTGACCACACCTTCCTCCTAGTGTAACCTGGCCACACCCTCCTCCTAGTGTAATCTGACCACACCATCCTCCTAGTGTAACCTGACCACATCCTCTTCCTAGTGTAAGCTGGCCACACCCTCCTAGTATAACCTGACCACACCCTCCTCCTAGTGTAACCTGACCACACCATCCTCCTAGTGTAACCTGACCACATCCTCCTCCTAGTGTAAGCTGGCCACACCCTCCTAGTATAACCTGACCACACCCTCCTCCTAGTGTAACCTGACCACACCATCCTCCTAGTGTAACCTGGCCACACCCTCCTCCTAGTGTAACCTGACCACACCTTCCTCCTAGTGTAACCTGGCCACACCCTCTAATCGTAATCTGACCTCACCCTCCTCCCACATCTCCTCCTAGTGTAACCTGACCACACCCTCCTCCTAGTGTAACCTAACCACACCCTCCTCCTAGTGTAACCTGGCCACACCCTCCTAGTGTAACCTGACCACACCCTCCTAGTGTAACCCGACCACATCCTCTCCCACACCTCCTCCTAGTCTAACCTGACCACACTCTCCTCCTAGTGTAACCTGACCACACCCTGCTATCCTGGAGTCCTCTGTACTGACCAGTGGCTAGGATACAGCTGTGGGCCATGTCCATCAGGGTTCAATGGCTCCAGTATGAATGGCTCGGACCTTGAGTATGCTGCCACACACAAACAGGTAAAGGTTTGGAGATCACCACAATGTGGATGGGTTGTGCTGCATGGTACAATGGGGATGGGCTGTGCTCATGGTACAATTGATGGGCACACCTGTGGTGTATATAAAATTGCGACGGTCAACGATGGGAGGGGCCTCTGATGTACGCACGACACAAAAGTAATAAAAGGCAAAATACAGATGATACTAAACCAATCTGAGTAGCATGCAGCTAATTTCGATAATCCATGGTTAGCTACAAACATCAAATGAGTTACAGGAACTATTTGAGCTAAAATTGAAACACTACCATCTTAGGAATGGTGGCCAACAGGGGTGGTAGTGTGGGAGCCCCCTTCATTGACATTCATGGACATCTGGCGCCCACACTTAGGATGTGCAAAATCTTGTTGTACTACAGATTTCACTGCATGCTTTCTGTTCCTTTTGCCAGAACTGCAGTGATGTTGATGAGTGTGTCACCTTGGCCAGACCTTGTCACCCCCTGCGTGAGTGCATCAACACTGCAGGCAGCTATGAGTGCGGGCTGTGCGCGACAGAGTACACCAGCATTGGCAGGACAGAGTGTGTTCTGACCAACCCATGCCTCGGAATGCACCACAACTGTCAGAGCGACGACTCCTGCGTCAATACTTCACCAGGGATGTTCTCCTGTCAGGTATTTGACCACCCAACTCCATCTCTCCTCTCACCTTGCTGCTACAGACAACAGTTTTGTTTTTAAAATCTGCTTGAATTTCTCCCTTTGCATGTAGTGTCCTAATGTGTCATTTGGCAATGGCCTCTACTGCATTCCATACAATGTCTTTGGAAACTCAGGCATTCCTATCTCCAGTGATTTTAGTAGCACCGATAATGATATGGACAATGATGGTGTGCTTGATGAGCAGGTGAGTTGCATTGCTAGCAGTACCATGTGCGCCCCAACCCATATAAGGCTAGCAGTACCGTGTGAGCCCCAACCCATATAAGGCTAGCAGTACCGTGTGAGCCCCAACCCATATAAGGCTAGCAGTACCATGTGAGCCCCAACCCATATAAGGCTAGCAGTACCATGTGAGGCCCAACTCATATAAGGCTAGCAGTACCATGTGAGCTCAACCCATATAAGGCTAGCAGTACCATGTGAGCTCAACCCATATAAGGCTAGCAGTACCATGTGAGCCCCAACCCATATAAGGCTAGCAGTACCGTGTGAGCCCCAACCCATATAAGGCTAGCAGTACCATGTGAGCCCCAACCCATATAAGGCTAGCAGTACCATGTGAGCCCCAACCCATATAAGGCTAGCAGTACCATGTGAGCTCAACCCATATAAGGCTAGCAGTACCATGTGAGCCCCAACCCATATAAGGCTAGCAGTACCATGTGAGCCCCAACCCATATAAGGCTAGCAGTACCATGTGAGCCCCAACCCATATAAGGCTAGCAGTACCATGTGAGCTCAACCCATATTAGGCTCTAGCTACATTGTCCTCCATACCATCACTATCACTGTCACCATCACCATCACTGGTTCGACCCACTCCCTATGTTCCTCACAGGACAACTGTCCCTATGTTAACAACACAAACCAGAGGGATTTCGACTGGGATACAGTTGGAGATGAGTGTGACAACTGCAAGGCGGCATGGAACACAAACCAGGCTGACTTGGACAAAGATGGCTATGGTGATGCATGTGACTCAGATCAAGATGGTGATGGTAAGCCACACCCCCTCCTACACCCCATCCCTGCATCCCAATATATCATGTCAGATCACCTTCTCCCCCTCTCCATCATAGGATTTGTGAACTATGTCGACACGTGTTCGAGATTGCCCAACCCGTCGCAGGAGGACTCTGACGGTGATGGCTTTGGAGACATCTGCGACACCTGCCCCCGCATGTGGACTAACCAGGTGGGTGTGGCTATGGTGTAAATGAAGGACCTCCTCCCCTATTAACCCTTACTGGCCTACAGGCTGACAGTGACTACAATGGAGTGGGAGATGTCTGTGACAACCACCTGGACAGGGACAAGGATGGAAGGCAGGACAACATGGACAACTGTCCCTATGTTCCCAATGCGGACCAGGCGGATGCAGATGGGGATGGTGTGGGTGATGTTTGTGACTCTGACAGGGACAATGATGGACTACCTAATGCAGTGGACACATGTCCTCTTATTTTCAATCCCAGTAATGGTAAGTTCAGCTAAAATCAATGGTTAAAAGTGGGGGAGAGGGAGGGTAAGAAGGTTAGGGAGGGTGGGGAGGGGTGAAAAGAGGGGTGGGTGGGAGAGGGGAGGGGTGGGAGAGAGGGAGGGGTGGGTGAGAGAGGGGGAGGGGTGGGTGGGAGAGGGGGAGGGGTGGGTGGGAGAGGGGGAGGGGTGGGTGGGAGAGGGGGAGGGGTGGGTGGGAGAGGGGGAGGGGTGGGTGGGAGAGGGGGAGGGGTGGGTGGGAGAGGGGGAGGGGTGGGTGGGAGAGGGGGAGGGGTGGGTGGGAGAGGGGGAGGGGTGGGTGGGAGAGGGGGAGGGGTGGGTGGGAGAGGGGGAGGGGTGTGTGGGAGAGGGGGAGGGGTGTGTGGGAGAGGGGGAGGGGTGGGTGGGAGAGGGGGAGGGGTGGGTGGGAGAGGGGTGGGTGGGAGAGGGGGAGGGGTGGGTGGGAGAGGGGGAGGGGTGGGTGGGAGAGGGGGAGGGGTGGGTGGGAGAGGGGGAGGGGTGGGTGGGAGAGGGGGAGGGGTGGGTGGGAGAGGGGGAGGGGTGGGTGGGAGAGGGGGAGGGGTGGGTGGGAGAGGGGGAGGGGTGGGTGGGAGAGGGGGAGGGGTGGGTGGGAAAGGGGGAGGGGTGGGTGGGAGAGGGGGAGGGGTGGGTGGGAGAGGGGGAGGGGTGGGTGGGAGAGGGGGAGGGGTGGGTGGGAGAGGGGGAGGGGTGGGTGGGAGAGGGGGAGGGGTGGGTGGGAGAGGGGGAGGGGTGGGTGGGAGAGGGGGAGGGGTGGGTGGGAGAGGGGGAGGGGTGGGTGGGAGAGGGGGAGGGGTGGGTGGGAGAGGGGGAGGGGTGGGTGGGAGAGGGGGAGGGGTGGGTGGGAGAGGGGGAGGGGTGGGTGGGAGAGGGGGAGGGGTGGGTGGGAGAGGGGGAGGGGTGGGAGAGGGGGAGGGGTGGGAGAGGGGGAGGGGTGGGTGGGAGAGGGGGAGGGGTGGGAGAGGGGGAGGGGTGGGTGGGAGAGGGGGAGGGGTGGGTGGGAGAGGGGGAGGGGTGGGTGGGAGAGGGGGAGGGGTGGGTGGGAGAGGGGGAGGGGTGGGTGGGAGAGGGGGAGGGGTGGGTGGGAGAGGGGGAGGGGTGGGTGGGAGAGGGGGAGGGGTGGGTGGGAGAGGGGGAGGGGTGGGTGGGAGAGGGGGAGGGGTGGGTGGGAGAGGGGGAGGGGTGGGTGGGAGAGGGGGAGGGGTGAGAGGTGGGTAGGAGGGGGAGGGTAGGAAACGGAGAGGGGTGAGGGTAAAGCAAGGGTGGAAAGGTGTGTGGAGGGAAGGAACAGGAGTGATGAGAGGTTGGGGACTAGGGATGGGAGGAATACAATGGAGGGGAGAGGGTGATGATTAGGATATTTCTTTCCCTCTCTGCTATACTACACATCTATCTTTACAGATACCCGTGCATGTGTTGGTGACTAACACTGACTATGATGGAGACGGGGTGCCAGATATAGTTGACGTGTGCCCAGCCATTGCCAGAGTGAGCAAAACAGACTTCACCTACTCCACGTTAGTACCACTTATGTCAGAACGAAACAGTGCGGCCCATACTAACTGGAACGCAAAGGCTGTAAGCTTCACCTCTCCGAGGAAACATTTAAATTAACTACCACCTCCTCCCTCAGACCACTGATATTGTAGTGATGCCATCACAGATGGACCCGTACGTTCTGCTAAGTCCAACGTCTTTCTCCAGTTTGGAGTACAGTGGAATGTTTTATGTTGGCAAGACGTCCGCCCACGGCTACGTGGGCGTGGCCCTCAATTTCCATAGCGACAAGCAGTTTTTGCTGGCGGTGTGGAAGAAAGACACCGAAGATGTCTGGACGGGTGGTCGCAACGAGCGCGCCCTAGCAGGAATGCAGGTGAAGCTCTTTAACTACACCACCGGTCCCTCCTACGGCAAATTTTATGCCGCGCTTAGGAACACGGGGGACACTGATGGTCAGGTGAGCCTCTCATCCCCTCCCCTCACCTCCATCCCCTCCCTTCACCTCCATCCCTCCACAAAGAGGTCTGGTTCCATGTGTTGTGAATTGGATATCTTACTATCGCAGGTGAAGACTCTGTGGAGGGACCTCAGGTACCAGGGCTGGGAACACCAGCACCCCTACAGGTGGAAAATAATATACTCTGGCCAAACCTCTTGCATGAGGTAATAAAATAATCCTCTTGTTACATTTATATATTTATTCTCTCGTCCTCAACCCTTCCTCCCCTCCCTCCCTCCCTCCAACCCTCCTCCCTCCCTCCCTCCCTCCCTCCCATTCACCTTCTTTATCCTTCTTCTATCCTTTCCCCTCTGTTTCCTCCTCTCCTCTCTTCCCCTGTCCCACACTTTCCTCCTCCCCTCTCCTATATGTACTAGATTAACAACATATGATGCAATTAACATGCAGTTGCTGGCAGACTCTGGGTGCATATGTAACCTCAAGCAGTTTGGGGGAAGGGTGGGAGTATTCTCGTTCAACCAAGACAATGTCATTTGGACCAACATCCAGACAGTGTTATACTGACAGAATGCAATGCTAACTGAAGTACCCATAAAAGAACAAGAAATTCATCATTTGTAGTCATGCTCCTGCTTCTATTCACATGTTGTACATTTTTATTGTGTGTCTCCAGTTCAGTGTATGTGCATATGGATCCTAATGAAAGAAATGTGATGTTTACAGTGTTAAATTCTCCTTTTGCATGTCCAGGAATATATTGAAATATTCCGTTCAGACAAGAAATATACCCCAGAAAATGTAGTTCTCTTGGTTTTAAACTAATTGAATCTATTTTTAAAGCTGTGAAATAACTTATCCTACCTCTTACCTCCAGCCCTCCCTCCTCCTGTGGTCACTGCATCATCTGGCAGCTCAATAGCTGGATCTGTGTACTCATTGGTGTGTGCAGTGAAGGTGGTAGATGGACTGGTAGTTGTCCCTGATGTGGTGTGGATGAAGGATGGAAGAGAAATTATTAATGGGACTAATACCACAGTGACTAGGACTATATCAGTTGTTTCTTTCTCTATTCTGACCAATCACATGGGAAGCAAATATCAATATATCAAATATCTCAGTTATTCTCATTTTTAATGATTCTAAAAGTATTTTAATGGCTGTTGCGTGTAAGTGTTGCACCCATCTTGTTATTGTTTAATGTGCATAATGTTTTTCGCATTCAATCTCTACTGGACAATTAGACACAGTTGTTGTAGTGTTACAATGTGAATAACGTATAATAAACAGTGGCATAGCCATATATGGATTGCATGACTTGGTGTTGCGGGTTGTTGACAGGTCTGTGGTTTAACACAAGGTAACAGCGTATCGACTTGTTTAATGGAAGGAGGTCATTGACATATACTGTTGCAGGCTGTAAACACCACGTACTGAGAAAAAATTTTTTGTTGTGCATGTGCATGTTTTAGAACTTGGTAACCTGACAGCATCACTGCAAAGAAAAAATGTCCATTTCATATTACGCGTACCACATTGTCTGTTATTTACATCAATCAAAGCATTTTATCACCCAGATAGCGTAAGCCCAGTGCAGTTTGATGTGGTCATTGTGTAGTTCCATTGTGAGTACGAGGAAACGAACTTTGAGTGGCACTACTTACAGGGGCTTAGACAACTTTTCCTCCTTCCCACATTAAATCCCCCCCACTCCCCTCCCCCCCCAAGTAACAGTAATTGAGTATTCATTGTGCATGCTGCCAAACAACAAATACACAACCAATAGAATACGACAACAATGCAGCACACAACAAGGACTGCCAACAACAGCATGGTACACCATTTTTCAACACCAGAGCGGGTACAATGCATACATCATTTAGAGGGTGTGGCCCACACACCCTCATGGAAGAGACCAACAGTGAGGATAACCCAGTGGGATAAAAGGCCTCAAAACAGGAAAAACAACCTGGCCTAACAAACCTGGTCTAACAAACTGTTCCACAATATCAATGTGGGTACAATAGCACACAAACACACTTGATGTTCCCCCACCAGGTAGTGCCCCCCCCCCCCCCCCCCCTCCCCCCCCCTCAGCTGTATAGCATAAGTAGGATAACCCTATCTGTAGGGACTTGTGTAAACACACCACTCCTCTGCACCTCTTTGCTTAATATTGGCCAGGACAACTAAGTAAAACTCAGGTTAGCAGTGCTTTTCTGTAACACATACAAGCATTGAACTTAATGACATTCATTGTATTGCTATCGTTATATGGTATATGTATTGAAACATTTACTTGGGACTTCGGGAAATGTTAATTTTGACACACAATTCAAGTTAGTTTGTCAGAGATCATGTGAACTCTGAATTGTCACCTCACCTTCAAAATAGGGTAGATAAGCCTATTAATCAGTACCTTAATTAATTTGTATCCATGTGAGAATATGTCTTTCGGAAATTGATATCGGTCATGTAGTTACCTCCAATGCTATGAACTGACTGGTGTTGTTTCCTATGTTTGTGCTGGTGTGGATCAGGGTGTCATAACATGGTTATAAAAGCAAAACATGAGTTATACCAACTATTCTGTTTGTATATAGCTGACCTTGTAAGCAACTTGCATGCTTTAAGCAAACACGAAATGTGGTACATAAAGCTGTTTGTCATCCGTCTCTGCAGTCATACTCCTCATTATTGTGTTCATGATACAATGGTAAGAATTGTTACTCAAAGATTCTAAGAATTATTACTCTATGATTAAAATAAAAACGATTGTATTGCTCATGTTTATCATTATGGTGGCATATTGGTGGCAATAGATTTTGGCTTATACCTGACCATTAATGAATGCCATAAAATATTTTATCTCTTCCATCTCAGCTACAGCTCTGATGTAATAAGTTAATTCTCATGTCTGGGGATGATGTTAGTTGTTATATTTGATGACAATTATAATTTTGTGTAGCAAAAATGTATTGCTAGAAAGTAAATATTTAGAGCAATGGTACACTACTATTGATAGCGTTCTTAATATAGACACCAGAACTATATATGCTCTACCCAAGGTACATGAAGTTCTCCTAGCTCCTGGGTAATAGGGCTTATCATCTCAATTAGGAGATCCTTCGTTACTATTGAAACCAACAGTTGCGTACATGTATATTCCGTAGTGTGAGGGTATTGATAGTGCTTTTGCCTTCGTGTGTACCCAAGCTAGTTTCCTCTAACAATCTATATGATTTCAGTGACTGTAAAAGTTACGTTATAAATGCAAGCCATTAGATATACCAACTGTTCTGTGTGCTCTCAGTGTTGACCTTGTAAGCAGCTTGCATGCTTTAAGCAAACAAAAACTCTGGTACATAAAGCTGTTTGTCATCCATCTCTGCAGCCTTACTCCTCATTCTGGTGTCCATGATACAATGGTAAGATACTTTTTAATGATAGTAATAGTAGCATTTTGGTTGGTTTTTGGTACACCTTTGGATTAGGCCTGGCATTAAGTAATGCATAAATGATTCCATAGCATATTTTACCTCTCCCTGTCATTGATGTAGAACGGTAATTCATGTAGTTTGAAATGATGGGGATGATGTTGGCTATTTATCTGACGAAAGCGCTTGCAAATGTATAACAATTTTTTGGTAATGCTAAGAGGCTATAGTTTTGAGTAGCAAAATGTGTTGCTAGGAATCAATATGGGCATCATAGCTAATAATGGAAAAATTAATAAGCAGATCAGAAGGCATGTGCAGCTCAATGATCATTATTATGCAAGATGCTGCTATAATCAAAATAAGTACAGTGCTGATTGGTCAGGTGGCATACAATATTATACTGTGTAATATTTATGCTCATGTACAATACACTGATGCATCAAGTGAAAGCTGCTATCCCGCAGGGTGGAATAAGTCCAAGGATTGTCAATTTGTGCGTCTTACTGCTCCTGTTTGTTCCAATAGTTAATGGTAAGCAAGGAGAATCAACAGCTAAAACCAACAATAACTAACTTATTGTATTGCTAGCCTCCAGTGGCAACGCAGGGCAAAACTTCACACTGATATGCAATAGGGGCATGCCTACCAATGCGACATTTAAATGGACGAAACTAAATGAAACTTCCAGCGTCATCAACACTACTGGTCCAAACCTAACATTTACTCCTCTGAGAACATCTGATGCAGGACAGTATTGGTGTGCTTACAACACCACTAATATAACTGTGGGAAATATTACTGTGGCAAGTTAGTGCTTTTTCAAATAGCTGAATAGAATATTACATTCAAATTTTTCCTAGTACCTGCTCCAAGTATGAAATTGACATATTTACCATTACTGGGTCCATACAATGTTGGGTCAAAGGTTCTCATAACCTGTAGCATTCAGATTGACAAAGCAGTGGACACTCCAGTAATTGTGAATACAATGTGGATTGGACCACAGGGAACTGTGTACAATGGAAACAGGACCACAGTTACCTATTCCCAGCCCTCAGCCATGGTCTATAACACAACACTTCAGATCAGTCCTCTAACCTCCAGTGATAATGGGACATATCAATGTGTAGGCAACATCTTTTTCAAACAGTGGCTATGTTACACCTTTTATTAATGCACCAACAAATGTATCATTGGCTGTCCAAGGTGAGGATGTGTAAGATGACCATTGATGTGATACTTATCCTACCTCTTACATCCAGCCCTCCCTCCTCCTGTGGTCACTGCATCATCTGGCAGCTCAACAGCTGGATCTGTGTACTCACTGGTGTGTACAGTGAAGGTGGTAGATGGACTGGTAGTTGTCCCTGATGTGGTGTGGATGAAGGATGGAAGAGTACTTGTTAATGGGACCAATACCACACTGATTAGGACTGTATCAGGTGGTACCATTGCTCTAAACCTCACCTTCAATCCTCTCCTCACTTCACATGGAGGCCTATATTTATGCACTGCCACAATTACCATATTTGAAATTCCTCAGATTCGCGGAAACATTTCAACTAGCATGACAGTTAAGAGTTAGTTAGATGTTTGATAACTCGTATACATTTCTAACTCTTTCTCTCCAACAGTACCCTCACCACAGCTTATTCTGAAAACCATTTCAACATCCACATCCTTCTTCTCTGGGACTGGTGTGAGCATCATATGTGCTTTCGCAACCCAATCAGTAGTGGATACTCCTGTAATGGTGAATACAATATGGATTGGACCACAAGGACGTATCAACAACAAAATTCCTAGGATTATGGTAGCAGTATCACAGTATGCAACCTACTATACATACAACACAACACTTCAGATCAGCCCTCTGAACACCAGTGACACTGGTTATTATCAGTGTGCTGGAATTTTATTTTCAACCAACAATTACATAATCCCCTCTGATTTTTCTTTTAACATCTCATTAATGGTGGAAGGTGGGTGTGACCAAATGTATGCCATTACCAGTTGATAACTAATGCCCATACCTTTATGTACAGCTCTCCCACTCCCTGTGGTCACTGCATCATCTGGCAGCGCAATAGCTGGATCTGTGTACTCACTGGTGTGTACAGTGAAGGTGGTAGATGGACTGGTAGTTGTCCCTGATGTGGTGTGGATGAAGGATGGAAGAGTACTTGTTAATGGGACTAATACCACACTGACTAGGACTGTATCTGGTGGTACCATTGCTCTAAACCTCACCTTCAATCCTCTCCTTACATCCCATGGAGGGCAGTACCTGTGTGCACCCAGTCTTTTTAACGTCTCTCTTCCTAGTTTGACTAATTCAACAGCTGTGAATATTACAGTCGCAAGTAAGGAATTCTACATAGACACTGACAATTTTGCAGTTTAACATTTTCTCTATCTATCCAGTTCCACTACCAAATTTAGGTGTTGCAGTTTCCCCATTATATACTACTAATTATATTGGGACTTTGATAAAGATAATGTGTTCTTATATTCTCCCATTGGTTGTGGACATTCCAGTAATTGTGAATACAATGTGGATTGGACCACAGGGAACTCTGTACAATGGAAACAGAACTACAGTCATCAACTTCCAGTCAGCCATGGACTATAACACAACACTTCAGATCAGTCCTCTAACCTCCAGTGATAATGGGACATATCAATGTGTAGCCAACATCTATTCAAACAGTGGCTATGTTACACCTTTCATTAATGCATCAACAAATGTATCATTGGTTGTCCAAGGTGAGGATGTGTAAGATGACCATTGATGTGATGCTTATCCTACCTCTTACCTCCAGCCCTCCCTCTTCCTGTGGTGACTGCATCATCTGGCAGCTCAATAGCTGATCTGTGTACTCACTGGTGTGTACTGTGAAGGTGGTAGATGGACTGGTAGTTGTCCCTGATGTGGTGTGGATGAAGGATGGAAGACTACTTGTTAATGGGACTAGTACCACAGTGACCAGAACTGTATCAGGATCCAATAGCACTCTAAATCTCACCTTCAATCCTCTCCTCACATCACATGGAGGATCATATGTATGTACTGCCAGAATTTCCGTACGTGAAATTTCTCAGATCAGTAAAAACAGTTCAATGGTAGCTAACATGGCAGTAAAGAGTAAGACAGACATTTTATAACTTATTTGCATTTCTAATCCTTTCTCCCAACAGTACCTACACCTCAGCTTATTCTGAAAACCATTTCAACATCCACATCCTTCTTCTCTGGGACTGGTGCGAGCATCATATGTGCTTTAGCAACCCAACAAGTAGTGGACACTCCTGTAATGGTGAACACAACATGGATTGGACCACAGGGATGTATCAACAACAATACTCCTAGGAGTATGGTAGCAGTATCACAGTATGCCACCAACTATACATACAACACAACACTTCAGATCAGCCCTCTGAACACCAGTGACACTGGTTATTATCAGTGTACTGGTAATTTATTCTCAACCAACAATTACATACTACCCTCTGATTTTTTTTCTGGAAACGTTTCATTAACGGTGCAAGGTGGGTGTGACCAAATGAATGCCATTACCAGTTGATAACTAATATAATACCTTTATGTATAGCTCTCCCACTCCCTGTGGTGACTGCATCATCTGGCAGCTCAATAGCTGGATCTATGTACTCACTGGTGTGTACAGTGAAGGTGGTAGATGGAATGGTAGTTGTCCCTGATGTGGTGTGGATGAAGGATGGAAGAGTACTTGTTAATGGGACTTATACAACACTGACTAGGACTGTATCAGGTGGTACCATTGCTCTAAACCTCACCATCAATCCTCTCCTTACATCCCATGGAGGGCAGTACCTGTGTGCACCCAGTCTTTTTAACGTCTCTCTTCCTAGTTTGACTAATTCAACAAATGTGAATATTACAGTCGCAAGTAAGGAATTCTATCTAGATACTGACAATTTTGCAGTTTAACATTTTCTCTATCTATCCAGTTCCACTACCAAATTCAGGTGTTGCAGTTTCCCCATTATATACTACCAATTATATTGGGACTTTGATAAGGATAATGTGTTCTTATATACTCCCATTGGTTGTGGACACTCCAGTAATTGTGAATACAATGTGGATTGGACCACAGGGAACTGTGTACAATGGAAACAGGACCACAGTCACCTATTCCCAGCCCTCAGCCATGGTCTACAACACAACACTACAGATCAGTCCTCTAATCTCCAGTGATAATGGGACATATCAATGTGTAGCCAACATCTCTTCAAACAGTGGCTATGTTACACCTTTCATTAATGCATCAACAAATGTATCATTGGTTGTCCAAGGTGAGGATGTGTAAGATGACCATTGATGTGATGCTTATCCTACCTCTTACCTCCAGCCCTCCCTCTTCCTGTGGTGACTGCATCATCTGGCAGCTCAATAGCTGGATCTGTGTACTCACTGGTGTGTACTGTGAAGGTGGTAGATGGACTGGTAGTTGTCCCTGATGTAGTGTGGATAAAGGATGGAAGAGTACTTGTTAATGGGACTAATACCACACTGACTAGGACTGTATCAGGTGGTACCATTGCTCTAAACCTCACCTTCAATCCTCTCCTTACATCTCATGGAGGGCAGTACCTGTGTGCACCCAGTCTTTTTAACGTCTCTCTTCCTAGTTGGACTAATTCAACAAATGTGAATATTACAGTTGCAAGTAAAGAATTATATCTAGATGCTGACAATTTTGCAGTTTAACATTTTCTCTATCTATCCAGTTCCACTACCAAATTCAGGTGTTGCAGTTTCCCCATTATATACTACCAATTATATTGGGACTTTGATAAGGATGATGTGTTCTTATATACTCCCATTGGTTGTGGACACTCCAGTAATTGTGAATACAATGTGGATTGGACCACAGGGAACTGTGTACAATGGAAGCAGGACCACAGTCACCTATTCCCAGCCCTCAGCCATGGTCTACAACACAACACTTCAGATCAGTCCTCTAACCTCCAGTGATAATGGAACATATCAATGTGTAGGCAACATCTCTACAAACAGTGGCTATGTTACACCTTTTATTAATGCATCAACAAATGTATCATTGGTTGTCCAAGGTGAGGATGTGTAAGATGACCATTGATGTGATACTTATCCTACCTCTTACCTCCAGCCCTCCTACTTCTTGTGGTGACTGCATCATCTGGCAGCTCAATAGCAGGATCTGTGTACTCACTGGTGTGTACAGTGAAGGTGGTAGATGGACTGGTAGTTGTCCCTGATGTGGTGTGGATGAAGGATGGAAGAGTACTTGATAAGGGGACTAATACCATAGTGACAAGAACTGTATCAGGACTCAATAGCACTTTAAATCTCACCTTCAACCCTCTCCTCACATCACATGGGGGACCATATGGATGTACTGCCAGACTAGCCATACGTGAAATTACTCAGATCAGTGTTAGTAGTTCAACAGTGGTTAACATGACAGTCAAGAGTAAGATAACATATATGGTAATCACATTAACCTATAAAACTACTTCTTCCACCAGTACCTACACCTCAGTATACTCTGAAAAATATTTCAACATCCACATCCATCTTCACTGGGACTGGTATGAGCATCATATGTGCTTTAGCAACCCAATCAGATGTGGACACTCCTGTAATGGTAAACACAACATGGATTGGACCTCAGGGACATATCAACAACAATATTCCTAGGAGTATGGTAGCAGTATCACAGTATGCCACCAACTATACATACAACACAACACTTCAGATCAGTCCTCTGAACACCAGTGACACTGGTTATTATCAGTGTACTGGAAGTTTATTTTCAACCAATAATTACATACTACCCTCTGATTTTTTTTCTGGAAACATTTCATTAATGGTGCAAGGTGGGTGTGACCAAATGTATGCCATTACCCATTGATAACACATACCTTTATGTACAGCTCTCCCATTCCCTGTGATCACTGCATCATCTGGCATCTCAATAGCTGGGTCTGTGTACTCACTGGTGTGTACAGTGAAGGTGGTAGATGGACTGGTAGTTGTCCCTGATGTGGTGTGGATGAAGGATGGAAGAGTACTTGTTAATGGGACCAATACCACACTGACTAGGACTGTATCAGGTGCTACCATTGCTCTAAACCTCACCTTCAATCCTCTTCTCGTGTCTCATGGAGGGCAGTACCTCTGTGCACCCAGTCTTTCTAACTTCTCTCTTTCTAGTTTGACAAATTCAAGTGTTATAAATATTACTGTTTCTAGTAAGGAATTCTATTTACACAATATTGTATTTATCATTATATTTCTCTCTTTATACAGTACCACCAGCAAGATTTGATGTTTCAGCTTTTCCATCATATAGTTCCTACTACTCTGGAACTTCGATAAGCATATCGTGTTCATATATAATCCCATTGGTTGTGGACACTCCAGTAATGGTGAATACAATGTGGATTGGACCACAGGGACCTGTGAATAGTGGAAATAGGACCACAGTCACCTATTCCCAGTCAGCCATAGCGTACAACACAACACTTCAGATCAGTCCTCTAAACTCCAGTGACACTGGCACATATCAATGTATAGGTAACATCTCTTCAAACAGTAGCTATGTTGCACCTTTTATAAATGCATCAACAAATATATCATTGGTTGTCCAAGGTGAGGATGCGTAAGATGACCATTGATGTGATGCTTATCCTACCTCTTACCTCCAGCCCTCCCTCCTCCTGTGGTCACTGCATCATCTGGCAGCTCAATAGCTGGATCTGTGTACTCACTGGTGTGTGCAGTGAAGGTGGTAGATGGACTGGTAGTTGTCCCTGATGTGGTGTGGATGAAGGATGGAAGAGTACTTGTTAATGGGACTAATACCTCACTGACTTGGACAGTATCGGGAGCCAACAGCATTCTAAATCTCACCTTCAACCCTCTGCGAACATCACATGGAGGACAATACACCTGTAATGCTACTATAAACTTTCAACAGCTACCTCTGTTGATGTCCAGAGATTCAACAGTGGTTAATTTATCAGTGGGAAGTAAGTGTTTCATGGTGTCAGATGTTGGTATTAAATAATTCTCTCACAGTTCCACCACCAAATATAGCTCAAATGGTTAATTCTTCTAGTAGCATGTTGTATCTAGGAACTAAAACAAGCATCCTGTGTGTATTCACTATCCCGTCTGTAGTGGACACTCCAGTAATGGTGAATACAATGTGGAATGGACCACAGGGAACTATGTACAATGGAAACCGGACTACAGTCATCATTTCCAATTCAGACATGGTCTACAACACTACACTTCAGATCAGTCCTCTAAACTTCAGTGACGCTGGCACATATCTATGTATAGGCAACATCTTTTCAAATATCAGCTACATTGCACCTTTCATTAATGCATCAACAAATATATCATTGGTTGTCCAAGGTGAGGATGTGTAAGATGATCATTGATGTGATGCTTATCCTACCTCTTACCTCCAGCCCTCCTTCCTCCTGTGGTGGCTGCATCATCTGGCAGCTCAATAGCTGGATCTGTGTACTCACTGGTGTGTACAGTAAAGGTGGTAGATGGACTGGTAGTTGTCCCTGATGTGGTGTGGATGAAGGATGGAAGAGTACTTGATAATGGGACTAATACCACACTGACTAGGCCTGTATCAGGAGCCAACAGCACTCTAAATCTCACCTTTAACCCTCTGCATACATCGCATGCAGGACAATACAACTGTATTGTTACTGTATCAATTCAACAGGTACTTCTGCTGATGTCCAGCATTTCAGCGCTGGTTAATTTATCAGTGGGAAGTAAGTGTATTCATGGTATCAGTCATAAGTATGAAATAATTCTTCCACAGTTCCACCACCAAATATAGCTTCTATGGTTAATTTTTCTGGTAGCATGTTGTATCTAGGAACAAAAACAAGCATCCGATGTGTATTCAGTATCCCGTCTGGAGTGGACACTCCAGTAATGGTGAATACAATGTGGATTGGACCACAGGGAACTGTGTACAATGGAAGCAGGACCACAGTCACCTATTCCCAGCCCTCAGCCATGGTCTATAACACAACACTTCAGATCAGTCCTCTAACCTCCAGTGATAATGGCACATATCAATGTGTGGGCAACATCTCTTCAAACAGTGGCTATGTTGCACCTTTTATTAATGCTTTAACAAATATATCATTGGTTGTCCAAGGTGAGGATGTGTAAGATGACCATTGATGTGATACTTATCCTTCCTCTTATCTCCAGCCCTCCCTCCTCCTGTGGTCACTGCATCATCTGGCAGCTCAATAGCTGGATCTGTATACTCACTGGTGTGTACAGTGAATGTGGTAGATGGACTGGTAGTTGTCCCTGATGTGGTGTGGATGAAGGATGGAAGAGTACTTGTTAATGGGACTAATGCCTCATTGACTTTGACTGTATCAGGAGCCAACAGCACTCTAAATCTCACCTTTAACCCTCTGCGAACATCACATGGAGGACAATACACCTGTAATGCTACTGTAAACTTTCAACAGCTACCTCTGTTGATGTCCAGAAATTCAACAGTGGTTAATTTATCAGTGGGAAGTAAGTGTTATTCATGGTATCAGTCATAAGTATGATATAATTCTTCCATTCTTCCACAGTTCCACCACCAAATATATCTTCTATGGTTAATTCTTCTGGTAGCATGTTGTATCTAGGAACAAAAACAAGTGTCCAATGTGTATTCAGTTACCCGTCTGTAGTGGACACTCCAGTAATGGTAAATACAATGTGGATTGGACCACAGGGAACTGTGTACAATGGAAACAGAACTATAGCCATCATTTCCAATTCAGGCATGGTCTACAACACAACACTTCAGATCATTCCTCTAAACTCCAGTGACACTGGCACATATCAATGTATAGGCAACATCTCTTCAAACAGTGGCTATGTTGCACCTTTTTTTAATGCATCAACAAATATATCATTGGTTGTCCAAGGTGAGGATGTGTAAGATGACCATTGATGTGATACTTATCCTACCTCTTACCTCCAGCCCTCCCTCCTCCTGTGGTCACTGCATCATCTGGCAGCTCAATAGCTGGATCTATGTACTCACTGGTGTGTACAGTGAAGGTGGTAGATGGACTGGTAGTTGTTCCTGATGTGATGTGGATAAAGGATGGAAGAGTACTTGTTAATGGGACTAATACTACACTGACTAGGACTGTATCAGGACCCAACAGCACATTAAACCTTACCTTTAACCCTCTGCGAACATCACACGCAGGACAATATACCTGTAATACGAGTATATATTTTCAAAAGCTACTCCTGTTGATGTTCGCAAATTCAACGCTGGTTAATTTATCAGTGGGAAGTAAGTGTATTCATGGTATCAATCGTTGACACAGCTACGGTGTACATATAAATTATTTCCCTTTTCACAGTTCCCCCACCATCAATACTTATATCTGTGTTACCTTCTGCTGGTCCTTACACAGCTGGTACCAATGTCACCTTTACATGTTATGTTCTCTTCATATCACCTGTTGATACTGGTATGATGGTCAATATCACATGGAGGAAGAACAGCACTGGGGCGGTGGTTGGCTATGACAATTCCCCACTTGCACCTGTCATCACCATAAACTACTCAAGCACAATTATTTTTGATCCTGTTGGGACTGAGGACAGTGATATTTATATTTGTGGAGCTAGCATTGGAAGTCCTGCTGGTTTCACTTTTCTCAATGTCTCTTCTGTCAGCAATTTCAGCGATTACCTTCGCAGCATAAAGTGTGAGTGACAGCCTGAAGAATGTAATCCTGATGTGATCTGTGTTGTCCTTGTATTGCAGCTCTCCCTGATCCCATTGTTACAATCACCAGCGGCAATACATACAAGTACTCTATCAATCATTCATATACACTGGTCTGTCAAGTTGCAGTTATTAATCGTCTAGTTTTGCCAATTAATATCACTTGGACAAAGATGAATGGAAAGGATATAAGAACACTTAGTGTGACCACTGGCAACATTAGTAGTACTCTTGCATTCAGTTCACTCAAGGAGAATGACTCTGGGATGTATGTGTGCATGGCTAACATATCTTCACCATCTAAGAACATCCATAGTTCAAGTAGTGCATCCACTGATATCTCATTGACACGTAAGTGCACACCATGTTGGCCTGTAGTGTTAATCTTTCTATGTTGCATTATTATACAGCACCCTCTATGGTATCATTCATTGGAACAAATGTTAATTCACAAACCTGGGAAGTAGTTATTCAATGGACCCCCCCTTGGTACCCCAATGGTCCTATAAATAGCTATGAACTTACACTGTCTGTGCTTGAGGATTATTGCTTGATTTATAACTCAACATCATATTCTTTGAATGCTACGACAATGGAGCATACACTTTCTTGGCTGGGTATGTTTGATCTTATTTACAACTGTTGATGACTAATTAACCACCCAGGTGCTGGTGTTCCTTATATGGGTTGTGTGAGTGCTAATAATTCATTTGGTTCAGGAAAACACCAGTGTGCTGTGTTCTTCACAGAAGAATTAAGTATGTGTATTTGTCCTTTACATCATATTATAATGGTTGTTATTTTATTTCGGCAGAAACAACTGATGTCCCCAAAGATGTGGTAGTAATTCGCTCACTTGACGGATTTAGTATGAATATCAGCTGGACCCCTATAACCCTAGCAAAGGCTCGGGGCTTTCCCTTGTATGTCATAACTTACAGCCCTCTAAGCTCCCATAAGCATGCTGCAATGCAAGCTTCCACCAACGAGAGCTATGTTGTCATCTCTGGACTGGATCCCTCTCAGTCCTACAGTGTTGTGATTAGTGTTCAAACATCAGGAGGATCCGTATCCAGTAATGCATCTGTGACCTCCTTGTCACCCATTTTGACAGGTAACATATGTATTCATTTGCCATTTGCTCCTTTGTTGGGCCTTGCATTGTGTACATTTATATCCTTCACAATACACTGCATGGTGAACTGCTGTTACAAATAATTGATATGCAGCTACACATATGCATATTTGATGAATGAGCACAATAGAAATATTAGCAAGCCTGAATAAACGGTTTGTAATTCCACAACAAAACATAGTACCATTAACAATGAAATAACTGATGGACAAACCTGCTGCATTTGACATTATGATGGCATCAGTGCTAGTTTCATGTAATTTACCGAAACTGAGTATGAGTGTGAGGTCAGCAACGTTGCAGTAGAGGAGAGAGGATATAATAACATGAAGCCAAATGTATGAGTTGGGTTGGGTATGTAGTAATGGAAACATATGGATGTTGGTTTTAATGAAGTAAAGCAGACATGACAAAAATGTTCAACATCTGATGCCATTTCAGCTTTCTAACAGAGCATGACCCTTTTTTAGTGTGTTTAGGAGGGCTCTTATTCTTGAAATATCTCAAAATGCAGTTTGAAGTGCAGGTTACCGTTTTAACTTAGGTACATGGTTATGTTGAATGAATTGGTGCTGTAAAAATTGTACAGTATAATACCAATATAATATAATAGTACATACAGGGACTGAGCACCTGGAGCCACAAGGTACTAAATGCTTTCCCCCAAAACTGGCCTCCAGTCTAGCTGTTAGCTCCTGTAAATCAATGCTGTTCCATGACTGATAGGACAAACGCCTGGGCTGTTCAGTGGCTTCAGCCATCCATCGCAGAATAGAACTTTGTTAAAGTCTACATTTATACAACATACATAGAACAACTCTTTAGTATATAGCTTTTCCAAGCCAGCACTCCCACATGGTATCATGGCACCACAAGACATTAATTTCAGAGGTATGGTGCAGGGGGCCTGCCTCATCCCTGATCTAAATGAGCTGATCAAATGCTAGATCCATAGGGTGAACAGAATATTTAGTATAATCATACCTATGGAAACTTGATTTTGATCTCTTCTGAATCAACAGCAACCACCGCCTCCACGTCTCCACCGTGTTTTCGTTGTCTCAGGCGTCTTTGAGCTTCCTCAACAGTATGCTGCTTCGTCGCCAGACAAAGTGCATCGTCTACCGACTGTGGCATCTCTTGAACAAATTGGTTGCGTACAAACCTTTCCCGCTGTCTGCCGTCCGGGTGTCGGGGTACGCCTTTTCCGCCAGTCTCTGCAGTTCTCCCGCAGAGTCCTCTAGAGCCTCTCCACGTTCCTGCGACCTGTTCTGTAGACGCTGCTGCCACCATCAGTGGCGTAGGAGCTGCAGCGGGCCGCTGCACTTTTTCATATGAGAAAAATAAATTAAAATATAGGTTAACTTATAATTTTCATGATACAGGCAGTATAGATGTATGTAATTCAATCAGCTGAGCAGCTGCTACTAGTGAATTATTCATTATACGAGCATGTATTGATGTAATGATGAATGTACACAAATCTTGAAGCTCTCTTAGTGAAAGCTGCAAATAATGACAAATTTGATGAAGGGTTGAACATTGTTGCAGACTTCTACAAGGATGACATTAACAAGTAACAACTAAAAATGCAGCTATCGATTCTCTCGAACAACATTTCATGTGAGCCTACTCACGAGCTACATACTGTCATCAAGTGCTTACAAGGACTGTCTCCACCACAGAGGCTACTACTATCTGAAGTATGTGTTTTAGCTTCCTTGATATTAGTTATGCCTGCTACGAATGCATGCAGTCAGTGAGCGTTCGTTTAGTGCTTTGCGTCGAATAAAGTCCTACCTGAGAGCAACCATGTCCCAAGAGAGGCTGAATCGTATCATGGTTCTACATGTTCACAAACACCTAACAGACCGGATCTGTTATATTGAAATCGGCAATGAATTTTCAAAAGGTTGTAGCCATCGTGAAGCCTTTTTTGGAAACTTTTTGCCAACAGACATTTAGCGTGTTAATTGCTGGTACATTGCTCTGTTCCATGCATGCTTGCTATTGTTCATTGGACACGGATTTTTTTTCGGAATAATGTTTTCACTTAAAAACAAGTGCGTTTTGGGGGTGTTTTTCTACGCAAAAAGCGTCGGCTTCTGGGGCTCCGCCCCAGGCCCCCATGGGGGAGCGCTGTACCCCCCTAGCTGGGCGGGAGGGGCGCCCCCCTCCCGCACCCTCCCTGGGGGACTCTGCCATTTAACTTTGGCCGCTGCACTTTTTATTCCCTTCCTACGCCACTGACCATATAGACTATAGAATTACAGGGATTGGAAACGGTATATACATTTACGTGACGTGACGTCACGTTCCGTTACATGACCGTACTTCGCATCGAATCCTTTGGTGGGCCTGTGAGCTGTTAACCATTCTTCTGTAGAGAGCTTCTTTCGGCGTTGTTTAGCCTATAACTGTGTGAGGACAGCCTCTTTGACATCAAAGAATCTTTTAACAGAGTTTCAGTTGAGCCAGCGAGCGATCGTAGATTCGTAGCTACCATGTGATCGGGTAGTGGTTGTGGGATTTTCCTGGACACAGGAAACATTATAAATCCATTTTGGGAGTTTCCATATAGATTACGTAGTTGTTAGTGTGGCGTAGTAACGTTCTGGAGTCCCTAAGAAGGGTTCTGGCATCGTAAATCGTAAATATGTCATATAATGATATCCAAAAAACGTACGTTTTGTGTACCTAAAAAGTGATCAGGGTTCTAAAATATTTGAGGACATATGTTGAATCAGAGATGCATATTGAGCGGCGTGATTAAAAATTCTTATGTGTTGTGCATGTGTTGTAGGAGCAAATGGCTCGCAAGTTCGTTTGGGTCGAAACTCAGATATATATATGTTACGGCCCGATTTAAAACTTTTGACCCGTTTTAAAACGGGTCGACCCAATTTAAAGCGGGTTAACCCATTTCCAAGCCGGTTGACCGGCTTTAAAACGGGCTAATTAATTTTTATAAGAACACGTGGTTTACAATTTCTAAGTGTGCGTTTCTCAGTTCAGTTGCATTTTTTAGGCATTTGGCTATGAAATGGATATGTACGATCGAGAGAAGGAGTTTGGAGCCTTTCTTGCCGAGAAGTTTTCCTCCAATGATAGAGGAACTAGCGGTGTAGTTTATAAAAACTTAGGAGACAAAATTAAAACCGCCATAAAAGACCCATCGTCTATTGACAAGAACTTGCGCTTCTTTGTTAAGAAGAAGGGATTCCAGATTCTGAACATCCCTAGAATGAAATGGAACCTTTTAATGGTGAGATGTTAAAAAGTAAGAAGATGGTAAAGGAGACACAGCTACTTGAAATCATCTGCACATGTTGGAGCATAGAGGATGGTAACATGGTGGAATGCGACGTTTGCAAGGAATGGTTCCATCAAGGGTGTATAACTGTACCAGAAAATGTTTGGAACACGCCTTCAACACCATGCATGGATGTGTGACTCATGCAAGGATAAATAACGGCCCGCAATTCACGAACCAAACTTAGTTAAATGTACCAAGGAACTTGCCTTTTTAGATCTCAAGGAACTTGCCTTTTTAGATCTGCTTTTTGTGTGCGCTCGTCGTTATTTTAATTTGCTGCATGCTGTTTATTTCATTAAATTTTCTGAATCTATACACTGTTAATAGATCCAGTTACCGGTACCCGGTTTCAAAACCGGTCAACCCGCTTTAAAACGGGTCAGTTTTGCATATTGGTTTTAAAATCGGTCGAACCGGTTGACCAGCTTTAAAACCGGTCGACCGGCTTTAAAACGGGCGACCCGCTTTAAAACGGGTCAGGTTTTAAATTGGGCCGTAACATATATCCGTGTTGAATGGAATTGCTCCACAAATGCTTCTTCTTATTGTTAAACGTATTTTTACCTTTTGGATAGCCGGATCGGGCACAAGTTTCTCAAATGTACCGACTATTTTCTCGGCAAAGCTCACAAAAGTGCCCTGGCCAGGGTACATGATTTACGGAATCGTGAAATGCGGATGAATCCCGTAATCTTTACCGTTTCCAATCTATAATCGCTCTCATTGCCTTCAGGAGCGAACCGCTCTCGAGGACGTTCCTTTACAGACTCATAGTCCTCACTATCCGAAAGGCTTACCAAGCGAAATGGCTAGTCCTCCAGCAGTAAAAGTAGTTCTTCGGCCCACTTCCCCCGAGGGAATACGTGCATATAGCTCGAACCGTTTAAACCAGAGGGCGACATCCCCCCGTCCCGTGAATTTAGACGGTCGAGGAATATTCGTACGAACAACCGCCACCGCTGGCGCGGGCCTGCTACTAGTGCTAGGTTCGGTCACACCTCCATGCGAACCTCTGCTTCTCAGTACTCCTGACACCAATTGTAAGCTTATCAGCCACTCAATGAGGCTCAAGGAATGTCAACTGCACAACGTACACGAACAGACAATTATAAATGCACGAAGTACGTGCAGCACTGCGCAGGCGCTAATAATCAGAATACTACATATACATCAATGGCATTATTGGAAGTCTCGCTAGAGACTTCCATATAGGTTTTGACCCCGACTATGAATTAATTAAAATCCCGCGACTCTACCGTAGCTTCGCTCCCGACGATCGGATCGTCTAACTTGTTGCGGAAATCGATCTAGAAGTCAAAACTGAGTAGTTTTGTTTTTGTTTCACGTCGTAGAACCGCGTGGTTGTCGAAAACGAAAAATACTGCAGTCCTCGTTCCCCTTCCAAAAATAATGGGCGGGTCGTGCTTCTTGGGAACTCATAACTCGGGACAGGAACACTTTTAAGCAATGAAAATTGCACCAATTGCTTTAGAATTTGCTGGAGGACTCGCTATGATACACAAAAACCTAAAAGCCTATATACGGTCTCATCAAGTCTAATTAAGCGAAAGTACCTAGAAAATTTTCACAATACGTCTGGATTGAATTAAATCAGTTAAATGAAAGGGGGGAAACCTGCAATGCAACAGTGATTTGGGTGTTTAAAAAAATTAAGGAAACAAGTAAATAAAAACATTCTCTCTGAGAAAGTTGGTACATGGGATATAAGTTTTGCAGGCAAATAGTATACTGGTGTAAAGGCAAGGAAACAAGTTTTATCAGAAGGGAAAATGTAATAGTCCTATTTAGCACAGAAACAGCATATGCCTTAGTCGAAGTGTGCTAAATATAGGACTATTACATTTTCCCTTCTGATAAAACTTGTTTCCTTGCTTTTTACACCAGTATACTATTTGCCTGCAAAACCTATCCCACCAACTTTCTAAGAGAGAATGTTTTTATTTACTTGTATGATACATATTCATTTTCCTACGTATTCATTTTCCACAGTTCCCTCAATGCCATTAAACTTCCAGCTCTCTGCAGTCTCTTCCAGTGTCCTTATGGCCACCTGGACACCTCCATCCTCACCCAATGGGATTGTGACAGGCTACACAGTGTACTGTAGAGTATCACTGAACCAGACCTATCCTGAACAGGTGCCAACTGGTGCTTCTACCTATATTGTCTTCAATGTGACCTGTCAGACTTCTGTATACATGGATGGCCTTCTTCCATTTACGTTCTACCAGTGTTATGTCACTGCTAACACTACTGCTGGACAAGGAAATTCTTCAGACCCCAGCACATCACAAACTACTCAAGACAGTAAGTAATGTTTTGATCATTCATGTATTTCATAGCTGTTGGATAATAAGCAGCTAGCATGTTAATTACTTTCAGTATTCCTTCTATCACGTTTTTATGTTTTCATTTCCTAATGATCCAGTACAGAGAGAACATCTTATTATTGTTCTTTTTCTACAGTTCCATCATCACCTCAGAACTTCTCTCTGTCTCCTGTTGCTGGTTCACCATCTCAGCTGTCTGCTAGTTGGTCTGTACCCATACCTAGGAATGGTATCATCACTGGTTACTCTGTGTACTGTAACACTTCTGCTGATAAAGCATATCCAGAGCAAGTGATTGGACCAAATGAGCCCTCCATTAGATCTGTAGTCGATGGGACAACAGTCACAACACAGACCACTATACTGACTGGACTCAGCCCATACACACAATATAGTTGTTATGTGACAGCTAATACATCAGTGGGACAAGGAAGCCCTTCAGCTATACTCACAGCTCTAAGTGCTCAGTCAGGTAACTTGTATTCTTGCTTTAAATTACAGTGATGTTATTTAATTCAAGCTAGGGCATTGAGTGTCAGTGCTCACGCACATATATATTTCAGAGTAAATAATATTATGTTACAACTGATTAAAATCAAGAATTATTCATTTTCAGTTTCATCATCACCTCAAAACTTCTCTCTGTCTCCTGTTGCTGGCGCACCGTCTCAGCTGTCTGCAAGTTGGTCTGTACCCATACCTAGGAATGGTATCATCACTGGTTACTCTGTGTACTGCAACACTTCTGCTAATCAAACATATCCAGAGCAAGTGATTGGACCCAATGTGCCCACCATTAGATCTGTAGTCAATGGGACAACACTGGCTGCTACACTGAGTGGACTAAGTCCATACACACAATATACTTGTTATGTGATAGCAAATACATCAGTGGGAGAAAGAAGTCCATCAGTTGTATTCACCATGATTACTGTTCAGTCAGGTAATCTGTCAGATTGTAAAACTTTAAAATACAAAATCTATTTAACTTACCATGCACACATTTGATTCTAGTATAATACTATTAATACACAATCTTTTTTTTTCAGTTCCATCATCACCTCAGAACTTCTCTCTTTTTGCTGTTGCTGGTTCACCATCTCAGCTGTCTGCGAGTTGGTCTGTACCCATACCTAGGAATGGTATCATCACTGGTTACTCTGTGTACTGTAACACTTCTGCTGATCAAGCATATCCAGAGCAAGTGATTGGACCAAATGAGCCCACCATTAGATCTGTAGTGAATGGGACAACACTGGCCACTACCCTTACTGGACTCAGCCCATACACACAGTACAGATGTTATGTGACTTCTAATACATCAGTGGGAGTAGGAAATGCGTCAGTCCCATCAACATCCAGGACAGCTGAAGGAAGTATGTTGTTCAATGCAGCTTGGTATGTTTAATTTATTTTATATACTGCTATGTTTTCTTTTTCTTTAGCCCCACCTTATAACCTTACTGCATACAATCAAAATTCTGCTTCAATCACTCTGAATTGGACACGCCCCCTGTTTCCCAATGGCATCATACAGATGTATGTGGTTGTATTCTACCCAGCAGAGAACACTAATGGAACCACTAACATCACCACACCCACCACATCACTAACTATAAGTGGACTTGCCTTCTATACCTTGTACACCTTCAGAGTGAGTGTGGTGACCAGTGGAGGGACAAGTGTCTACAGTGATCCTGTTAGTCAGCTCACTTTAGAGGATGGTATGTATTGTGAGAGTGTGTACTGCATCAATCCTTGACTGTGCATACCATCAAACCATCCTAGCCCCCTCCCCTCCCCTCAATGTTGTGGCCTACAACACCAGCTCCACCTCCATCATGGTTACCTGGCAACCACCCCAGTTCCCAAATGGCATCATCAGAGGCTACCAAGTGAACTACACACTTTCAGGAGGAGCTGAAACTACTTCTGTTGTGGATACAAATGTTACCAACAGCACTCTCCTCACTGACCTGTCTATTTACAAGGAATACATCATATTTGTGAGAGCCATAACAGTAACCCTTGGCAACAGCAGCTCTAGTGTCATGGCATCAACAAATGAAGATGGTATGTTTTATGTGCATCTGAATTATGTTAATAAATTCATCCTATTATCATTTATACCCCAGTTCCTGGTACTCCTAATGCCCTGAAATCCACAGTAGTCAATTCATCAGCTCTCTTTGTCTCATGGACAGAACCAACCCCTGTCAATGGAATCATTACTAGTTATGACTTGTACTATTTCATCAGTACTTTTGGTAATTGTACTACAAGTGGAACAAGTCAACGTATTCCTTCTGTACCAGGGCAGACGATATACAATGCAACCTTGACTAATCTGGTTCCATTTAGCATGTATGCCCTGTGTGTGCAAGCCTCAACTAGGATTGGCCCTGGTGCTCTCACCACTGCTGTGGTCATCACTACAGACCCAGATACATCCTCACCTCCCACTAACTTTACTGCCACTGCTGTCAACTCTACATCAATCAAGCTAACATGGGGATATCCACAGACTCCCCAAGGTCTCATTGCTGGGTATCAGATAATGCACAATACTTCACTGTCATCCAACCCAGTGAATATTACCATCTCCACCAATGACAGCTCACAACAGACCTACACGTTTAGTGGTCTCATTCCATTCACAGCATACTCTTTTGCAGTGAAGGCATTTAGCTACCTTACCAGACCCAGTGTATCAACATCATTAATCTATGGAAATTACTCTAATGAACTATTTCTTACCACTTCGCAGGATGGTAAGTTAAAACATTTAAATGGGCAGACACACTGGGTTATAACAGTCCATGTTGATTGTTAGTAATCCTTTAATTAAAATATTTGCTTTTCAGTTCCAAATGCTGCACCAATCAAAGTGTCTGCCATTACACTTGCACCAACTTCAGTCAATGTCAGTTGGGAACAGATACCTAATATATCAAGGAATGGTATCCTCATAGCCTATGAAGTGAAGTATACATGGCCCTTGGACAATGGACAGACTGGTGTCAGCTATAGGAACACCAGTGGTGCTCCAAATCATCTAGTACTGAATATGCTCCAGGAGTGTGTGCAGTACAGCATTTCCGTGAGAGCATACACCAACAAAGGTCCTGGACCATTTAGTGGACCAGTTGTCGATTCATCCCTTAACAGTGAGTCTTGTCTCTGTTCTAAAGTGGTAAACCTGTATACCTTACATGACCCCCACAGCATATGCTGAGGTCCCACAACCTCCAGAAATTTCATCCAGTGCCCTCACTGCTACCACTGCTAATCTCACCTGGAGCTGTCCTCTGGAAAAGAACTATTCAGTCATTTCATACTCTGTTAATGTAACTGTTAATGATCCCAGCTCTGTTGATGCAGACTGTGTAAATGGTCAAAATCAGAGTTACTTCATTACAGTACCTGGAAGCCAGCGATACATAGCACTCAAAGACATGTCACTTGGTAGGTGGCCTAACATGTCTCTACTTATAAATGTTGATACCCAATGTTCCCACAGTGCCATTCACTTCTTACTCATTTGTTGTGTTGGTAAACACAACTGAAGGAGAAGCAGAATTCTCCATGCCTCAATCATTCACCACCCTACAGGCTCCTCCTTCTTCCCCTCTCAATATTAGTGTCAGTGACCTCAGCTACAGCAGTCTGTTAGTGTCATGGAGTCCTCCATCATGTAGTAATGGAATTGTATTAGGATACATGGTGAGGCTTAAGAGAAGTGACATATAAAATGTTGTATCAATTACTAATGTATATAGGTGACCTACACACCATCAAATGGCTTTCCAGCAAGGTCTTCTAGGGTTTCAAATACCACACTACTACTTCAAAACCTTTTCAATTATACCCGATATTCAATCCTTGTGTGTGCTTTTACCATTGGTGGGTGTGGTCCTAACACCTCTATAAATGCAACAACCTTTCATGGTAACTTGCAGACATATTTTAACAATGTGTTAACTCTTGAAATATTCAATACAGCTCCAACATCAGTTCCATCCATTGTATATTTCAGGATATCCACACTAACCAACATTGATCATCATCAAAATGATGCCGCTCTCTCTAAGTTTCAAGATGAGGTAATGTCATTTTTAAAAAGAATAGTAATACATTAGTACACATGTTCCATTATCAGATAGCAATGGTAGCAAATGTAAGTCTTCGGGGGAGTGGTATAAATGGAGTATTTCCTCTGGGGGCACTGTGTACTTCTGTGCAAAGGTAAAATCAACATGTTGATGTGGTTATTTACCTCATGAGCACTTTGTATTAGGTGTCCAAATGATGTCACTACTGGATCATATAGGATTGAATGCAACATTTCGATTTTTCTGAAGTTGACACCCACGGAGATTACTACATTTATGCAGTCAATTGGACCTATCAACAGTACAGCTATTGTTCTGGGAAATAATTCGCTATTCATATCAGGTTTGGTTTTAGCATTGATTACACTATCATGTGATTCCACATTGGTACTTCCATTACAGCGAACAGATTTTGCAGTTGTGCTCTAGATGTGGCCAACAGAGGAGGGACATACAGCTGGCCAGAGGCAGTGGATGGTCAGGCTGTGTCTCAAATGTGTCAGTACGGGGTTGATGGCCAAAATGTAACACGGTACTGCAATGGACAGATCTGGACAGAGGATGCTTCTATATGCCCCACAGTGGTGACCAAGCAGTTCAAAGACCTCAGATCAGTTATACAAAATGTGAGGCTTTAAAAATCTTCGTTCAGTACTTACAGTTTTTAATTCTCACCAGCAAACCATCAGCTCAGAAAATATGATAAATGTGACATCACAGTTACAGACTGTAGTGTCTCAAGCTACGGAGGTGGTGGACCAAAGTAGTTCAAACCTGGCTGTTGTAACAGCTGTCTTCACTCAAATTGCCAACATATCATCACCATCTGTTTCTGTGCAGCCAGAGGTACATGACAAGCGAGCCAGTGTTTTGAACTTACATTTATATCTCATCAGACCATTACCAACGTTGTTACAGTCCTAAGCAGTATCCAATCTTGGCCACCAATGGTGCTGGAAAGAAGTGGTTCAATGTAAATTACAATTAAACTTCTTACCATTTAAAAATAAACCATTTTCCCAGAATTGTTAAGTCATTTGAAAACATTGCTTCAAGCCTTGTTGAACAAGAAAACTTCACATCTTTCATTTCTATAAAAAATCAGACAACATTTGTTGCTCAAAAGGTTTGCCTGTAATGAAGTGCACAAGTGGTAGTCATGCAGTAATCCTGCCAACCAGATTCCTCTAGCTAACCTTACCATTGAGGGAACCAGCTTTAGCTTTTCCCCACAAGATGTTGGAAATAGCAGCCAAGAAACAGGAAACACTTCCAGTGTCTCCAATAGTCCTGCATCCACTGCATCAGTTTTCCTGCCGCCATCATTGTTCAAATCTTTAAATATCACTCGTGTTGGAGTTTTTTTCTCTATCTATCACATAGCATCATTATTCCCACTAGCTATTTCTTCAAACAGCACCATGATAGCATCTCTCGTCCTCGGTGCTACAATTGTAGCAGGAAGTGATACCTCATTTGGAAACCTTTCAACCCCAGCTCAGTTCTTGTTCACTATTCCTAGCAAAGTAAGACCATTATAAAATATGAGACATTTTTGATGGGTTATTACTGAATGCAGAATTATTCAAGATATGACTGCGTCAGTTGGAACTTTAGTGCAGCAGGTACAGTGAGGGAGGGGAGGGAATGAGGTGGGTTAAGATAAGGTTGAGAGATAATAGCTTATTAGGAAGGGAAGGTGCTAAAAGAATGTTCATTAAGGACAAACAGTTATTAATATGAATCCATATACTACTTTTACCATCAGGAGGGAGAGGTAATTGGACTACAGAGGGATGCATCACCAACATGAGCAACACTTCAAATAGTCAAATACAGTGTCAATGCTCACACCTCACAAACTTTGCCATCTTAGTGGTAAGGCTTTTGTGGTCATACCCAGCACTCTTACTTTGATCATTGCAGGACATATCAAGCAGAATCAGACCTGAACCTCCAAGTACACCTGTTCAAAGAGCATTGGAAGCCATCACCTTTGTTGGAGTGTCACTGTCTCTTCTTGGACTGGTGGCAACAATTCTAAGCCTAACACTTATAAAGTACGTTAATGTATAATATTTGGTTAATTAATATAGTTACCTGCGTGTTTCACAATGCAATGCTTAAATTAGGAAGCAGAGAGAGAAGGATGTCTCCAAGTTCCATGTTCAGCTGTGCTGTGCCCTCATTGGTATGCTGTTGGTGTTTGTGATTGGAATTGACAGGACAGAGAACTATGGAGGCTGTGTGACTGTGTCAGTGTTGGTCCACTACTTCACCCTGGTGGCCGTGATGTGGATGGGGGCGGAGGCCTTGCTGATGTTCCAGAAGCTTGTTCTTGTATTTTTCCAGATCACCACACGATACATCATCATTCTATCTCTTGTCTGTTGGGGTATGCTCTAGATGGTGTTGGGTTGCCATGTATTATTTTTAACCCTTCAGTGACACCATTGGTTCCCGTAATTATTCCGCTAGCCATGGATCGAAATCTGCTTGTCAAACGTGACGCACCGTATGGATAGTAAGCTAACCGCGTGGTTGCATGTGCACTTGTCATTCCGCTGATATCTTCCCTACCACAATAGCTGCTTCATTAGTAATGTCACTGTGTTCTTTGCCGCATTCTTGGGACCGATTCTTCTCATGCTTGCCTTCAATGCTGTCATATTTGTTATCGTGATTGTGGTACTTATTAAGCACGCGCTGAAACGATCAAGCGACCACAACAAGAATTTTGGTTCCATTCAACTGATGATAAACATCATTAGTATATTCGTCCTATTTGGCCTTACCTGGATCTTTGGAGCACTTACCATCTTGAAAGCTGACCAGGCTTTCCAGATTGTGTTCACATTGATAAACTCGTTCCAAGGTTTCTTAATATTTATTTTCTTCTGCGCCCTGAAGAAGGAAGTTCGGCTCTCGTGGTTGCAGCTTCTAAGGCCTCGTGACAAGAAACATAAATTATCTCTATCTTTAACAGGAACATCAACTAAGCTGAGTGTGCTGACTCGCGGAACAATTTTAGTCAAAACTGATACCGATGAAACTGTCTTTTACACTGAAGAAATAAAAGCACTTGGACCGGCTCTCTCGCACCTTGCAATATCACAAGCTTCACGAGGAGGACCGGAAGTAGCGACTGTTATATTTGACGAAGAAAAAGGAAATGGTAACAACAAAAAGCCAAAGGTCTGAGCAACTGCAGAGGGCATTACAGTACTACGTTCGTAGAAATGAACATTAACTCTTCCTTGTTTTACGTACATGTCTTTAGTTATGTAATATGGTGCATTGAAATGCTTCCGCTGCACTTCCACTGAAATATAATGATGTTACATAATGCATGTCACCCGCATGCTTTTTTTTTTTTAGCATGGTCGAACAACTCTCCGCCCCAAACGATTACATCACCACTGTTAGGTTTCATGTACATGCAACCCATTCGGGTCCGGGGCCGAGACTTGTATTAATAAACCCAAACGCTTCAAGAATAGAAGGCAGAAGTATTATCCTCGAGTTTGCAGTCAAGCCATCATCAATATGCTGATCGAATTAGTGGACAATGAGGTAAAGGAGAGTGAAAACCTTTTGACTGATGCAGTCTCTAAAACATGTGCTATAGATAGATGCTGGCAGACTCTGGGTACATATGTCACCTCAAGCAGTTGGGGGGGGGGGGGGGGGGGAGGGAGGGAGGGTGAGTGTATTCTCCTTCAACCAGAGAGCCAGGCCATGTGTACAGTATTCAGAGCCTGTAGGCCCACAATTTCAACAACAGGCAAGGGTATGCACTCTGCACATGGAAGTTGGAAAAATTGTCATCCCACAAACACACACACACATACACACACATATATAATCAATGCATGCGTACACATTGTGTACAAAGAAGCTGCATATTTTAGTTACTTTTAGTGACCTAGCTGGCAGATAAGGATAACAGAGTGTTCTTGCGCATCAGTTTAAAACAGATGGTTAGGCTTGAGCTGAATGAGCTGACTGCAGAGTGAAAGTATCCAATGAAACCGAGAACAATAAATGCATGCTCGCACACACGCACATACACACATGCGTGCAAACATGCACTAAGACATGCTGAGCACTCACACAAGCATATGCAAACACACGTGCACAACCATGCACACAAATTCACACACATGCACAAATGCATATACATGCCCATGCATAGACACATGCATACACCACACATACACATACACATGCACACATACACATGCATACACCACACATACACATGCATACACCACACAGCCACATACCACACAGCCACATGCACATACCACACATACACATGCATATACCACACATACACATGCATATACCACACATACACATGCATACACCACACATACACATGCATACGCCACACATAAACATGCACACACCACACATACACATGCACACACCACACATACACATGCACACACCACACATACACATGCACACACCACACATACACATGCACACACCACACATACACATGCACACACCACACACCACATACCTCCAGTGCCTGCCCTAGATCATGCAAAAGATCCTCCTCATCCTCCAAGCCCACCGACAGACGGATCTAATAATGTCAAACACACTGCAGTCACACCTTCAACACTCTGACACATGTCTGATATGCCAATCCTTTCCCCTTACCAGTGTGTCTGATATACCAATCCTTTCCCCTTACCAGTGTGTCTGATATGCCAATCCTTTCCCCTTACCAGTGTGTCTGATATGCCAATCCTTTCCCCTTACCAGTGTGTCTGATATGCCAATCCTTTCCCCTTACCAGTGTGTCTGATATGCCAATCCTTTCCCCTTACCAGTGTGTCTGATATGCCAATCCTTTCCCCTTACCAGTGTGTCTGATATGCCAATCCTTTCCCCTTACCAGTGTGTCTGATATGCCAATCCTTTCCCCTTACCAGTGTGTCTGATATGCCAATCCTTTCCCCTTACCAGTGTGTCTGATATGCCAATCCTTTCCCCTTACCAGTGTGTCTGATATGCCAATCCTTTCCCCTTACCAGTGTGTCTGATATGCCAATCCTTTCCCCTTACCAGTGTGTCTGATATGCCAATCCTTTCCCCTTACCAGTGTGTCTGATATGCCAATCCTTTCCCCTTACCAGTGTGTCTGATATGCCAATCCTTTCCCCTTACCAGTGTGTCTGATATGCCAGTGTGTCTGATATGCCAGTGTGTCTGATATGCCAGTGTGTCTGATATGCCAATCCTTTCCCCTTACCAGTGTGTCTGATATGCCAATCCTTTCCCCTTACCAGTGTGTCTGATATGCCAATCCTTTCCCCTTACCAGTGTGTCTGATATGCCAATCCTTTCCCCTTACCAGTGCGTCTGATATGCCAATCCTTTTCCCCTTACCAGTGTGTCTGATATGCCAATCCTTTCCCCTTACCAGTGTGTCTGATATGCCAATCCTTTCCCCTTATCAGTGTGTCTGATATGCCAATCCTTTCCCCTTACCAGTGTGTCTGATATGCCAATCCTTTCCCCTTACCAGTGTGTCTGATATACCAATCCTTTCCCCTTACCAGTGTGTCTGATATGCCAATCCTTTCCCCTTACCAGTGTGTCTGATATGCCAATCCTTTCCCCTTACCAGTGTGTCTGATATACCAATCCTTTCCCCTTACCAGTGTGTCTGATATGCCAATCCTTTCCCCTTACCAGTGTGTCTGATATGCCAATCCTTTCCCCTTACCAGTGTGTCTGATATGCCAATCCTTTCCCCTTACCAGTGTGTCTGATATGCCAATCCTTTCCCCTTACCAGTGTGTCTGATATGCCAATCCTTTCCCCTTACCAGTGTGTCTGATATGCCAATCCTTTCCCCTTACCAGTGTGTCTGATATGCCAATCCTTTCCCCTTACCAGTGTGTGTCTGATATGCCAATCCTTTCCCCTTACCAGTGCGTCTGATATGCCAATCCTTCCCCCCTACTAGTGTGTCCGATATGCCAATCCTTTCCCCTTATCAGTGTGTCTGATATGCCAGTGTGTCTGATATGCCAATCCTTTCCCCTTATCAGTGTGTCTGATATGCCAGTGTGTCTGATATGCCAATCCTTTCCCCTTATCAGTGTGTCTGATATGCCAGTGTGTCTGATATGCCAATCCTTTCCCCTTACCAGTGTGTCTGATATGCCAATCCTTTCCCTCTCTTCAGCAGAGGAATATTTGTGTGTCATGAGGGCAGGGTGGTCTACAAGGCTGCCATAGCCTCCAAAACTCTCAGCAAGAATGAAGACCTCAAAAAGATAATTACAATAGTAAAATAGCTGCATGGAGTGATATAAGGGAAGGTGTGCGTATGTGGTAAGGTGGTGTGCATATATGGTAAGGTGTACATATGAGGTAAGGTGTGCATATGTGGTAAGGTGTGCATATGTGGTAAGGTGGTGTACATATGTGGTAAGGTGTGCATACATGTATGTGGTAAGGTGCACATACGTGATAAGGTGTGCATATGGGGTAAGGTGTGCATATGAGGTAGTTGCAAGTATGTGGTAAGGTGCACATACGTGATAAGGTGTGCATATGGGGTAAGGTGTGCATATGAGGTAGTTGCAAGTAAGTGGTAAGGTGGTGTGCATCAGTTAGCCTCAGTTAGTGCCTTTGCATCCAACATTATATTGATGGTATACTTCTAAGATCTTTTACCTCAGCATTCAGCACCACCAATGACATAACTAGCAACACCAACGACATAAATAGCATCACCAATGACATAACTAGCACCAACAATGACATAACTAGCCCCACCAATGACATAACTAGCCCCACCAATGACATAAGTAGCACTACCAATGACATAACTAGCACCACCAATGACATAAGTAACACCACCAATGGCATAACTAGCACCACCAATGACATAAGTAGCACCACCAATGACATAACTAGCACCACCAATGACATAACTAGCACCACCAATGACATAAGTAGCACCACCAATGGACATAAGTAGCACCACCAATGGACATAACTAGCACCACCAATGACATAAGTAGCACCACCAATGGACATAACTAGCACCACCAATGACATAACTAGCACCATCACCAATGACATAAGTAGCACCACAAATGACATAACTAGCACCACCAATGACATAAGTAGCACACAAATGACATAAGTAGCACCACCAATGACATAAGTAGCACCACCAATGACATAAGTAGCACCACCAATGACATAAGTAGCACCACCAATGACATAAGTAGCACCACCAATGACATAAGTAGCACCACCAATGACATAAGTAGCACCACAAATGACATAAGTAGCACCACAAATAACATAAGTAGCACCACAAATGACATAAGTAGCACACCACCATACCCCCTTTCCATCCAGCCAGGGGGTATGGGGAAACTCTGTTCTTCATCTGGATCTGGGACCAAACCTCAGTAGCTTTGCTTTTCAGCAGGTTTTTAAAGACATAATGATGTGAGGGGGGTATCCAACCCTCACCTCACCCACCCACCCACCCACCCACCCACCACCCATCACTATGCCCCTCCTGCTTGGCCACACGTTCAATACAGGCGGGCAAAAAAACTAACAACTATCACCTTGAGGTTCTCCAAGAACTTCAAGGCGTTGTCCAGGGTCCCCTTGATCCTGAAGGACACCATACCACTGAACCCACTGCACTGCCTCTTGGCCAGCTCGTGTTGGGGGTGGGAGGGGAGGCCAGGGTACATCACCTCAGCAACGTGGGGGGAGGTCTCCAGGAACCTGGCCACAGCAAAGGCGTTCTTCTGGTGTTCCCTCATCCTCAGGTGGAGGGTCTTCACACCACGGTTGGCTAGGTAACAGTCAAATGGACTGGGGACTGCTCCTCCGGCTGGCTCGCAAAAGATGGATTTTTTTTGGTAATGTAGTTGGAAAAAGAGGTGTTCGGTTGGAGGAGCTGCAGGGAGGAGGCTTACCAAACTGCTGAAATCGTAGCTTCTTTGCGAGGTCATCATTGTTGGTGCAAATGACTCCCATGATGACATCAGTGTGACCTGAAATAGATCCAAAACAGTATGACAACCTTACCCTTAACAAAGATACCCTTACAAATGATACCCTTACCAATGATACCCCTTGCTGATAGATCTTACCATTCAGATACTTGGTTACAGAGTAGTAAACAATGTCTGCACCCAGGTCAAGGGGGCGGAGAAAGTACGGTGTCATGAATGTGTTATCTATCACAACCATAATGTTCTGGGGGAGGAGTGGGAGGAGGAGGGAGAGGGGAACAAGGGGTACAATAAGGCACTCTGGCATGACAGTTGAAGCTTCCAACACTGTCAGGACATCAGTTCAGTTTGCTTACAGGGTTCCTTCCCTTTGCTAACTTTGCTACGGCTTCAATATCCACCATACGGAGAAGCGGATTGGTTGATGCCTCCATCCATACAATCTGAAGGGAAGCAACATAGCGATACATACCGAGACACTCAATCAGATCGATTAACTAGTTTGGCATCATACCTCAGTATTCTATATACACACATATTGCTCAGCATACCTCAGTATTCTCCTGGATTGCCTTGTCAACTGAAGAAAGGTCGATGGTATCAAGGAATGTTGCATGAATATTGAACCTGCTCAGAATGGATTTGAAGTACCTTAGTGTCCCTGTGTAGTAATGTACATGCAGGAAGGGCTAGATAAGGTGGTGAGGTGAGGGGTGGGGCTGATGTGAGGGTGATGAGGTGAGGGGCGGGGCTGTAATGATGTGAGGGGTGGGCTAGATACGGCAAGGGGTGGGGCTAGGTACCAGGCCTGTAGGGGTGGGGCGAGGGGTGGGGCTAGGTACCAGGCCTGTAGCCGTAGAGGGTGCTTTGGGTCCCCTCCCTGCTGGTGCTGCAGCAGCACCATCGGGAAGCTAGGTGCTGCAGCAGCACCTAGCTGAACCATGATTAATTTATTATATCACTGGAACTCAGTTGGTTGATATGCTTAACCAAAAATTCATTTGACGTCTGCACTACACAGGGTAAACAAAATGATGTGGCTTACTCTCTCTTTTTTTTGTTAGAAGTTGTAACCATCCCAGTCATTAACGTTTGTAAATATAAAAATAAAAAATAGGATGACTCAGGTGGGTGGGATACAAACCTATGTACTTTCGTTAACAAATACCCTAGCTCAGAGACCAGACCTATGGCATGTACACAAAACGATTTCACATAAGTCACTTAGGTGTTTACAGTTTATTGAAAGGCATTTGTAAATTACTCTTCCACATGTGTGAACATGGCTTCTGCTTGTTCTGTCAGTATTTTAAGACCTTTGAAATAATATACTAATTGACTCTTCCTCATGAACAAGACTTCAGTTTGTTCTGCCAGTAGTTCTTCATTTGGTTCCCAAGGACCGTGTGGCCACATTAAATGGCTATGATGACTGATGCACATGTTGATGCGCAGGTTCATAAACACATCTCAGGACATATATCTATGGGTTATTCATAACAGCTGACCTCTTGTCAAATTAAAATTAAAAGTTAAATTTGTACATCATCCAGTCCCACCCCTCACCTCCTCACCTTAACAGCCTCACCTCTTCACCTCATCACCTTACCAGCCCCACCCCTCACCTCATCACCTTAACAGCCTCACCTCTTCACCTCATCACCTTACCAGCCCCACCCCTCACCTCATCACCTTACCAGTACTACCCCACACATCATCACCGTACCTAGGCCCGTATAGCCAGACATTTTTTTATGGTGGGGGGGGGGGGGGGGGGGGGGGGGGGAGAGAAAGAGGTGGTGCTCTTAAGTCATTATAACATTATACTCAGCAATTTCATTTTCTTTTTTTGCGTGGCATTTTAATAGCATACACTATTGACTACAAAATTAGCCAGCTGCAAATAAGATGGTTGATATGTCAAACCAAACTTTTTTGGATGGCTTAAAAGGATGTTCAAACCAACTTATGTTGTTCAATGCCAGTGTTACCAAGTAACAAGTTGTTTGTGGTGATGATGTAAGAGGTGAGGTTGGTAAGGTGATGAGGTGAGGGTGAGGCTGGTAAGGTGATGATGTAAGGGTGGGCTGGTAAGGTGATGAGGTGAAGAGGTGAGACTGGTAAGGTGATGATGTAAAGAGGTGAGGCTGGTAAGGTGATGATGTAAAGAGGTGAGGCTGGTAAGGTGATGAGGTGAGGGGTGGGGCTGGTAAGGTGATGAGGTGAGGGGTGGGGCTGGTAAGGTGATGAGGTGAGGGGTGGGGCTGGTAAGGTGCTGAGGTGAGGGGTGGGGTGGGAAGAGGTGTGGTCAGGGACAGCTGAGGTACATGTTCAATGGTACACACTAGAGGATAATTAGCCACACCCCTATCTTATCCTTACCATCATCTCACCTACCTCCATCCTCACATCACCTTACCAAGCCCACCCCTTCTCCTTACCCACCCCTCCTCACCTTATCACCTTACTAAGCCCACCCACACCTCATCACCTTACCAAGCCCAACCCTTCTCCTTACCAACGTAGACATCAATGCAGACAATGTGGTCACCACTTTTCAACATCTGCGCAATCAGTGTTGGCGCAGATACGCCAGAAGAGGTGGCAATTGCTGGGGGGGGGGGGGGGGGGGAATTTAAGGAAGGGGAGGGGAGGAGGGTGAGGAGCAGTTGCGTGTGCATGCGCGTATGTGCGTGTGGTGGGGAGGAGAAGGCATCATTTGATGTAATTCTTGACGATTTATAACTAACCAAATTTTGCATTCTCCAACGATGCCATACACTTCTCGAAAACATCTCGAGTTGGGTTTCCGCTTCGACTATACTCGTAGGGCGACTGCGACAGCGTTGAAGCATTCAAGATCATCAATAAATGCGACCCGTGCACGCGATGCTCCGCCTACCGGATCGCCCGGGCTCGCCTGCTCGAACGTGGAGGACAGGCTGATGGGCGGAACCAGGGTTCTTACGTTCCATTGATCTGGGTCCTGTCCTGCATGCACGGCTTGTGTCCCAAAGTGAGGGTAAGGCCTGTTGAGGGCTGGTGCATCGCGCCCCGCCATAGCGAGGCAATGAATCTATAATTAATTCAAATTAATTATAGTATTATTAATATCAAAACTCATACGGCCTGGATCTCTTTTGCTTTGGCTTTAATCCCAGCTTTGATATCTGTGTGCTGTGCGCCTCTGTAATTTAGTTGACTTCCCGGGTCCAGTCCTAAAAATGGTACCATGCGCAGGGCTGGCGGAACCGGTCCGGCAGGTCCGGCGGCCGCCGGACCATTATTTTTACCCTACCATATCTATTTTCTAATTTATTATAAATTAATTGATTACAATATGAATTGTATATATCTAGTAGTTTAGTAATGTAGCTGCAATAACGTTCTGTTTATGACAGCTGCAATACTATTGAGTCTATTTATTGTAATCATTGGCTGAAACGTTCCCGAAAGTTTCCTCTTCCCATGGAATTTGCCTTTCCAAAGCGTGTATTTGGTAGTGCAAAGAAAGAAGAAAGGTTCTTTAGGGCAGATTGGTGTCTTCACAGTAGATACCCATGGTTGCATTACAATTTGGCATTTTGCCCCATGTGTTTAAAAGCTTACAAAGAAAGCTTCTTGAGCAGTATCTAACACGACCAGTTCAAATTTGTTTGCATCCGAGTTCGTTTCAGTAACATCAACCAAACAATACATTGTAATCGAGGCATGTATGTCTTGTCTTATTTCAGGGCCGTCGCAACCGCTACGGCCTATACACACTAAAACGTATACTGGTTTTTGGCCAGAGCATAAGTTATTTTAAAGTTGTCAATTTGATAAATTCATCGTGCATGTGATGTGTGTACGCCAAATTGTCTGTTTAAACCCAGCAGTTTGGGACATTACACCTCAAAATGCCATATATGCACAACCTATGGTTTAGAGCAGCCACTAGTTCAGTGTGGCAAGGAAGAAGGAATATTTGGTGGCAGGAAATAACTTCTTACAAGACAAACTGAAGCCATGTTCATGAAGAAGAGAAAATTGCAAAGCTACATGCCCACAAATTGGCACAATGTATCAAAGCTACATACATGGTCAGAGATTGGGATAATGTTTAAAACTGCATAACCATAAGTTGGTATAACGTTTCAAAGGTACGTGGTCATGTTTCAAACAAAATACTTTGGTTTCTATAAACACCTATATTGACACAACTCTTGGATGAGTTGGCGAGTTTGAATGCATATCCACATAGAAGAGCAAATTGCAAAGCTTCATGCATGCACAGCCACAAGTACGATACGTCCATGGTCACTGATTGGTATAATGATAGGTCCCAAATAAAATACCTTGGTCATGTCCCAAATGAATGTAAACACCTTATTTGACGCAAATCTATATAGGGTTGATGAGATTGAATGCCTTTAGGTTGGTTTTGAATCCTTAAGCCTTTGCCTGTTTCCAAGGAATGAGCTGTATTAATAGCCTGTGTGCACATCACACAAAATACCTTTCGGGGTTAAGATAGATATTTAAATGGTGCATTGGCTGAGTTGATTCTCTGCATGGCAGGGTTGCTCTAATCCTCATACTATAACCAGTAAACTAAACCTTAAACCAATGTAGTGTGGAAAACAAAACCATGAAACAGTTTAGCCAAATTTGGTTTACACTACGACACCTCGGACCAAATTTTGGGTTGACATAGCAACCAACCTATTTTGCATTAGCTGGACCACATTGTCTTTCGTTGCTACAGCTGTATTTACTTTCTACCATATTTCTATGCAAGTATGTGACTTAAAAAAAGCGAAAGTTGCAAAGTGCTGGGGCGGAGCCCCAGATCCCGGCCCGATGGAGGAGCTTTTCCCGCCCCCTCGCCGGTCCAATCCTTAAAGGCTTCCGCCAGCCCTGATGCGTAGAGATAACATCAGGAACTACACTGCATATAAAATTAACCATTAGATGGTTACATCAGGCAGCACCTAAAGCAGCAGCAGCAGCATCTAAATTTAACCATTCGATGGTTACCTCAGCCAGCATCTAAAATTAACCATGCATTAGATGGCTACCTCAAAAAAAATAACTATTTAACGTCACTAATAGTACTAGACTTAGTAATGTTCGTTTTAAAAACCATAAATAAGGGAGAGTCTGCATATCTACATCAATGATGTGTTTACAGTTACCATTTCAGACCCTTTGAAACATTACATGGTTATTCATGTCCATGGCTTTTGTTGAAACCCCGATCCTATCTGCTGCCTCATTTAGTATGTACATTTCAGACAACTGTTTAATTAGTATTTTTGTGATCGTACATTTTAGCATGCTCATATATTCCTTAGCTATGCATGAAGTGAAGACAAGAGCTACAAGAAGAATCGGGCCCAAGGAATGAAAATCAACACAAAGAGGAGCGAGATCTAACAGTGAAGGAATGTAGTCAGGTATAAGGAAGAGCAAGATCAAGCAGTGAAGGAATGTAAACAAACTATGAATGGGAGAACAGAAGCGGAAGGAATGAGAAGCCCTTATGGAGGAACACTCACAGTGTAAGGCATACTAACAGTACTAGTGATGGAGAGGTAATTAAGAGGAGGGGCTCGGGGATATGTTAAGGAAGGAAAGCTCAGAGGTAGCAGGTGGCCGTTAAGTGCATACATGAGGCCATCGTCACCCAACACTGATACAATCAAGCGAGTGCCCCCTGCTAAGCTTCAACTACTGGCTAATAGCACCATGCACACCTTCTTATAGTGACTCTCTGCGGTTACCCCCAGATCAGTGCCATTCTCAAGCACACTCATGCTCCTATACTAGCAGAGGGCCGCGTGGTTGGTAGCTACCTTCCCAAAACACATGAGCGGGGTGGGAACTTTCTGCAGGACAAAGACACGTTGCACACAGGCCCTGAGGGACACACCTCTACACATCAGAGACACATTTACACACCAGGGACATATAACTACACATCTCAGACACACCTATGCACTAGGGACACTTCTACATACCAGGGACAAACCCAGAGAACCAGGGACATACCTAATACCACCAGGTGAGAATTTAATTTTAAATTAAATTATCCACCTCCAAACCTGGACTATAGATTATTTGAGACCCACACAGGCACACATCTACACAGCTGAGACACACCCACACACCTACACAGCAGGGACACACCAGAAGCACACCCACACACCAGGGCACAACTACATACCACACCTGAACGATGTGTATGACACACCTCTACGCATCAGAGACACATTTACACACCAGGGACATATAACTACACATCTCAGACACACCTATACACTAGGGACACTTCTACATACCAGGGATAAACCCAGAGAACCGGGGACATACCTAATACCACCAAAACCTGGACTATAGACTATTATGAGACCCGCACAAGGACACACCTACGCAGCTGAGACACACCCACAACTACACAGCAGGGACACACCGACACACCAGGGCACAACTTTACATACCATGCACACCTGAACAATGTGAATGTGAATTGAACAGTGTGTGGACGGGCGCATGTGTGTGTGTGTGTGTGTGTCTGATGACTGAGGAATGCTGTGTATGTATAGGTGTTTTCTCAGACTAAAAATTGTGTGTGTGTGTGTGTGTGTGTGTGTGTGATTGCGTGTGAATTTGTAGTGTATTATGTAGTGTGTTATGTAGTATGAGGACTGAACAGTGTTTTTGTGTGCGATGAGGACTGTGTGTGGTGGACTGAATGTGTGTACAGTGTGTGTGGACTAAAATTGTGTGGTGTGGTGTGTGTTAACAGTTTGTGTAGTGTATGGATGGTGCATGCGTTTGTGGACTGAACAGTGTGTGTGTGTGTGGGTGCATGCATGCAGTGAAGTGTGGGGATGGTTGTGTGTGTGATGACTGAACCATCGATAATGGGCTGAACAGATTGTGTGGAGTGTGTGAACTGAACAGTGTGTGTGGTGTTGACTGAAAACGTACATGGACAGCACTGAACAGTTTGGGCATGTGCGTGTTGGTGTGTGTATGTGCGTGTGCGTGCGTGTGTGTGTGCGTGCGTGCGTGTGTGTGTGTGTGTGTGTGTGTGTGTGTGTGTGTGTGTGTGTGTGTGTGTGTGTGTGTGTGTGTGAAAGTAACTGCGTGTAAGTGCGCACGTTCGTGTGCGTGCATGTGGCGGGCAGGCAGAAATGTCTTAAAAAGTACTAATCATCCTTTGTTGTAGTACGAACATTCGATGAATGTTCTCGTCAGGTTGCCAACTGGATACCGACGGCAAATCAGCTGTGCATATGTTGTGATGTTTGTGCAAAATCTTGCATGTGTACTGATAGGTAAGTGCAGCAGCTTCCCATCAATAAAACACACGTGCAAAGGATACTATGATGTCCCTCGTATTGTCAGCTGCTGGCTACTCATCCGTATCTAATGTGTACTACTATGCAATGTTGTTCATAACAGGCCCTATCTGTAGACCATATCAGTAGATGCAGCTACGGTATAGATGATCTTTCAACAGCTTCCAGTTGTTGTGCGTGCATGTCATGTGTCTGCTAAGCACCTAAGGTGCAAACTTGCTAGCACTATGTTGACAACATAAGGATCCAATCCTACCTCATGGGGCCGGGGGCATTGGGCAGCTAGCCAGCTCAGCTATTCAATTTTTAAAAATTACAGGTTTTTAAAAGTCATTGCACAAAAGAAGTTGCTTCACAAACAAATTAACCCTGTCTGAATAGAAAATCTGTTGAAGCACCACAGCAACGGTCAGAAAGTGAGAATGCCAGGTGTGTGTGCGTCGTCAGACCCATATACGTTACGCCATGGGGTCTGGGAACGAGACGACCACACTAACTATCTCTGGTTTTGAATAGCAGGATCAAAACCGTAGGTCATAAAACTTAAAGCTATCACACATGTAACAGGACTGGGTCAGGAGGGGGGGGGGGGGGGGGGGGGGGGGGTATTTTACTAACCCCCAATCGTGGCCCCGTTCGTGGATAGGGCTGTCGAAAAAATGCCACTCACTCACATTCTTTGCAATATGCCAACCGTATATGCACAAAAATACTCTGACAATTTCCAAATTAGCTGTTTACCATTTTATCCATTATGGGAAGTGAATTGGTCACATGTCTAAGTAATTTTATCAATCATCTGTCACATCTTTATAAGGATGAGAAGGCGTCAAACAGTTGGAATCACTAACATTTGTATACCGACTTAGAATTGCGTATTTCTTGTGCTGCAAGTTGACAGCGGCAATGCCTATGGTACAAACGGTGCTTACCGAGGTAGACTACCCAATCACGTTGCAAATAATGATGTTCACTCATGAAGCCGGGCTAATAATGTAAACCAAAATTGTATTCAGGGTTAACCCAGAGGAACTCTCCGAACCGCAAATGCAATTCCTCGAGTCATTAGGGTTATTCTGTTAACAGCTAAGCTACATATAAGGTGCGTGGAGTGTGCAAAGGTCTACGTGAGTATACAGGAGCTGCTGCAGTGTATATATAAATATACAGGCTCACGCGTTTATTCTATTCATTGCAGTTGGCGGTTCTCCTTGGTGAGTGCGCATATGTTTATATATAGTGTGCAAGCATGTTCCTGTAATCTAGAAAGCATGCCGGTCGTACGCTTGGACTAGATAGATTGCCGATGTCTGTCTGACAGTGCTTACGTACCTAAAGCCCCCCCCCCCCCCCCCAAGGTTCGCGTTTAAGCACCCGTTATCCTCGTAAATTCGATTCGTAATTGCGAAAGCTTCTTTGTACAGTGCCCGCTCGTTTATACGGAAAAGTATCAGCTTGATTATACGGAGGCATATTCATATGGAGCTAGGCAAACTGTCAGTGTACTTCGCCCTAAGCTATCTATTCCACTAATGGCATTCATATTTACCCCTAATTAACGTCACCCACGTTAACAGTTATAGTTATACAATAGAAGTTTAAGAGTCAGCTTTCAGCAACAAGAAAGCTAATTGGTGCAGTGTACCTGAAAGATTTGCACGTTTCGCACATTTACAATGTGCTTCATACGTGTAGCTAGCTTATGTGTGCATGCGCATGCGCGATGCGCTATGTAAAATTTTCTATATACTAACTACGCGTACCGAGGCTAGAGCTGATACATCAATTGTACGATTTTAAACCTATAGTCCAATTCACCCTTAAACGAACTATTACACGGCGTATACTAATTAATGACATCGTCGCATGACAATGTGTGAAGTTGCACAATTAGTGTAAAGTTGTACAATTTGTGGGTACAGAGTACAGACGGACGGACCGTGCGATCCAACGTACTCACAATGCAATAGATATTAGAACAAGTAACTAAAAAACCTTCTCTATGAGAAAGTTGGTGGGATATAGGATTTGAAGGCAATGGTAGTGTAAAAAGCAAGGAAACAAGGGTCTGTAATAGTAAGGGAAAATGTCATAGTCCTATATCTAGCACACGAACATAGTGGATCATGCAGGGCACCATTATTAAAAGTAGTTAAGAAGTGAGAAATGGGCGTAGGTCACCGAAAGGGAGTGGGTGCGGGAACGGCTTTTTGGTAGCTATGCGTTCATACTGCAATTTAAAACGCTGTATAGCGCGACTATGAGTATATAATTAGACAAATGAAAAGGGGAGGGTACGCCCCCCCCCCCCCCCCCCCCCCCCCCCCACGTGCGGGATCTGTCACTATGACGTCATCGTAAGGGGGGCGCTACACCAGTTCATAGATATTGCGGTGTAATTTCCTTAAAAAACAAACTAGAAATTGGATTTATGCATGAATGACAAGCATCTATATTTAATCATGTCCGCCGGACCTACCTGTAAGGAATACATCCGTGCGTAATTTGAAACAAATGTCATTATAGCACTTACCCCTTAGTTTTGCATTGCAATCCCAGAGCATAACTAATCTCTCATTTGCCCCTAGCCGTTAATTTGTCGAATTGCATTTGTGCCACAAGTGTATATGTCAACATATTAAAATCTTTAAAATTACGTACTGCATTGGTTTTAGAAATGATTTTATCTGAACCTGCGTCAGCAGGTTCAATATAGGATTGATTGAGGAATGATGAATGTCATTAAAAATTTTAAATCGCGTCGGGAGGGACAACGGAGAAACGGATCACTTATCTCGTTGCAGCAATCGAACGACAACACCTAGATCTACGTTTTCATGCTAGTTTCATGTCATTAAACTATGCGCTTCCAGACAAACAAAGAACCTGCTTCTCGTGCCCATTCCCAAAAAAATTGTTCGTCGTCGTCGTCGTCGTCGTCGTCTTCCTTAGGAAGGTATAACTCGAGCTACGAACGGTTTTAAAGAACGACAATAGTACCAATCTCTTCAGAATTTACCGGCACGTTATCCTAGCATGTCATTTGGACACATATCACATCTAGAAAGAAACTACAGCGAGAAATACCCTATTTTGTTGCAAGTTCTATGGCCATCTAGCAAGTTCTAGCAAGTTCTTAATAAAAAAAAAGAACAAAAAACTTATGAAACAAGTAAATAAAAACATTCTCTAACGAGAAAGTTGGTGGGCGTATAGGATTGACAATGTTGGTGTAAAAAGCACGGAAACAAGTGTGACAGAAATGTTACTGGAAAATTGAAATAGGCCTATATTTAGCCCAGTCACATTTAGGCCTGAGAAAACGGGCTAAATATAGGCCTATTTCAATTTTCCAGTAACATTTCTGTCACACTTGTTTCCGTGCTTTTTACACCAACATTGTCAATCCTATATGCCCACCAACTTTCTCGTTAGAGAATGTTTTTATTTACTTGTATAATTAATCCCTTAATTAATCACCACTTAATTGATTCCATTGTTTTGTTTCTTAATGTTGTATGCAATACTTTATTGGCGATCATGATTGCGCAGTACTGAGCCGGGGTAAAATTCAGCACATACATACACATAACTGTCGGCTCGAAATAGGCAATGCAGATCAGTGGATAGATATTATTTGAGAGACCTTTATTTCAGGTACATGTATTCATAATAATGAGTGCAAAACGACTTCAATTAATCCACTTCTGGCATGCTGTTGTGAAAGGTAAGCACAGTTCTGCTGTGGACATGTAAACTCATTAAATACCAATTATTTATAGTGAGTATCCCTAAAAATTCACTGGCTGTATTCTTATACATTTGTGGAATATTTCTATATCAAGGTAAGTATGCAACTGTGTATTAATATAATGGAAATCATGAATCTCATGTTCAGATCATACAATATTCTAACATTGTGTTGCTTTGCTCCACCAGTTTCTGGCCAAGAGTGCCTGTACAATTACACTATTTCTTCAGGGCAGACAATTGTTGTTACCCAGAACACTTAAGTGTGCCTAATATGTTCTGAAACAGCAAGGAATGACTGGATTATTGCATCAGAGCAGTACCAACCTTTTTCTTCTTTACCACCTTATGTACTCAATGTACCCAATCCTGGAATGATACTAAATGCCGTACCAATTCAATGTACAGACAGTATTCAAAGTACAGGTTAGTCAGCTTCTAATGTGCAATGGGTCTTCCTAATTTTTTTTCTTGTAGCATTTGTAGCTGTACCAGTGGATCCTCCTGTAATTACATATGTAAATGAGTCTAGTACCCTCTCCCTGTTGTGCAGCAAAGTAATTACAGCCAGTGCCCTTGCTGTAAAGCAAAAATGGCTGGACCCTAATCAAAATATTGTTTCATCATTTGCAAAATTTACTTTGGCTTTGGTGAATCGCGCAAACGCTGGACTTTACACATGCGTAACAACAATTCTGCTATCAAATTTGACTGGACAGACTGTGAATACCACTACCCAAGTGGTTGTAAACTGTAAGCCACATCATGCATGGTGAGTGCTATGTTTATGTGGTCTCTCAATCCAGTCCCTCCCAAAATACTTCCATCGCAGACCATCATCTTTGTGGTCCAAGGTCTCAGTGTGGATTTAGAATGTACTTTTGATGGGCTCCCTTCTCCTTCAATTACATGGACCACTCTAGCTGCTAGGCAGATATTGAACTTTCAAATCATCAACAACCTCACTGTTTTGACCTTACCATCTCTTGATGCAGGAAACACAGGAAATTATACTTGTAGTGCATCCAATCTTGTTGGTTATTCATCAGGTTCCATCCAATTGTTTGTTCAAGGCAAGTTGACCATTGCAGATATCAGCATTAATGAATCCAACATTGGCGCAAAATAATGTATAGTTGTGGCATATTTTATAACGGAGTGACAGTGTGGATAATGAAGAAATATGGCAGAGACATAGTACTTGTTTGCATTCAAAATTCAGCCTTCGTAAATGAAGGTTCTGTAAATTACCAAAATGTGTTGTGGTTGCTGAGATGAAATATTCTGACAAAGAAAAGTTCTGATACACTGAATATATAGACAGATGTGTCTACTTTGATACATAATAAAAATTCCCCTTGCAATGATGATTCTTTTGATACGGCTATATAGATTTTATGGTCACATTACATTTGGTGGCCATCTTCAATATTTGTATTTTACTATGGATATGGGAACCAAGCACTAACATGATAGATACAATTAAATTAAGCATAATGTGATAAATGACTCCAATATCATTATTTAGAGTAACTTAATATATCATAGCTCTTGTAATGTCAACCTCATAACGTGTATGTTTCTACATGCATTTACTGCCTACCTTTTGTGACTGCCTGACTTATTCATATAAACACTACAGTTCCTCCAGACCCCCCGACGGGACTAATTTCGTCTAATGTGGACAATTCATCCATCTCAGTCAACTGGGCAAATGGATTTGATGGATACTCTCCATTGATAGGCATCAATGTCAGCTATGCTTCAGTTAGGTACCCTCAGGAAGGGAGTAGGCACCAGATGCTCCCTTTGGGCACAACAGCTGTTCTATCTGCTCTCTATCCTTACTCCAACTACACCTCAATGTCAGTCTAACAAATGCTGTTGGCCTAACCAGTATCTCATCCAACATTATTGTGGCTACCCTTTCCTTAAGTGAGTCCAACTACTGCAAGCCTTTGGCTCACCACTTGTATTCCTCCCAACTATTAGGGCCAATGTCTCCAGTCATCACCAGAATCGTGTCAGTCACAGTCACCCAACTGATGGTCACATGGACGGTGAGTGGATCAGATGGAAATAATAGGAAGCTTGAAGCTTTGCTACATGTACATTAATATATTACAATTTGCATCAACAATTATTTTAAAAAGAGTAAGAAACCAGAGGTTCTGTATAAATATGTTAGAGTACAAGATACACTACAGAACAGAAAGCTCCCAGCCCTGAGCCCAATGGTACATGGTGACTGGCAGATAAAAGGAAAAGGTGAAGGGTGATTGGTTGATTGATTGCTTGCTATGTGCCTTCCATTCTGCTATTATATGCAAATGGATATGTAATTTGCTGTATCAATGTTGAACAAAAGCTCCAGGGGTCAGAATACATGCGAGCACTCCTCATACTATTGAAGACAATTTTCCCCTAAGCTAACAATCCCACTCACCTTTTCCAAAAGCCTCGATCTGTCCCTGAATGACCCTTGAAAAATCGTCCATTACTCGGAGATGAATGGCTTACTTCATTAACACAAACACACACTGCTGACTAACCATCTGTGTAGTAATCACCACCATGGTGCTCAAAAGACTCTGCTTTCAAAATCATAGCAATGATAACTGAAATTTCATAGCTCCTATTGACATTAAAGACACAAAAAAAAAAAATGGAACCATGAAGAGTATTATATTATAATAAAGTGTGCCATACTATTGCCATTCTACTAAATATAGATATACTTCATGCCTTTACTCCTCACAGCCTCCATTCATCAATAGCTCCACCACTGCCCCAGTGACCTCATGGACAGTGATGTATTCATGTACCTATAGCAGTAGTCTTACCTGTTCCTCTGGTTCCCTCACATCCATCTCCTCCTCCTCCACCAACTACTTCATCAGTGGTCTTGTGAATGACACCAATTACACAGTTGCAGTTGCAGCGGTCAATAGTGGGGGCATTGGTGACTTTTCCACTCCAATCATTGGTCTGACCACTGTTGATAGTATGTTGAAGTAATAATCTAGTTGTGTGCAATGTCAACATTGTATGTATTCGCTTGGGCACTTTCAAATAATAATAATTTATTCTAAGCTCCTCCCCCCAGTATAACACCTAACATTGCTCAGGGAGCTCTCACATTGATGGTAATGTGTTTGTATCCCAAGTGAGTATGGAAGGAATTAGGTGGGGTAGAGAATGTCGAATTAAACTGGGGGGGCAGAGAAGGGGAATTCTCTATCTGATATTCTGTAATATTCTCATGCATGTTTTTTAATTGAGCTGATTCATTATACAGTACTTGTGATATAGTTTTGGTTTACAACCATTCCATATAATACCGATAATACCAATTCACAATAGGGTCAGGTACAGCTTTAAAATATTGATCTTGCATAGTTTGAAGCCTAATATGTTGCACCATATGGCCAGGACATTGCTGGCACAACTTATGTGTCTGTCTTTGTCGTTGTTGATATGCTTGGTGTAGCATCGTTTGATTGCATCGTTGGATTGTATAGTTGGATCAGATTTGCTTCAGGCTTTCTATCGTCCATCTATGTGTAAAATTTTGCACATAGATAAATGGTAAACCTGAAGGCAATATTGATTAGAAATGTCACTTTAATCTCATAAACATGCATTTATGTCTAAAAGGCCCACTAATAACAGGTATGACATACACATTACAATGCAGTGTTCAACAGAGATATAATGTAAATCACTTTGAGGTATAGATTGACATTTTAGATTCCAAACGCACAACTTCATGCATGAAATTTACTTGCACAACATTTGCTTTCTATTTCAGTTCCATCACCACCAGAGAATTTTACACTTATATATAGTCCACTGTCTGGCTTGTCAACATATCTCACTGCTAGCTGGTCAGCAACAGTTCCAAAGAATGGTCTTGTCATTGGCTACTCTGTGTACTGTAACACTTCTGATAACCAGACATATCCAGAGCAAATGATTGGTCAAAATGTGCCCATCATTAGATTTGTTGCCAATGGTACAACATTTAGTGCAACATTCAACACTAAGCTTGAGCTATTCACACAGTATAGCTGCTATGTGACTGCTAATACATCAGCAGGAGAGGGTAAACCTTCAGTGGTTATCAGTGCCAAGACTGGTGAAGGAGGTACATTTTTGTGGCCCATGTAAATTATGATAATAATTTGTACTTATCTTTTCCAGTTCCAGCATCACCACAAATGCTTTCCTTGTCTTCCATTTCTGGATCCCCAACACATCTCATTGTTGCCTGGTCTGTACCCATACCTAGGAATGGTATCATCACTGGTTACTCTGTGTACTGCAACACTTCTGCTAATCAAACATATCCAGAGCAAGTGATTGGACCAAATGTGCCCTCCATCAGATCTGTAGTGAATGGGACAACACTGGCTGCTACACTGACTGGACTCAGCCCATACACACAATATAGTTGTTATGTGACAGCTAATACATCAGTGGGACAGGGAAGCCCTTCAGTTATACTCACAGCTCTAAGTGCTCAGTCAGGTAACATATATCCTTGCTTTAAATAACCATGCTAATATGTATTTACTTGGGCACAGAATGTCTGTCTATACTCACACACATGTACCTCCATAATATCATGTTCTAACTGATTAGAATTAAAAATTATTTATTTGCAGTTCCATCAACACCCCAGAACTTCTCTCTGTCTCCTGTTGCTGGTTCACCATCTCAGCTGTCTGCTAGTTGGTCTGTACCCATACCTAGGAATGGTATCATCACTGGTTACTCTGTGTACTGTAACACTTCTGATAATCAAACATATCCAGAGCAAGTGATTGGACCAAATGTTCCCACCATTAGATCTGTAGTCAATGGGACAACACTGGCTGCTACACTGACTGGACTCAGCCCATACACACAATATAGTTGTTATGTTACAGCAAATACATCAGTGGGAGAAGGAAGTCCATCAGTTGTATTCACCATGATTACTGATCAGTCAGGTAATCTGTTAAACTGTTATGCTATTATGTTGTTGTTTACAATCCAAGATCTATGAAACATACCCTTCCTAACTTTACTATTGGTTATTTATTTGCAGTTCCATCATCACCTCAAAACTTCTCTCTGTCTCCTGTTGCTGGCTCACCATATCAGCTGTCTGCTAGTTGGTCTGTACCCATACCTAGGAATGGTATCATCACTGGTTACTCTGTGAACTGTAACACTTCTGCTGATCAACCATATCCTGAGCAAGTGATTGGACCAAATGTGCCCACCATTAGATCTGTAGTCAATGGGACAACACTGGCTGCTGCACTGAGTGGTCTCAACCCATACACACAATATAGTTGTTATGTCACAGCAAATACATCGGTGGGAGAAGGAAGTCTATCTTCAATATTCACCATGCTTACTGCCCAATCAGGTAATCTATGCTGTTAAAAGTTCTGTTTAAAATCCAAAATCTATGGAACATGCCTTTTCAAACTTTGCAAGCTTTACTAACATATAATCACTATTTATTTGCAGTTCCATCATCACCTCAAAACTTCTCTCTGTCTCCTGTTACTGGTTCTCCATATCAGCTGTCTGCTAGTTGGTCTGTACCCATACCTAGGAATGGTATCATCACTGGTTACTCTGTGTACTGTAACACTTCTGATAATCAAACATACCCAGAGCAAGTAATTGGACCAAATGTGCCCACCATTAGATCTGTAGTCAATGGGACAACACTGGCTGCTACACTGACTGGACTCAGCCCATACACACAATATAGTTGTTATGTAACTGCTAATACATCAGTGGGACAGGGAGGCCCTTCAGCTACCCTCACAACTCTAAGTGCTCAGTCAGGTAACTAATATCCTTGCTTTAAATGACCTTGCTATTATGTAAAGTTGTAGTTGACTTGGGCAGGCCCATATCCACAGAGGGTGCTTTAGGGCTGCAGCAACCCCCTCCCCCCCCCCCCCCCTCCCCTGCATTATGTCATATGGTCCACTTCATCGTCTAATGTATTTATGACACGTAAATAACCAGGAACTACAGAAGAAGGAAAACACTTCTGTAGTTATTACTGCCTACCTCCCTATGCACTATTCTAATTTAAATTGTTGTTTTTGCCTTCAGTTCCATCCTCACCTTCTAACTTCACACTATCCAATATCCTGGGATCACCAACTTTGCTCTCAGCCAATTGGTCTGTACCCATACCAAGGAATGGAATCATCATTGGATACACTGTGTACTGTAACACTTCTATTGACCAACCATACCCTGAGCAAATGATTGGTCCAAATGTGCCCACCATTAGATCTGTAGTGAATGGGACAACACTGGCTGTAACATTCAACACAGGACTCATTCCATACACACAGTATATCTGTTATGTCACTGCTAATACATCAGCAGGAGAGGGAAGCCCTTCTGCATTGGGCCTAGCCAGGACTGTTGACGCTGGTAAGAATTACCTATTTGGTGAGCACAGGTACATTAAACTTGTACTTTCCGAAATCATTTATAGTCCCACCTCCTCCATATAACCTCACTGCATACAATCAAAGTTCTACTTCAATCACTCTGAACTGGACACGCCCTCAGTTTCCCAATGGCATCATACAGATGTATGAGGTTGTGTACTACCCAGCAGAGAACACTAATGGAACCACTAACATCACCACACTGACCACATCACTAACTATAAGTGGACTTGCCTTCTATACCTTGTACACCTTCAAAGTGAGTGTGGTGACCAGTGGAGGGACAAGTGTCTACACTGATCCTGTTAGTCAGTTCACTTCAGAGGATGGTATGTAGTGTGGGAGTTGTGTAACATGTGGCTATTTATTTTCATGCTGTTAAATCATCCTAGCCCCCTCCCCTCCTCGGAACGTTAATGCATATAATATCAGCTCCACCTCCGTCATGGTTACCTGGCAACCACCTCAGTTCCCAAATGGTATCATCAGAGGCTACCAAGTGAACTACACACTTTCAGGAGGAGCTGGAACTACTTCTGTTGTGAATACACTGGTGACCAGCAGCACTCTCCTCACTGGCCTGTCTATTTACAAAGAATATATCATTTCTGTGAGGGCCATGACTGTAACCCTTGGCAACAGCAGCTCTACTGTCTTCGTATCAACAAATGAAGATGGTATGTTGTATGTAATAATTGTTAATGATTATACCCCATTGTCATTTATATACCACAGTGCCTGGTACTCCTAATACCCTGATTGCTGGAGTAGTCAATTCATCAGTTCTCCTTGTCTCATGGGCAGAACCGACTGCGGTCAATGGAATCATTACTAGTTATAACTTGTACTATTCCATCAGTACTTTTGGTAATTGTACTACAAGTGGAACAAGTCAACATATTCCTTCTGTACCAGGGCAGACAACATACAATGCAACCTTGACTAATCTGGTTCCATTTAGCATGTATGCCCTGTGTGTGCAGGCCTCAACTAGAATTGGCCCTGGTACTCTCACCACTGCTGTGGTCATCACTACAGACCCAGACACATCCTCACCTCCCATTAACTTTACTACCACTGCTGTCACCTCTACATCAATCAAGCTAACATGGGGATATCCACAGACTCCCCAAGGTCTCATTGCTGGGTATCAGATAATGCACAATACTTCACTGTCATTCAACCCAGTGAACATTACCATCTCCACCAATGATACCTCACAGCAGAACTACACATTCAGTGGTCTCATTCCATTCACAGCATACCTCTTTGCTGTGAGGGCATACAGCTATCCAATAAGGCTCAATTTATTAACTCAAATTGATGGAAGTTATTCTCAACAGCTAGTTGTCAGTACTTTGCAATATGGTAAGTTTGTATACATCAATGGCATATATGATGCATGTACATTTTACATATTTATTAACATTCATTTCCAACAGTTCCTTCAATGCCGCTAAACTTCCAGCTCTCTGCAATCTCTTCCAGTACCCTTATGGCCAACTGGACACCTCCATCCTCACCCAATGGGATTGTGACAGGCTACACAGTGTACTGTACAGTTTCACAGAACCAGACCTATCCTGAACAGGTGCCAACTGGTGCTTCTACACATACTGTCTTCAATGTGACAAGTCAGACTTCTGTATACATGAGTGGCCTTCTTCCATTCACATTCTACCAGTGTTATGTCACTGCTAACACTACTGCTGGAGAAGGAAATGCTTCAGTCCCCAGCACATCACAAACCACTCAAGACAGTAAGTAATGTTTTGATAATTTATGTAATTCATAGCTGTTGGATAACAAGCAGCTAGCAGGGTAATTGTTTCAGTATTTATTCTATGTTTTAGTGTCTTCATTTCCTAATGATCCAGTAGAGAAAGAAGCAACTTATTATTGTTCTTTTTCTTACAGTTCCATCATCACCTCAGAACTTCTCTCTGTCTCCTGTTGCTGGTTCACCATCTCAGCTGTCTGCTAGTTGGTCTGTACCCATACCTAGGAATGGTATCATCACTGGTTACTCTGTATACTGTAATACTTCTGCTAATCAAACATATCCAGAGCAAATGATTGGACCAAATGAGCCCACCATTAGATCTGTAGTCAATGGGACAACACTGGTTGCTACACTGAGTGGACTCAGCCCATACACACAGTATAGTTGTTATGTGACTGCTAATACATCAGTGGGACAGGGAAACCCTTCAACTATACTCACAGCTCTAAGTGCTCAGTCAGGTAACTTTAAATTACATGTAAATCCATGCTAGGGCATTGCTCACACACATATGTATTAATATTATGTTACAACTGATCAATCAAGATTTATTCATTTTCAGTTCCATCATCACCTCAGAACTTCTCACTGTCTCCTGTTGCTGGTTTACCATCTCAACTGTCTGCTAGCTGGTCTGTACCCATACCTAGGAATGGTATCATCACTGGTTACTCTGTGTACTGTAACACTTCTGCTAATCAAACATATCCAGAGCAATTCATTGGACCAAATGTGCCCACCATTAGATCTGTAGTGAATGGGACAACACTGGCTCCTACACTGAGTGGACTCAGCCCATACACACAATATATTTGTTATGTGACAGCAAATACATCAGAGGGAGAAGGAAATCCATCATATGTATCAACAAGCAGGACAGTTGAAGGAGGTATGTTGTTTGTTACTATGTGATACTTCTAAACCTTATATGGCATTGTATTCCAGCCCCAGCTCCTCCATATAACCTCACTGCATACAATCAAAGTTCTACTTCAATCACTCTGAACTGGACACGCCCCCAGTTTCCCAATGGCATCATACAGATGTATAAGGTTGTGTACTACCCAGCAGAGAACACTAATGGGACCACTAACATCACCACACTGACTACATCAGTAACGATAAGTGGACTTGCCTTCTATACCTTGTACACCTTCGGAGTGAGTGTGGTGACCAATGGAGGGACAAGTGCCTTCAGTGATCCTGTTAGTCAGTTCACTTCAGAGGATGGTATGTAGTGTGGGAGTTGTGTAACACGTGGCTATTTATTTTCATGCCATTAAATCATCCTAGCCCCCTCCCCTCCTCGGAACGTTAATGCATATAATATCAGCTCCACCTCCATCATGGTTACCTGGCAACCACCTCAGTTCCCAAATGGTATCATCAGAGGCTACCAAGTGAATTACACACTTTCAGGAGGAACTGGAACTACTTATGTTGTGAATACAAATGATTCCAACAGCACTCTCCTCTCTGGCCTATCTATTTACACAAAATATATTGTTTTTGTGAGAGCCCTTACAGTAACCCTTGGCAACAGCAGCTCAACTATCTTAGTGTCAACAAATGAAGATTGTATGTTTTATGTAATGATTGCTAATGATTATTCCCCTTTGTCATTTATATACCACAGTGCCTGGTACTCCTAATACCCTGATGGCTGAAGTAGTCAATTCATCAGTTCTCCTTGTCTCATGGGCAGAACCAACCACTCTCAATGGAATCATTACTAGTTATGATGTATATTATTCCATCAGTACTTCTGGCAATTGCACTGCAAGTGGAACAAGACAACGGGTTCCCTCTGTATCAGGGCAGACTACATACAATGCCACCTTGACTAATCTGGTTCCATTTGGCATGTATGCCCTGTGTGTGCAGGCCTCAACTAGGATTGGCCCTGGTGCTCTCACCACTGCTGTGGTCATCACTACAGACCCAGACACATCCTCACCTCCCACTAACTTAACTGTCACTGCTGTCAACTCTACATCAATCAAGCTAACATGGGGATATCCACAGACTCCCCAAGGTCTCATTGCTGGGTATCAGATAATGCACAATACTTCACTGTCATTCAACCCAGTGAACATTACCATCTCCACCAATGATACCTCACAACAGTCCTACACATTCAGTGGTCTCATTCCATTCACAGCATACCTCTTTGCTGTGAGGGCATACAGCTATCCAATAAGGCTCAATTTATTAACTCAAATTGATGGAAGTTATTCTCAACAGCTAGTTGTCAGTACTTTGCAATATGGTAAGTTTGTATACATCAATGGCATATATGATGCATGTACATTTTACATATTTATTAACATTCATTTCCAACAGTTCCTTCAATGCCGCTAAACTTCCAGCTCTCTGCAATCTCTTCCAGTGCCCTTATGGCCAACTGGACACCTCCATCCTCACCCAATGGGATTGTGACAGGCTACACAGTGTACTGTACAGTTTCACAGAACCAGACCTATCCTGAACAGGTGCCAACTGGTGCTTCTATCTATACTGTCTTCAATGTGACCAGTCAGACTTCTGTATACTTGAGTGGCCTTCTTCCATTCACATTTTACCAGTGTTATGTCACTGCTAACACTACTGCTGGAGAAGGAAATGCTTCAATCCCCAGCACATCACAAACCACTCAAGACAGTAAGTATTGTTTTGATCATTCATGTAATTCATAGCTGTTGGATATTAAGCAGCTGGCATATTAATTTTTTTCAGTATTCCTTCTAAGTTTCTATGTGTTTTCATTTCCAAATGATCCAGTACAGAGAGAACATCTTGTTATTGTTCTTTTTCTACAGTTCCATCATCACCTCAGAACCTCTCTCTGTCTCCTGTTGCTGGTTCACCATATCAGCTGTCTACTAGTTGGTCTGTACCCATACCTAGGAATGGTATCATCACTGGTTACTCTGTGTACTGTAACACTTCTGCTAATCAATCATATCCAGAGCAAATGATTGGACCAAATATGCCCACCATTAGATCTGTAGTCAATGGGACAACAATGGCTGCTACACTGAGTGGATTAAGCCCATACACACAATACAGTTGTTATGTAACTGCTAATACATCAGTGGGACAGGGAAGCCCTTCAGCTATACTCACAACTCTAAGTGCTCAGTCAGGTAACTTATATCCACGCTATAAATAACTATCTATTGTGTATTGTAATAGCTTACATGGGCATTGATAGTCTATGCTTACACTCATATAACTCAGAGTACATAATATAATGTTCCAACTGATTAGAATCAAAAATTATTTATTTTCAGTTCCATCATCACCTCAAAACTTCTCCCTGTTTCCTGTTGCTGGTTCACCAACTCAGCTGACTGCTAGTTGGTCTGTACCCATACCTAGGAATGGTATCATCACTGGTTACTCTGTGTACTGTAACACTTCTGCCAATCAAACTTTTCAAGAGCAAGTGATTGGACCAAATGTGCCCACCATTAGATCTGTAGTCAATGGGACAACACTGTCTGCTACACTGACTGGACTAAGTCCACAGACACAATATATTTGTTATGTGACAGCAAATACATCAGTGGGAGAAGGAAGTCCATCAGCTGTATTCACCATGATTACTGTTAAGTCAGGTAATCTGTCAGATTGTAAAACTGATATATTCAAATCCAAAATCTATTTAACTTGGCGCCAAACCATGGACACATTTGATTCTAGTATTATACTAATAATGCACAATCTTTTTATTTATCAGGTCCATCGTCACCTCAGAACTTCTCACTTTTTGCTGTTGCTGATTCACCATCTCAGCTGTCTGCTAGTTGGTCTGTACCCATACCTTGGAATGGTATCATCACTGGTTACTCTGTGTACTGTAACACTTCTATCAACCAACCATACCCTGAGCAAGTGATTGGTCCAAACACTCCCACCATTAGATCTGTAGTCAATGGGACAACACTGGCTGTAACATTCAACACTGGAGTCAACCCATACACACAATATAGTTGTTATGTGACTGCTAATACATCATTCGGAGAGGGAAACCCTTCAGTGGTTATTACTGTCAAGACAACTGAAGATGGTAAAGTTACCATTTGTGACTAGCAGGACAGTTATTACAGATTAATTATACTATAATATTCTGCTCAACACAATGGTTTTTTTATTGGTCCCATTATATTTACAACAGCATGCAAACGGGTCATATTCTAATTTTTTTAAAATTGATGTTAAAGTGCTGCATTACAAACAGATAACCTTTCTATGCACTTTCCTATAATTGAAAATTAGATTGTTATTTTCATCTTCAGTTCCATCCTCGCCTTCAAACTTCACACTATCCCCTGTTCTGGGATCACCAACTTGGCTCTCTGCTAACTGGTCTGCACCCATACCAAGGAATGGTATCATCATTGGATACACTGTGTACTGTAACACTTCTGATAATCAAACATATCCTGAGCAAGTGATTGGACCTAATGTGCCCACCATTAGATCTGTAGTCAATGGGACAACACTGGCTGTAACATTCAACACAGGACTTAGAATATATACACAGTATAGTTGTTATGTCACTGCTAATACATCAGCAGGAGAGGGAAGCCCTTCTGCATCGGGCCTAGCCAGGACTGTTGGTGCTGGTAAGATATAGCTGTGAAGTGTATATTATGCAAAGATACATAATATTAATACTTTCCGAATTTATTTATAGCCCCACCTCCTCCATATAACCTCACTGCATACAATCAAAGTTCTACTTCAATCACTCTGAACTGGACACGCCCACATTTTCCTAATGGCATCATACAGATGTATGAGGTTGTGTACTACCCAGCAGAGAACACTAATGGAACCACTAACATCACCACACTGACCACATCACTAACTATAAGTGGACTTGCCTTCTATACCTTGTACACCTTTAGAGTGAGTGTGATGACCAGTGGAGGGACAAGTGCCTACACTGATCCTGTTAGTCAGCTCACTTCAGAGGATGGTATGTAGTGTGGGAGTGTGTACTGCATCACTCTTTAACTGTGCATACCATCAAACCATCCTAGCCCCCTCCCCTCCCCTTAATGTTGTGGCCTACAACACAAGCTCCACCTCCATCGTGGTAACCTGGCAACCACCCCAACTCCCAAATGGCATCATCAGAGGCTACCAAGTGAACTACACACTTTCAGGAGGAGCTGGAACCACTTCTGTTGTGAATACAAATGTTACCAACAGCACTCTCCTCACTGGCCTGTCTATTTACAAGAAATATATTGTTTTTGTGAGAGCCCTTACAGTAACCCTTGGCAACAGCAGTTTTGATATCATGGTATCAACAAATGAAGATGGTATGTTTTGTGTATAACTTTAATGGATGTTTTCTAATTATTATCCATATTATCATATATACCACAGTGCCTGGTACTCCTAATGCCCTGACCTCCTCAGTAGTCAATTCATCAGCTCTCATTGTCTCATGGGCAGAACCAACCCCTGTCAATGGAATTATAACTAGTTATGATCTGTACTATTCCATCAGTACTTTTGGTAATTGTACTACAAGTGGAACAAGTCAACATATTCCTTCTGTACCAGGGCAGGCAACATACAATGCAACCTTGACTAATCTGGTTCCATTTAGTATGTATGCACTATGTGTGCAGGCCTCAACTAGGATCGGCCCTGGTGCTCTCACCACTGCTGTGGTCATCACTACAGACCCAGATACATCCTCACCTCCCACTAACTTTACTGCCACTGCTGTCAACTCTACAGCAATCAAGCTAACATGGGGATATCCACAGACTCCTAGAGGTCTCATTGCTGGGTATCAGATAATGCACAATACTTCACTGTCATTCAGCCCAGTGAACATTACCATCTCCACCAATGATAGCTCACAACAGTCCTACATGTTTAGTGGTCTCATTCCATTCACAGTATATTCATTTACTGTAAGAGCATACAGCTATTCTACCAGGCTTAGTGCCCAAATATACGGAAACTATAACCAGCAACTAGTTTTCAGAACATTACAAGATGGTATGGTGATGTTAGTTAGTATAACACATGTTATTAATATTTGAATGTTTTTGCAGTTCCCTCAATGCCACTGAACTTGCAGCTCTCTGCAGTCTCTTCAAGTGTCCTTATGGCCAACTGGACACCTCCATCCTCACCCAATGGGATTCTGACAGGCTACACAGTGTACTGCACAGTTTCACATAACCAGACCTATCCTGAACAGGTGCCAATTGGTGGTTCTACCTATACTGTCTTCAATGTGACCAGTCAGACTTCTGCATACCTGAGTGGCCTTCTTCCATTCACATTCTACCAGTGTTATGTCACTGCTAACACTACTGTTGGTGAAGGAAGACCTTCTACTACTGTGTTATCACAAACCAGTGAAACAGGTATAGACAGTGTGATATGTATACATGTTGTGCATACATCATGTGCCTAGCCAGAACTGTCCTGGTAAATATTATGTGGCACTAAGTATCTAGCTCCCACGTGTTGATTTCTATTATAAAAAATATTTATATTGATCTTTAACAGTTCCAACTACACCTCTGAACTTCACTGTTACTCCTGTTGCTGGTTCACCATTTCAGCTGTCTGCTAGTTGGTCTGTACCCATCCCTAGGAATGGTATCATCACTGGTTACTCTGTGTACTGTAACACTTCTGCTAATCAAACATATCCAGAGCAATTGATTGGACCAAATGTGCCCACCATTAGATCTGTAGTGAATGGATCTTCACTGGCTGCTACACTGACTGGTCTCAACCCATACACACAATATAGTTGTTATGTGACTGCTAATACATCAGTGGGAGAAGGAAGTACATCAGTTTTATACACCACGATTACTGTTGAATCAGGTAATCTTTTATACCTTTATCCATTACTCTTAATCTATGAAACACACAAGCCCTTCCCAAGATTTGCTTCTAGTATAATATTGCTACTATGCATATTCAAATTTATTTGCAGTTCCATCATCACCTCAAAACTTCTCTCCGTCTCCTGTTGCTGGTTCTCCATCTCAGCTGTCTGCTAGTTGGTCTGTACCCATACCTAGGAATGGTATCATCACTGGTTACTCTGTGTACTGTAACACTTCTGCTAATCAAACATATCCAGAGCAAGTGATTGGACCAAATGTGCCCACCATTAGATCTGTAGTGAATGGGACAACACTGGCTGTAACATTCAACACAGGACTCAGCCCATACACACAGTATATCTGTTATGTCACTGCTAATACATCAGCAGGAGAGGGAAGCCCCTCTGCATTGGGCCTAGCCAAGACTGTTGATGCTGGTAAGATATAGCTCCGAAGTGTATGGTTGTGCAAAGATACATAGTACCATAGATCCATGATAATATACTCGTACTGGCATTTCTTTTTCAGCCCCACCTCTTCCATATAACATCACTGCATACAATCAAAGTTCTACTTCGATCACTCTAAATTGGACACGCCCCCTGTTTCCCAATGGCCTCATACAGATGTATAAGGTTGTGTACTACCCAGCAGAGAACACTAATGGAACCACTAACATCACCACACTGACCACATCACTAACTATAAGTGGACTTGCCTTCTATACCTTGTACACCTTCAGAGTGAGTGTGGTGACCAGTGGAGGGACAAGTGTCTACAGTAATCCTGTTAGTCAGCTCACTTCAGAGGATGGTATGTAGTGTGGGAGTGTGTACTGCATCATTCTTTGACTGTGCATACCATCAAACCATCCTAGCCCCCTCCCCTCCCCTCAATGTTGTGGCCTACAACACCAGCTCCACCTCCATCATGGTTACATGGCAACCACCCCAGTTCCTAAATGGCATCATCAGAGGCTACCAAGTGAACTACACACTTTCAGGAGGAGCTGGAACTACTTCTGTTGTGAATACAAATGTTACCATCAGCACTCTCCTCACTGGCTTGTCTATTTACAAAAAATATATCATTTTTGTGAGAGCTCTGACAGTAACCCTTGGCAACAGCAGCTCTAGTGTTATGGTAATCACAAATGAAGATGGTATGTTTTATACCAAATTGAATGATGATTCATATTCTTATGTATACCACAGTGCCTGGTACTCCTAATGCCTTGAACTCCTCAGTAGCCAATTCATCAGCTCTCTTTGTCTCATGGGCAGAACCAACCCCTGTCAATGGAATTATAACTAGTTATGATCTGTACTATTCCATCAGTACTTTTGGTAATTGTACTACAAGTGGAACAAGTCAACGTATTCCTTCTGTACCAGGGCAGGCAACATACAATGCAACCTTGACTAATCTGGTTCCATTTAGTATGTATGCCCTGTGTGTGCAGGCCTCAACTAGGATTGGCCCTGGTGCTCTCACCACTGCTGTGGTCATCACTACAGATCCAAGCATATCCTCACCTCCCACTAACTTTACTGCCACTGCTGTCAGCTCTACATCAATCAAGCTAACATGGGGATATCCACAGACTCCTAGAGGTCTCATTGCTGGGTATCAGATAATGCACAATACTTCACTGTCATTCAACCCAGTGAACATTACCATCTCCACCAATGACATTTCACAACAGTCCTACACGTTTAGTGGTCTCATTCCATTCACAGTGTATTCATTTATAGTAAGGGCATACAGCTATTCTACCAGACTTAGTGCACTAGTGTATGGAGATTATAACCAGCAACTAGTTATCAGAACATTACAAGATGGTATGTATAGTGATGTTATTTAGTAACACATGTTATTGATATTGTAATGTTTCTGCAGTCCCTTCAATGCCACTGAACTTCCAGCTCTCTGCAATGTCTTCAAGTGTCCTTATGGCCAACTGGACACCTCCATCCTCACCCAATGGGATTCTGACAGGCTACACAGTGTACTGTACAGTTTCACATAACCAGACCTATCCTGAACAGGTGCCAACTGGTGGTTCTACCTATACTGTCTTCAATGTGACCAGTCAGACTTCTGTATACCTGCGTGGCCTTCTTCCATTCACATTCTACCATTGTTATGTCACTGCTAACACAACTGTTGGAGAAGGTGGCTCTTCTATTGCAAGATTATCACAAACCAATCAAGCAGGTAATACAAGTGTTATCAACACCAAGAATATTGCAAGTACCCAATGTCTCATATTCCCCCCCCCCCCCCCCCCCCCCCTGCCAATCTCAATACTTCACATTTCCCAGTTCCATCATCACCTCGAAACTTCTCTCTGTCTCCTGTTGCTGGTTCACCATATCAGCTGTCTGCTAGTTGGTCTGTACCCATACCTAGGAATGGTATCATCACTGGTTACTCTGTGTACTGTAACAGTTCTTTTAACCAACCGTTCCCTGAGCAAGTGATTGGTCCAAATGTTCCTACCACTAGATCTGTAGTGAATGGGACAACACTGGCTGTAACATTCAACACAGGACTCAGCCCATACACACAGTATAGTTGTTATGCGACTGCTAACACATCAGTAGGAGAGGGACCTCTTTCAAGAACTGTGGCAGCTACAACAGGAGAAGCAGGTATGATGGCAGAATACTAGTTGTTGATGCATTGTCATAAGAGATGTTCTAGGCCACACTAGAAGTTGTAGAGAACATAGGAGTCTCTTAGAACACCAAATGATTTTAAAACTTGAAACTGATATGCTTTATGGCTCTTTTTGCTGCAGAGGTCCAATGTTATTAATGCCCAAATCAATTGTACATGTGGTCATCTATCACAGTACATGATCAGCCAAATAATCACTTCCAATGTAACGCTAACACTCATGTAAACTTGTATTAGTGGATTGTGCTGCACCCAGCAAAGGTATTGTTAGTAGTGTATAGTTTAATAACTGCAATCAAACTCCATTTATTTTCATTCATTGCTAATTTATTTTCAATTTCAGGTCCTAGTGCTGCACCCATCAAATTGTCTGCTATTACACTTGCACCAACTTCAGTCAATGTCAGTTGGGAACAGATACCTAATATATCAAGGAATGGTATCCTCATAGCCTATGAAGTGAGGTATACATGGCCCTTGGACAATGGACAGACTGGTGTCAGCTATAGGAACACCAGTGGTGCTCCAAATCATCTAGTACTGAATATGCTCCAGGAGTGTGTGCAGTACAGCATTTCTGTGAGAGCATACACAAGCAAAGGTTCTGGACCATTTAGTGGACCAGTTGTTGATTCATCCCTTAACAGTGAGTCCTGCCACTGTACAAAGTGGTAAACCTGTATGACCTACATGACCCCCACAGCATATGCTGAGGTCCCACAACCTCCAGAGGTTCCATCCAGTGCCCTCACTGCTACCTCTGCCAATCTCACCTGGAGCTGTCCTCTGGAAAAGAACTATTCAGTCATTTCATACTCTGTTAATGTAACTGTTAATGATCCCAGCCCTGTTGATGCAGACTGTCTAAATGGTCGCAATCAAAGTTACTTCATTACAGTACCTGGAAGCCAGCGATACATAGCACTGATAGACATGTCACTTGGTAGGTGGCCTAACACGTCTCTACTTATAAATGTTGATACCCAATGTTCCCACAGTGCCATTCACTTCTTACTCATTTGTTGTGTTGGTAAACACAACTGAAGGAGGAGGAGAGGTCTCCATGCCTCAATCATTCACCACCCTACAGGCTCCTCCTTCTTCCCCTCTCAATATTAGTGTCAGTGACCTCAGCTACAGCAGTCTGTTGGTGTCATGGAGTCCTCCATCATGTAGTAATGGAATTGTATTAGGATACATGGTGAGTGTTGATTACAATGATGTAGGAAATGCTGTCCTTATTACAATATGCCTAGGTGACCTGTACACCATCAAATGGCTTTCCCAAAAGTTCTTACAATGTTTCATATGCTACGACACTTCTACTTCAAAACCTTTTCAATTATACCCTGTACTCAATCTCTGTGTGTGCCTTCACCAAGGGTGGGTGTGGTCCTAACGCCTCTATAAATGCAACAACCCTTCATGGTAACTTGCCATCTCTAGTAACTAAGCTTATGACATTTAACTCTGGTATAATTCCATACAGCACCGACCACAGATCCATCTGTTGTGTATCTCAGGATATCCACACTAACCAACATTGATAATCATCAAAATGATGCCGCTCTCTCACAGTTTCAAGATGAGGTAACCTCATTTTAGAATATATATATATATATATATAAGTACATGTGCTCCATTTTCAGATAGCAATGGTAGCAAATGTCAGTCTTCAGGAGAGTGGCATAAATGGCGTATTTCCCCTGGGGGCACTGTGCACTTCTGTGCAAAGGTAAAATCAACATGTTGATTTGGTTTTTACTTTATGTACACTGATATTAGGTGTCCAAATGATGTCACTACTGGATCATATAGGATTGAATGCAACATTTTAATTTTTCTGAAGTTGACAACCACTGAGATTACTACATTTGTGCATTCGATTGGACCTATCAACAGTACAGCTATTGTTCTGGGAAATAGTATGCTATTCATATCAGGTTTGGTTTTAGCATTGATTACACTATCAAGTATGTAGCATTCCACATTGACACTTCTATTACAGCAAACAGATTTTGCAGTTGTGCTCTGGATGTATCCACCAGACGAGGGACATACAGCTGGCCAGAGGCAGTGGATGGTCAGACTGTATCTCAAATGTGTCAGTATGGTGTAGTTGGCCAAAATGTAACACGGTTCTGTAATGGACAGATCTGGACAGAGGATGCTTCAAAATGCCCCACAGTGGTGACCAACCAGTTCAAAAACCTCGGATCAGTTATACAAAATGTGAGGTTAAAAATCTTTGTACAGTACTTACTGTTATCTATGCTCACCAGCAAACCATCAGTACAGATAATGTGGTAAATGTGACATCACAGTTACAGACTGTAGTGTCTCAAGCTACAGAGATGGTTGACCAAAGTACTTCAAACCTGGCTGTTGTGACAACTGTCATCACTCAAATTGCCAACATATCATCGCAAAATACAACTTTAGAAAATGATGTAGATGAAATTTAATCATGCACACATTTGTAACAACATGATCTCTTCCTAGACAATCTCACATGTTGTTTCAGTTCTAAGTAGTATCCAAACATGGCCATCAGAAGTCCTAAATACAACTGGATCAGTGTATGTACAATCAATAATTCCAATGAAATTTATGTATTTGAGAGAAAATGTTTTTGCAGAATTGTACAGGCCTTTGAGAAAATTGCTACTAGTTTTGTCCAACAGGATGATTTTAAATCCTTTGAGTTTAAACAAAACCAAACAAGATTTGTTGCTGAAAAGGTAGTTTTTAGTAGCAAAATTGTGTAATGGTTACAATTGTCACTGAATTATTTTAGATTGAACTACAAACCCTACTTTCCAATGGGAAGAGCTTTACTACTGAAAACAACAACCAGACATCTGCTAATGTATCTTCTGATCCTGACTCATCCAAGTTGTCAGCTTCCCTTGTTCTTCCACCCTCACTATTTAATAGAGCTGAAAATACTACTACTAGTGTTGCCATTTTCTTTTCTGTCTACCCAACTGCAGTGCTCTTCCCTGTGGAAGGTGCAAGCAGTACAACCACTGTACCATCTGTGGTTATTGGTGTCACAGTTGTTGGCATTAATACAAGCAATCTTATTGAGCCAATTTCATTAAATTTTAGCATTCAAAATACAGTAAGCTATATTTTGAATGATAGTAGACAACTAATCACCTCATTGTGTTTGTACAGAGTAACTCCACTGATAAGAAAATTCAAATTTATTGTGTGAGCTGGAATTTTGCTGCAGCAGGTATGTGTGGTTGGGAAATCAGAGGGTGCTGGTCCCAATTACTTGGATATAAAGAAGATTATAACCATCATGCTGCTGTTCCTGTTTTAAAGCAGAATGTTATAAATGTTTGTCTAACCTTCCAGATGGTAGGGGCAATTGGACAACAGATGGATGTGAAACTAATTATACCACAAGCAATGCGACAACCATTCCAGTTGAATGCAAATGCTACCACTTGACAAACTTTGCTGTCTTAGTAGTAAGAACAACTGTTAAATACCATGCACTTTATTCATTTGATCATGTCCTGCTTTACTTAGGATATATCACAGATATTACATCCTACCACTCCACCACCCACACCCACACCAATTGACATCATAATCTATATTGGGTTGGCACTATCCCTGATTGGCCTGACAGCAACAGTTATTTCACTTTTGCTGATAAAGTAGGTCGAACAATTCAATGTTTCGAATTACTTATATATACGTCTCATATTAGAAAGCTAAGGCAGAAGGATGTCTCCAAGTATCACATTCAGCTGTGCTGTGCCCTCATTGGTATGCTGTTGGTGTTTGTGATTGGAATTGACAGGACAGAGAACTATGGAGGCTGCGTGACTGTGTCAGTGTTGGTCCACTATTTCACCTTGGTGGCCGTGATGTGGATGGGGGCGGAGGCTCTATTCATGTTCCAGAAGTTTGTCCTTGTGTTTTTCCAGATCACCACACGGTACATCATCATTCTATCTCTTGTCTGTTGGGGTACGCACATGAATGTCACGCATGAACAAAATAATGGCTGGATAACTATATATATTTATAACCATTTTAGTGACTCCATTAGTTCCAGTAGTTATCCCTCTGGCAATTAATACACATTTACTTGTCAAAAATGTTAACTCGACCATCGGATAGTAAGTTGGTTAACACATCAAGTACTGCGTTTTAATTTTCTCCTTCTTCTATTACAGCTGCTTCATCAACAATGTTGGGGTATTTTTTGGTGCCTTTTTGGGGCCCATCATGCTAGTGCTTTCCTTTAATATGGTCATATTTGTCGTGGTTATCGTGGTATTAGTGAGACATCTTCGCAGACAGTCCAAAAATCGTGGCAAGAAAGCTGGTACTCTCCAATTGATGTTGAATATCACTGGAGTAGCCTTTCTCTTTGGCCTTACCTGGCTCTTTGGAGCACTGACATTTGTGAACCGTCAGAATGCCTTCCAGATTCTGTTTGCGCTTACCAATTCCTTCCAGGGATTCATGATATTCATATTTTTCTGCGTCCTGAACAGTGATGTACGGTTGGCATGGGTGCGCCAGGTATTAGGCAAACAATTAGCACAGCTGAAGTACAGGAGCAGTACGAAGCAAACGTCACTTCGTCAAGGCAGGCCTGAGAAATCTGAAACTGTCATCACTGAAGACATCACTACTTTGGGAGCACCTACAAAACTTGTACGTACCCTAACTCGAAAAGGGATGCACATGAATGAGGTGGTGGAGTTGAAGTTTGATGATAAAGATGTAGACGTTCCAGACCCTGTTTTCATTAATACGATGGCGGAATTGGCTGCTACGGATAAAGCATTGGAGCTCAGAGCAAGCACTAAGGAGTCTGATCATGAAACCGTCGTCACTGAAAACATCACTACATTGGGAGCACCTACAAAACTTGTACGTACCCTAACTAGAAAAGGGAAGCACATGAATGAGGCGGTGGAATTGAAGTTTGATGATGAAGGTGGTCCCGATGATTTAGACATTCCAGACCCTGTTTTCACTGAACAAATAAACATGTTGTCTGGATCAGTTGCATGGCTTAAACGTACCTTCTCACGACGAAGACGTCATATGGAAGAAGTGGTGGAGCTAAGATTTGACGAGGACAAGCCAACTGGTTATGACATTAAGCTCAACTCAAGCGAAATCGCTAGTCAATCGGAGAGTGGAGTTTAAAATGTTATACACCAGGATTATGACGCAATACTTTGAGAGAACTAGAGTGAATACTTTTATTTAACAAATTCACACGACGATGCATGTTTGAAAAATAGATAAACATTATTATGCATGTATTAAAACTTCTGTGCATGCTGTCATATTTTCGATGCATCATGCATGCTTTGTAGTTTTTTTTTTTGTTACTGAGCTAAAAATGGCGCCTGCTCAATAATTCCAACCGGCTTTAAAGTCGCTCTCTAGCATTATTACGGCGGATCGGACTAAACTGTTAATTACTTTGTGCATTGTATTGAAACAAAAACCAATACTCCATGTTTAAAATAATAATTATAATAAAAGTTTCCCAGCCTCCAATGTCTACAGCTCATTGATGTTACCAAATAATCTATGATATTACACAGTACGCGATGCATTGGGTGTGGGCACGAGACTACATAGCATCAGGCCCAGGTCTATAAATTTTATTTCCTGTCTAGAAATATTTTTGAGATGTAGTGATAGATTTATAGCTGTTAGTGACAAGGAGGAGCTGTGCGTGCTTTGTATTGTAGATCTAGCTATCTGTTGTGTAGATACGTTGTGCGATAAATCTGTATTTGCTGAGCCAACTGGAATGAAAGGACTTTTTAATGTTTGTTAGTGTGTGTATGTTTAGGAATTTAGAACGGATTATGAAAAAGTTACATACTTTCTGTATATAAAATACTGGTATCCTGCAGCTGTCCTGCATATTCTGTTACGAACGATGCAAAGTGGAAAAAACTTTTACCGCCGCTTTGACAAGGCTTCGCTCTTCTCTGATCGTGCATCAAAAGACCCCACGTTCGCCCGTATCCATCGCAGAAAAACTCCCGCGCCTACGTTGTGCATGTGCCGGGCACATGACTCTGAAAAAGTATAGCAACAATCTTCGAGTAGTCTCCCCGGGGACCCGGCTACTGATAGTTGCTCCATAGAGCTAGATATTACATGTATAGAATAGAATGGTGGTTGCTCGCATCCGTTTTGTGCACTCAGATGGTATCGTGAAGTGGACTAAGAACGCGGCTATCGCTACATGTAACATTTTACAGTCCCCAGAGATAATCTGTCTGTCCTGAGTGGGCCCCTACCTTCGATGGGCCTGGCGACCTGCGCCCCGGTTAACCGGGGACTGCCAGTGGAAATGACCACTTAAAAGGCGAAGCTTTAATAGAATACAGGTGATCGAGCAATTAACAGGGGGGAAAAGCGTCGAATCATTTTAGAAACTATGATCTTTGTGTGATTGAATAGAAAATCACACAAAAATCATACTGAGATTTCTGTATATGATTCTCTGAAAATCACACAAAAATCATGATTATTTTAAACGATTCGACCCTGTGGCAATACAGATGTATAACAAGTTGGTAACACTCCAAAAACGTCCTACCATAGGTCCTACCCATGCAGTAGCTATAGCCAGAACTACTTCCAACTAAAGACTTTTAACTCGGTACGCCTAAGTGTTTTCGAAGTGTAATGGATTGTATCTACGTACATGCGTTAATGCAGACATAATGTATTATCGGATAGATTTATACTTATTCATAACCAGTTAATGACAAACGTGGAACGGATGCGAGCATGCCAGGGCTGATTCACACCAGTCCGGTCCCCAGACAAGTCTTAGAGCGCTTTGGCCAACTTTATCGACTTGAAAAGTCCGCTCATAACGGCTCGTGTTTGAATGAATAATAATTGTTGGATACCGTAATTCTTTTTAGTTTTGTACGCTTTAGGCATATACAATAATTCAGGCAGAAAACAATCTCATGGCGTGGTTACACTTATTCACGTTGATAGTCACAAAGTCAGCTATTAATAACTACCCGGTCCCCTACTATGAATATTATTCTTTTGATAGATAACTACATCTCTTTAAAATATTATAGATCTCTTTCATGGTCACATGACGCGTGGGCTTTAATTGCGTTAATTGCTTTTTTGTCAGCCATATTGGTGCTCGGTTTACTATGGAAATATATGAGCTTATGCTCGGTTTATACATATTACTCGCGCTCCGAGGGCACAAGTAAAAATCAAATGTTAGTCATGTGTTAGACCACAATAATCTATATTTAAACGACACTCTGAAGTAATGTTAAGTACCAAAAACAAGCATAAGCACATACTTCTCCATTGTAAACGAGCACCAATATGGCGGACTAATTATAAGATGAATGCTATTAAGTCACGCGATGAAAGAGCTCTATTCTTTTCATTGCAGCATAGATTGAAGACCTTACGGAACGGGATTGGAAACGCTGCATCTATTCCAATTCAATAAAAATTTTCATCCTTGTTTCGCATGAACCTAATTAAGTTCGCGCGGGCTTTCTTGGTGACATGAGAAATGGTGTGGACGTAGACAACTGAATAGAAGGTAAAATAGACTGTTAAGATTCCCTAAAGTCTATAGATGGTTTCTAACTCTTTTGGTTACTTCAGACACAATGTATGTAAAGCATTAGAGTGCGTGGATCACCAAAACAAGTCGATCAAGCGTTGCCAAAGCAAAGTGATATTTTTGTATGAGTCGCCGTGGCAACATGCAGCATGTTCAAGCGACGAAGCATGCCTTGCTAAAACGCTCGATGTTTGAAGAATACCGTAGTGCTGGTTTGAAGAGAACAAGTCCTGTGGCTTTAAAGTTACATAGCTTCAAACACAAAAAAGTAGCTAAAATACCTTACGTGCCATATGGATTGTTGTGCCACTATGATAGATAGTTGTGGCTTCAAAATTAGTTTCACGAAAAGAGCTAAGGCCAATAGGTGCCATGGGGGGGGGGGGGGGGGGGGGGGGGGGGGGGGTTAAGCTTTCTGTACTTATAGAAGCGTACTTACAGCCTTGCATATCTGACAATTTATTTAGGACATGTATCGGCGAGGACGATTGTCAAAACACAGAAGTACGAACAACAAAGGCGCCATGAATGCAGTGAACTTACTGTCTCAATTGGGATAGACATTTGGAAGGATGCCAGGAGGGCCCATCTGTGGCAGCAACTGAATGAAGTGACGGTTGTGCCGACACTCCTACCTCACACCATGGTACCATGTAATGAATACTCATAAAATGTACATGACGTCATATTTACGTGAAACAATGTCAATGCCTATTGCGTTTCCAATCCCCGTTCCGTAAGGTCTTCAATCTATGCACTGGCTAATATTGTCAGCTGCTGGCTACTCATCCGTATCTAACGTGTGCTAACTATGCAATGTTGTTCATAACTGTAGACCATATTAGTCGATGCAGCTGCGGTAGATGGATCTTTCAACAGTGCGTGCATGTCATGTGCCTGCTAATGACCTAAGGTGTAAACTTGTGGACAAACATAAGAACCTACTTCATGGGGGCATTGGCCAATTTATAATAATTAATGGTTTTTAAAGTCATTGCACAAAAGAAGTTGCTACACAAACAAATTAGCCTGTCTGAATAGAAATCTTTTGAAGCATCACAGCAACAGTCAGAAAGTGAGTGCAGCGATAATCGTTACGTCATGGGGTCTGGGGACGATACTACCACACTAACTGTGATAACTCTCTCTGGTTTTGAATAGCAGGATCGAAACCGTAGGTCATAAAACTTAAAACTATCACACATGTAACAGGACTGGGTCGGGGGGGGGGGGGGGGGGGGGGGGGGGGGGGGGTATTTTTTAACCCCCAACCCTGGGTAGGGCTGTCAAAAAATTGCAATATGCCAACAGTAGAATGCTCTGAGAATTTCCAAATCCACCAAAAGTGCTGTTTACTATTTTAACCATTATGGGAAGTGAGTGGTCACATGTCTAAGTAATTTTATCAATCATCTGTCAAATTATTATAAACGTCCAGTTGGATCACTAACATTTGTATACCGACTTAGAATTGCGTGATGCAAGTTGACAGCGGCAATGCCTGTGGTAAACTGTGCTTACCGACGTAGGACTACCCAATCACTTTGCAAATAATGATGTTCACTCATTGAAGCCGGGCTAATAATGTAAAATTGTAATGCAGAGGTAATCTCCGAACCGCAAATGCCAATTCCTCGAGTCATTAGGTTAACAGCTAAGCTATACATATAAGGTGCGCAAAGGTCTACGTAAGTATACAGGAGCTGCTGCAGTGTATATATAAATATACAGGCTCACACGTTTATTCTATTCAGTTTACAGTTGGCGGTTCTCCTTGGTATATATATCACGGTGAGTACGCATATGTTTAAGCATGTTCCTGTAATGTAGGAAAGCATGCCGCTCGTACGCGTGGACTAAATAGATTACCGATCGTCTGTCTGACAGTGCTTAGGTACCTAAAGTTCCCCCCCCCCCCCCCCCCCCCCCCCCCCCCCCCCCCCCCCCCCCCCCCCCCCCCCCCCCCCCCCGTAAGGTTTGCGTTAAAACACCCGTTATCCTCGTAAATACGTAGTCGCGAACGCTTCTGTGCACAGTGCCACCTCGTTATACGGAAAAGTATCAGCTCGATTATACGGAAAATAAAGCATATTAATATGGAGCTAGGCAACTGTCAGGTGTACGTGTACTCATAGATAGTATAGTAAGGGAATTGGAAAAACGAATCGCGTGAGCCCAGCACTGGCTGTGGGCACTCCGCGTTACATCGTTAACACCTACTGTGAGGTTCGAAATCGTCCATATATTTAGTTCGGCAGGTCTTGGTGTCTCTGAAGCGCTTCACATACGTAGGAGAATATCTTTAAGCGTTTTAGGTGGGAAAATATGACGGGCAAGTTCGAAAATTAGATTATTTTTTTCAGGACGCATCGCACTTGTGTACCTTCTGTGCGCGGGCTGTTGTACGTATTGATCAGTTCGTCGTGTTTTGTTGTTGGTTAGACCTGTTTGTATGCACTTGGCTACTTTTTTCGTCATTTTGCGATACGTGTTAAGCACAAAATACGCTCGAGTGGGGATGGAGTCCATTAACTTGTGTACCTGTGGGGCGGGCAGTTATGCATATTGATCAGTTTGTCGTGTTTTGCTGTTGGTTAGTCCTATTTGTATGTACTCGGGCCGCGGCTACTTTTTTTTTTCATACATGTCACGCACAAAATACGCCTCGAGTGAGGATGGAGTCCATTAACTTGTGCGGGGGCACATAAGGAAATTCTTATAAGAGCTGTAACGAGGAGTGGAGGTGCCAATTGGTGTTGATTAGCCTCGATTCCACTCCTATGGTGCACACTAATGACATTCATATTTACCCCTAATTACTTCACCCACGTAACTTAAACAAATAACTAAAGTTATGCATTTTAAGACAGTGGCGTAGGAAGGGAATAAAAAGTGCAGCGGCCAAAGTTAAATGGCGGAGTCCCCCCGGGGAGGGTGCGGGAGGGGGGGGCGCCCTCCCGCCCAGCCAGGGAGTATGGGGAAGCGCTGTAAGCTCCCCCATGGGGGTCTGGGGCGAAGCCCCAGAAGCCAACACTTTTGCATACAAAAACACCCCCCAAAACGCCAAAACTGCACTTGTTTTTAAGTGAAAACATTCCGAAAAAAATCCGTGTCCAATGAACAATAGCAAGAATGCATGGAACAGAGCCACTTGTCGAACCATGATGGTTGAAAACTACGTTGCGCATGTACCTTATTACCGAAGCCTCTTTTCGGAAAGGGATACAATCTTCGTTGGTGCGCTTGTTCAGGAAAGCTAGCTGAAGTCGCCATAATGACACTTGCAACAGCATGTAATTCACTAGGAGCAGCCGCTCAGCTGATTTGAATTACATCAATTCTGCTCGTATCATGAAAATTATAAGTTAACCTATATTTTAATTTATTTTTCTCATATGAAAAAGTGCACTGCAGCTCCTACGCCACTGTAAGAGACAGCTTTCAGCAACAAGAAAGCTAGTTGGTGCAGTGTACCTGAATGACTTGCACGTTTCGCACATGTACAATGTGTTTCATACGTGTAGCTACTAGCTAGCTTATGTATGCATGCGCATGCTTGGTTGCTATGTAATTTTCTATATACTAAACATCCGGCCTATATGAACCCACTGAAAACGTTGTATTTCCGCGACCATATATACGTTTCTTCAATACACGTATTGCCCCATCCCTTATGTACATAATAGTGCAATTTTGATGTTATAGATCCACTCTGCTGGTTATACCTGAGGCCTGATAGGTCTCGGGGGTAAAACGTATTTTCTAACGCCAAATTTTAGTTACTGGTAAACAAACACTGACTTTTCGCAATACCTTTACAGCGATGGTTAAGGCGAGGCTTATTGTGAAACATAAGTGCAGAGATAGACCATTTTATAAATTTACATACGTACCTCGATCCGTTGCTACGTGACGTCACACGGGATAAGCATGGCAGCTAGGGTTGAAATCAACACCTTTGAATTAAAAAAAAAAACATCTATTCGCTCGTGATAAACAGTCCATCGTCACCTATATTCGTGATGGTCGACCTTTAGTACTGGTAATAGGGTCGCGTAATTCAACTTCGCTTAAAGCCTCATCCAAAACTTTCTGAACCGAGTACTGGAAGCACACCCAAACATGTTTGCTACCATTGCTACAGATCGGCCTTTAACAACTAACCTTCCAGCTTGCATTCATTACGAATCATATAGGTGAATGTACGTACGATGGACTGTTTATCACGAGCGAATAGATGTTTTTTATTCAAACATGAGGTGTCACTCGTACTTAGCTATCATGCTTATCCCGTGTGACGTCACATAGCAACGGATCGAGGTACGTATGTAAAATGGTCTACCACTGCACTTATGTTTCACACTAATCCTCGCCTTAACCATCGCTGTAAAGGTATTGCGAAAAGTCAGCGTTTGTTTGGACACCATTTTCCTACCAGTAACTAAAATTTGGCGTTAGAAATATTTTCGGTGTAGGAGTTATGATACGTTTTACCCCCGAGACCCTATCAGGCCTTAGGTCTAACCAGCGGAGTGGATCTATAACATCAAAATTGCACTATTATGTACATAAGGGATGGGGCAATACGTGTATTGAATTTGGCAAGAAACGTATATATAGTCGCGGAAATACAACGTTTCAAAAACACCTTTAAAAACCATCATTAAAAACGGTACCGGGTTCATATAGGCGCGTACCGGCGATCGAATAGCTTCACTTTCACACTCTGACTTCAGACCAGAGAAAAATAATAAGAGCTTGGCAATTTTGGGCCAAGCTCCAAAGGACCTGTACAACGAACCGTCAAATGTAAAAGGGATGTTAAAACTGGCAGAACGTGAATAAATTTATTTTCTGTACACCGCGGTAGACAAATGTACCACCGGGAGGACGCCCGGTACATTAGACATTAAAGTTCGGTACCATGAGCCATTTTTTCTAATGTCTGAACGCGAGGTCATGGGTTGCGTTTCTCATTACAATATTCCACGGTCAAAACCAGTTGTCTGCTTCCGCTGATGCATCAATTGTACAATTTTAAACCTATAGGTCCAATTTGAAAAATTGGGCACCACGTTGGATCGCACGGTTCGTGTACCCAAATCACTAATTGTGCAACTTCATGTTATACATTCCTGCGATGATGTCATTATACATAGATATTAATATCTGCATTAATTAAAAAAAACCTTCTCTAATGAGAAAGTTAGTGGGATTTGAAGGCAATGGTGGTGTAAAAAGCAAGGAAACAAGGGTAAATGTCATAGTCCTATATTTAGCACACGAACATGGTGGATCCGTGCAGGCCATTATTAAAAGTAGTTAAGAAGTGAGAAATGGACGTAGGTCACCGAAAGGGAGTGGTTGCGGGAACGGCTTTTTGATAGCTATGCGCAATTTAAAACGCTATATAGCGCGACTATGAATATAATTAGATAAATGAAAGGGGGGAGGGGTACGGGACCCCCCCCCCCCCACGGGATCTGTCCTATGACGTCATCGTAAGGGGGGCGCTACACCAGTTAATAGATATTGCGGTATAATTTCCTTGACAAAACAAACTAAGAATTGAATTTATGCACGAATGACAAGCATCAGTAAGGAATACATCCGTGCGCAATTTGAAACAATGCACTTACCCCTTAGTATTGCATTGCAATCCCAGAGGCATTCCAGCATTAATGCAACAACCTCTCATTTGCCCCTAGTAGTTTGTTTGTGCCACAAGTGTACAATGTTAAAATAATAAAATTACGTACTGCATTGGTTTTAGAAATGATTTTACAAAATTAATCCCTTAATTAATCACCACTTAATTGATTCCATGTGTTTTGTTTCCTAATGTTGTATGCAATACTTTATTAGCGATCATGATTGCCCAGTACTGAGCTGGGGTAAAATTCAGCACATACATACATACATACACATAACTGCATGTCAGCTTGAAATAGGCTATGCAGATCAGTGGATAGACGTTATTTGAGGGACCTTTATTTCAGATACATGCATTCATAATAATGAGTGCAAAACGACTTCAATTAATCCACTTCTGGCATGCTGTTGTGAAAGGTAAGCACAGTTCTGCTGTGGACATGTAAACTCATTAAACGCTAATTATTTATAGTGAGTATCCCTAAAAATTCAATGGTTGTATTCTTATACATTTGTGGAATATTTCTATATCAAGGTAAGCACGCAACTGTTTATTAACGTAATGGAAATAATGAATCTGATGTTCAGTTCATATAATGTGTTGCTTTGCTCCATCAGTTTCTGGCCAAGAGTGCCTGTACAATTACACTATTTCTTCAGGGCAGACAATTGTTGTTACCCAGAACACTTCAGTGTGCCTAATATGTTCTGAAACAGCAAGGAATGACTGGATTATTGCATCAGAGCAGTACCAACCTTCTTCTTCTTTACCACCTTATGTACTCAATGTACCCAATCCTGGAATGATACTAAATGCCGTACCAATTCAATGTACAGACAGTATTCAAAGTACAGGTTAGTCAGCTTCTAATGTGCAATGGGTCTTCCTAATTTTTTTCTTGTAGCATTTGTAGCTATACCAGTGGATCCTCCTGTAATTACATATGTAAATGAGTCTAGCACCCTCTCCCTGTTGTGCAGCAAAGTAATTACAGCCAGTGCCCTTGCTGTAAAGCAAAAATGGCTGAACCCTAATCAAAATATTGTTTCATCATTTGCAAAATATACTTTGGCTTTGGTGAACCGCACAAATGCTGGACTTTACACATGCGTAACAACAATTCTGCTATCAAATTTGACTGGACAGACTGTGAATACCACTACCCAAGTGGTTGTAAACTGTAAGCCACATCATGCATGGTGAGTGTTATGTTTATGTGGTCTCCCCTCCCAAAATACTTCCATCGCAAACCGTCATCTTTGTGGTCCAAGGTCTCAGTGTGGATTTAGAATGTACTTTTGATGGGCTCCCTTCTCCTTCAATTACATGGACCACTCTAGCTGCTAGGCAGATATTGAACTTTCAAATCATCAACAACCTCACTGTTTTGACCTTGTCATCTCTTGATGCAGGAAACACTGGCAATTATACTTGTAGTGCATCCAATCTTGTTGGTTATTCATCAGGTTCCATCCAATTGTTTGTTCAAGGCAAGTTGACCATTGCAGATATCAGCATTAATGAATTCAACATTGGCGCAAAATATTGTATAGTTGTGGCATATATAAAATGGAGTGACTGTGTGGATAATGAAGAAATATGGCAGAAACATAGTACTTGTTTGCATTCAAAATTCAGCTTTCATAAATGAAGGTTCTGTAAATTACCAAAATGTGTTGTGGTTGCTGAGATGAAATATTCTGACAATGAAAAGTTCTGATACACTAGCTGAATATATAGACAGATGTGTCTACTTTGATACATAATAAAAATTTCCCTTGCAATGATGATTTATTTGGTACTGCTATATAGATTTTATGGTCACATTACATTTGGTGACCATCTTCAATATTTGTATTTTACTATGGATATGGGAACCAAGCACTAACATGATAGATACAATTAAATGACTCCAATCTCATTATTTAGGGTAACTTAATATATTATGGCTCTTGTAATGTCAACCTCATTAAGCATATGCTTCTACATGCATTTACTGCCTACCTTTTGTGACTGCCTGACTTATTCATATAAACACTACAGTTCCTCCAGACCCCCCGACGGGACTAATTTCGTCTAATGTGGACAATTCATCCATCTCAATCAACTGGGCAAATGGATTTGATGGATACTCTCCATTGATAGGCATCAATGTCAGCTATGCTTCAGTTAGGTACCCTCAGGAAGGGAGTAGGCGCCTGATGCTTCCTTTGGGCACAACAGCTGTTCTATCTGCTCTCTATCCTTACTCCAACTACACCATTGATGTCAGTCTAACAAATGCTGTTGGCCTAACCAGTATCTCATCCAACATTATTGTGGCTACCCTTTCCTTAAGTGAGCTCCAACTACTGCAAGCCTTTGGCTCACCACTTGTATTCCTCCCAACTATTAGGGCCAACGTCTCCAGTCATCACCAGAATCGTGTCAGTCACAGTCACCCAACTGATGGTCACATGGACGGTGAGTGGATCAGATTAAAATATAGGAAGCTTGAAGCTTTGCTGCATGCATTCATATTTTGCAATTTTGCATCAGCAAATTATTTTTTAAAAGAGCAAGAAACCAGAGGTTCTGTATTAAAACGTTTGAGTATAAGATATATTGCAGAACAGGGTGACTAGCAGATAAAAGGAAAAGGTGAAGGGTGATAGGTTGGTTTGGTTGATGGATTGCTTGCAATGTGCCTTCCATTCTGCTATTATATGCAAACGGATATGCAATTTGCGGTATCAATGTTGAACAAAAGCTCCAGGGGTCAGAATACATGCGAGCACTCCTCAATACTGTTGAAGTCAATTTTCCCATAAGCTAACAACCCCACTCATCTTTTCCAAAGCCTCTATCTGTCCCTGAATGACCCTTGAAAAATCGTCCATTACTCAGGGATGAATGACTTACTGCATTAGCACAAACACACACTATCTATGTATTAATCACTCCCATGGTGCTCAAAAGACTCTGCTTTCAAAATGATAGCAATGATAACTGAAATTTCATAGCCCCTATTGACATTAAAGGCAAAAAAATAAAACCATGAAGAGTATTATATTATTTTTTTAAAAGTGTGCCATACTATGCCATTATATTAAATATACATGTACTTAATGCCTTCTTCACTCCCACAGCCTCCATTCATCAATAGCACCACCACTGCCCCAGTGGCCTCATGGACAGTGATGTATTCATGTACCTCCAGCAATAGCCCTACCTGTTCCTCTGGTTCCCTCACATCCATCTCCTCCTCCTCCACCAACTACTTCATCAGTGGTCTTGTGAATGACACAAATTACACAGTTGCAGTTGCAGCGGTCAATAGTGGGGGCATTGGTGACTTTTCAACTCCAATCATTGGTCTGACCACTGTTGATAGTATGTTGAAGTAATAATCTATTGTGTGCAATGGCAACATTGTATGTATTCGCTTGGGCACTTTCAAATAATAATAATTTATTCTAAGCTCCTCCCCCCAGTATAACACCTAACATTGCTCAGGGAGCTCTCACATTGATGGTAATGTGTTTGTATCCCAAGTGAGTATGGAAGGAATTAGGTGGGGTAGAGAATGCCGAATTAAACTGGGGGGGGGGGGGGGGGGGGGGGGGGGCAGAGAAGGGGAATTCTCTATCTGATATTCTGTAATATTTTCATGCATGTTTTTTAATTGAGCTGATTCATTATACAGTACTTGTGATATAGTTTTGGTTTACAACCATTCCATATAATACCGATAATACCAATTCACAACAGGGTCAGGTACAGCTTTAAAATATTGATCTTGCATAGTTTGAAGCCTAATATGTTGCACCATATGGCCAGGACATTGCTGGCACAACTTATGTGTCTGTCTTGGTCGTTGTTGATATGCTTGGTGTAGCATCGTTTGATTGCATCGTTGGATTGTATGGTTGGATCAGATTAGCTTCAGGCTTTCTATCATCCATCTATGTGTAAAATTTTGCACATAGATAAATGGTAAACCTGAAGGCAATATTGATTAGAAATGTCACTTTAATCTCATAAACATGCATTTATGTCTAAAAGACCCACTAATAACAGGTATGACATATGCATTACAATGCAGTGTTCAACAGAGATATAATGTAAATCACTTTGAGGTATAGATGGACATTTTTGATTCCAAACGCATAAATTCATGCATGAAATGTACTTGCACAACATTTGCTTTCTATTTCAGTTCCATCACCACCAGAGAATTTTACACTTATATATAGTCCACTGTCTGGCTTGTCAACATATCTCACTGCTAGCTGGTCAGCAACAGTTCCAAAGAATGGTCTTGTCATTGGCTACTCTGTGTACTGTAACACTTCTGATAACCAGACATATTCAGAGCAAATGATTGGTCCAAATGTGCCCACCATTAGATTTGTTGCCGATGGTACAACATTTAGTGCAACATTCAACACTAAGCTTGAGCTATTCACGCAGTATAGCTGCTATGTGACTGCTAATACATCAGCAGGAGAGGGTAAACCTTCAGTGGTTGTCAGTGCCAAGACTGGAGAAGGAGGTACATTTTTGTGGCTATGTAAATTATGATAATAATTTGTACCAATCTTTTCCAGTTCCAGCATCACCACAAATGCTTTCCTTGTCTTCCATTTCTGGATCCCCAACACATCTCATTGTTGCCTGGTCTGTACCCATACCTAGGAATGGTATCATCACTGGTTACTCTGTGTACTGCAACACTTCTGCTAATCAAACATATCCAGAGCAAGTGATTGGACCAAATGTGCCCTCCATCAGATCTGTAGTGAATGGGACAACACTGGCAGCTACCCTAACTGGACTCAACCCATACACACAATATAGTTGTTATGCGACTGCTAATACATCAGTGGGACAGGGAAGCCCTTCAGCTATACTCACAGCTCTAAGTGCTCAGTCAGGTAACATATATCCTTGCTTTAAATAACCATGCTATTTTGTAACGCCGTAGTTTACTTGGGCACAGAATGTCTGTCTATACTCACACACATGTACCTCCATAATATCATGTTCTAACTGATTTGAATTAAAAATTATTTATTTGCAGTTCCATCAACACCCCAGAACTTCTCTCTTTCTCCTGTTGCTGGTTCACCATCTCAGCTGTCTGCTAGTTGGTCTGTACCCATACCTAAAAATGGTATCATCACTGGTTACTCTGTGTACTGTAACACTTCTGATAATCAAACATATCCAGAGCAAGTGATTGGACCAAATGTGCCCACCATTAGGTCTGTAGTGAATGGGACAACACTGGCTGCTACACTGAGTGGACTAAACCCATACACACAATATAGTTGTTATGTGACAGCAAATACATCAGTGGGAGAAGGAAGTCCATCAGTTGTATTCACCATGATTACTGATCAGTCAGGTAGTCTGCTAAACTGTTATGCTATTATGTTGTTGTTTACAATCCAAAATCTATGAAACATACCCTTCCTAACTTTACTATTGGTTATTTATTTGCAGTTCCATCATCACCTCAAAACTTCTCTCTGTCTGCTGTTGCTGGCTCACCATATCAGCTGTCTGCTAGTTGGTCTGTACCCATACCTAGGAATGGTATCATCACTGGTTACTCTGTGTACTGTAACACTTCTGCTAATCAACCATATCCTGAGCAAATGATTGGACCAAATGTGCCCACCATTAGATCTGTAGTCAATGGGACAACACTGGCTGCTACACTGAGTGGTCTCAACCCATACACACAATATAGTTGTTATGTCACAGCAAATACATCGGTGGGAGAAGGAAGTCTATCTTCAATATTCACCATGCTTACTGCCCAATCAGGTAATCTATGCTGTTAAAAGTTCTGTTTAAAATCCAAAATCTATGGAACATGCCCTTTCAAACTTTGCTTCTAGTAGAAGCTTTACTAACATATAATCACTATTTATTTGCAGTTCCATCATCACCTCAAAACTTCTCTCTGTCTCCTGTTACTGGTTCTCCATATCAGCTGTCTACTAGTTGGTCTGTACCCATACCTAGGAATGGTATCATCACTGGTTACTCTGTGTACTGTAACACTTCTGATAATCAAACATACCCTGAGCAAGTAATTGGACCAAATGTGCCCACCATTAGATCTGTAGTCAATGGGACAACAATGGCTGCTACATTGAGTGGATTCAGCCCATACACACAATACAGTTGTTATGTAACTGCTAATACATCAGTGGGACAGGGAAGCCCTTCAGCTATACTCACAACTCTAAGTGCTCAGTCAGGTAACTAATATCCTTGCTTTAAATGAACCTTGCTATTATGTAAAGTTGTAGTTGACTTGGGCAGGCCCATATCCACAGAGGGTGCTTTAGTGCTGCAGCAACCCCCTCCCCCCCCCCCCCCCCCCCCCCTGCATTATGTCATTTGGTCCACTTCATCGTCTAATGTATTTATGACACGTAAATAACCAGGAACTACAGAAGAAGGAAAACACTTCTGTAGTTATCACTGCCTACCTCCCTATGCACTTTTCTAAATTAAATTGTTGTTTTCGCCTTCAGTTCCATCTTCACTTTCAAACTTCACACTATCCAATATCCTGGTATCACCAACTTTGCTCTCAGCCAATTGGTCTGTACCCATACCAAGGAATGGTATCCTCACTGGATACACTGTGTACTGTAACACTTCTATTGACCAACCATACCCTGAGCAAGTGATTGGTCCAAATGTGCCCATCATTAGATCTGTAGTCAATGGGACAACACTGGCTGTAACATTCAACACAGGACTCAGACCATACACACAGTATATTTGTTATGTCACTGCTAATACATCAGCAGGAGAGGGAAGCCCCTCTTCATTGGGCCTAGCCAGGACTGTTGATGCTGGTAAGAATAACCTATTTGGTGAGCACAGGTACATTAAACTTGTACTTTCCGAATTCATTTATAGCCCCACCTCCTCCATATAATCTCACTGCATACAATCAAAGTTCTACTGCAATTACTCTTAATTGGACACGGCCCCAGTTTCCCGATGGCATTATACAGATGTATGTGGTTGTGTACTACCCAGCAGTGAACACTAATGGGACCACTAACATCACCACACTGACCACATCACTAACTATAAGTGGACTTGCCTTCTATACTTTGTACACCTTCAGAGTGAGTGTGGTGACCAGTGGAGGGACAAGTGTCTACACTGATCTTGTTAGTCAGTTCACTTCAGAGGATGGTATGTAGTGTGGGAGTTGTGTAACATGTGGCTATTTATTTTCATGCCGTTAAATCATCCTAGCCCCCTCACCTCCTCGGAACGTTAATGCATATAATATCAGCTCCACCTCCATCATGGTTACCTGGCAACCACCTCAGTTCCCAAATGGCATCATCAGAGGCTACCAAGTGAACTACACACTTTCAGGAGGAACTGGAACTACTTATGTTGTGAATACAAATGTTACCAACAGCACTATCCTCACTGGCCTGTCTATTTACAAAGAATATATCATTTCTGTGAGGGCCATGACTGTAACCCTTGGCAACAGCAGCTCTACTGTCTTCGTATCAACAAATGAAGATGGTATGTTGTATATAATAATTGTTAATGATTATACCCTATTGTCATTTATATACCACAGTGCCTGATACTCCTAATACCCTGATTGCTGAAGTAGTCAATTCATCAGTTCTCCTTGTCTCATGGGCAGAACCAACTGCTGTCAATGGAATCATTACTAGTTATGATGTATATTATTCCATCAGTACTTCTGGCAATTGCACTGCAAGTGGAACAAGACAACGGGTTCCCTCTGTATCAGGGCAGACTACATACAATGCAACCTTGACTAATCTGGTTCCATTTGGCATGTATGCCTTGTGTGTGCAGGCCTCAACTAGGATTGGCCCTGGTGCTCTCACCACTGCTGTGGTCATCACTACAGACCCAGATACATCCTCACCTCCTATTAATTTTACTACCACCGCTGTCAGCTCTACATCAATCAAGCTAACATGGGGATATCCACAGACTCCCCAAGGTCTCATTGCTGGGTATCAGATAATGCACAATACTTCACTGTCATTCAACCCAGTGAATATTACCATCTCCACCAATGATACCTCACAGCAGAACTACACATTTAGTGGTCTCATTCCATTCACAGCATACCTCTTTGCTGTGAGGGCATACAGCTATCCAATGAGGCTCAATTTATTAACTCAAATTGATGGAAATTATTCTCAACAGCTAGTTGTCAGTACTTTGCAATATGGTAAGTTTGCATACATCAATGGCATATGACATATACATTTTACATATTTATTTCATTTTTCACAGTTCCATCAATGCCTCTAAACTTCCAGCTCTCCGCAGTCTCTTCCAGTGCCCTTATGGCCAACTGGACACCTCCATCCTCACCCAATGGGATTGTGACAGGCTACACAGTGTACTGTACAGTATCACAGAACCAGACCTATCCTGAACAGGTGCCAATTGGTAGTTCTACCCATACTGTCTTCAATGTGACCAGTCAGACTTCTGTATATATGAGTGGCCTTCTTCCATTCACATTCTACCAGTGTTATGTCACTGCTAACACTACTGTTGGAGAAGGAAATTCTTCAGTCCCCAGCACATCACAAACCACTCAAGACAGTAAGTAATGTTTTCATAATTTATTTAAATCATAGCTGTTGGATAACAAGCAGCTAGCAGGGTAATTGTTTCAGTATTCATTCTATGTTTTAGTGTCTTCATTTCCTAATTAATGATCCAGTACAGAGAGAAGCAACTTATTATTGTTCTTTTTCTTACAGTTCCATCATCACCTCAAAACTTCTCTCTGTCTCCTGTTGCTGGTTCACCATCTCAGCTGTCTGCTAGTTGGTCTGTACCCATACCTAGAAATGGTATCATCACTGGTTACTCTGTGTACTGTAATACTTCTGCTAATCAAACATATCCAGAGCAAATGATTGGACCAAATGAGCCCACCATTAGATCTGTAGTGAATGGGACAACAATGGCTGCTACACTGAGTGGACTCAGCCCATACACACAATATAGTTGTTATGTGACAGCTAATACATCAGTGGGACAAGGAAGCCCTTCAGCTACACTCACAACACTAAGTGTTCAGTCAGGTAATTATTTCCACACTTTAAATTACATGTAAATCCATGCTAGGGCATTGCTCACGCACATATATATTAATATTATGTTACAACTGATCAATCAAGATTTATTCATTTTCAGTTCCATCATCACCTCAGAACTTCTCTCTGTCCCCTGTTGCTGGTTTACCATTTCAGCTGTCTGCTAGTTGGTCTGTACCCATACCTAGGAATGGTATCATCACTGGTTACTCTGTGTACTGTAACACTTCTGCTAATCAAACATATCCAGAGCAATTCATTGGACCAAATGTGCCCACCATTAGATCTGTAGTCAATGGGACAACACTGGCTGCTACACTGAGTGGACTCAGCCCATACACACAATATAGTTGTTATGTGACAGCAAATACATCAGAGGGAGAAGGTAATCCATCATATGTATCAACAAGCAGGACAGTTGAAGGAGGTATGTTGTTTGTTACTATGTGATACTTCTAAACCTTATATGCCATTGTATTCCAGCCCCACCTCCTCCATATAACCTCACTGCATACAATCAAAGTTCTACTTCAATCACTCTGAACTGGACACGCCCACAATTTCCCAGTGGCATCATACAGATGTATGAGGTTGTGTACTACCCAGCAGAGAACACTAATGGGACCACTAACATCACCACACTGACTACATCACTAACGATTAGTGGACTTGCCTTCTATACCTTGTACACCTTCAGAGCGAGTGTGGTGACCAGTGGAGGGACAAGTGCCTTCAGTGATCCTGTTAGTCAGTTCACTTCAGAGGATGGTATGTAGTGTGGGAGTTGTGTAACATGTGGCTATTTATTTTCATGCCGTTAAATCATCCTAGCCCCCTCACCTCCTCGGAACGTTAATGCATATAATATCAGCTCCACCTCCATCATGGTTACCTGGCAACCACCTCAGTTCCCAAATGGTATCATCAGAGGCTACCAAGTGAACTACACACTTTTAGGAGGAGCTGGAACTACTTCTGTTGTGAATAAAAATGTTACCAACAGCACTCTCCTCACTGGCCTGTCTATTTACACAAAATATATTGTTTTTGTGAGAGCCCTTACAGTAACCCTTGGCAACAGCAGCTCAACTATCTTAGTGTCAACAAATGAAGATGGTATGTTTTATGTAATGATTGCAAATGATTATTCCATTTTGTCATTTAAATACCACAGTGCCTGGTACTCCTAATACCCTGATGGCTGAAGTAGTCAATTCATCAGTTCTCCTTGTCTCATGGGCAGAACCAACCACTCTCAATGGAATCATTACTAGTTATGATGTATACAAGTAAATAAAAACATTCTCTAACGAGAAAGTTGGTGGGCATATAGGATTGACAATGTTGGTGTAAAAAGCACGGAAACAAGTGTGACAGAAATGTTACTGGAAAATTGAAATAGGCCTATATTTAGCCCATTTTCTCAGGCGTGCGCTGCCTAAATGTGACTGGGCTAAATATAGGCCTATTTCAATTTTCCAGTAACATTTCTGTCACACTTGTTTCCGTGCTTTTTACACCAACATTGTCAATCCTATATGCCCACCAACTTTCTCGTTAGAGAATGTTTTTATTTACTTGTTTCATAAGTTTTTTTTTCTTTTTTTTATTAAGAACTTGCTAGAACTTGCTAGATGGCCATAGAACTTGCAACAAAATAGGGTATTTCTCGCTGTAGTTTCTTTCTAGATGTGATATGTGTCCAAATGACATGCTAGGATAACGTGCCGGTAAATTCTGAAGAGATTGGTACTATTTTCGTTCTTTAAAACCGTTCGTAGCTCGAGTTATACCTTCCTAAGGAAGACGACGACGACGACGACGACGACGACGAACAATTTTTTTGGGAATGGGCACGAGAAGCAGGTTCTTTGTTTGTCTGGAAGCGCATAGTTTAATGACATGAAACTAGCATGAAAACGTAGATCTTGGTGTTGTCGTTCGATTGCTGCAACGAGATAAGTGATCCGTTTCTCCGTTGTCCCTCCCGACGCGATTTAAAATTTTTAATGACATTCATCATTCCTCAATCAATCCTATATTGAACCTGCTGACGCAGGTTCAGATTATTCCATCAGTACTTCTGGCAATTGCACTGCAAGTGGAACAAGACAACGTGTTCCCTCTGTATCAGGGCAGACTACATACAATGCAACCTTGACTAATCTGGTTCCATTTAGCATGTATGCCTTGTGTGTGCTGGCCTCAACTAGGATTGGCCCTGGTGCTCTCACCACTGCTGTGGTCATCACTACAGACCCAGACACATCCTCACCTCCCACTAACTTTACTGCCACTGCTGTCAACTCTACATCAATCAAGCTAACATGGGGATATCCACAGACTCCCCAAGGTCTCATTGCTGGGTATCAGATAATGCACAATACTTCACTGTCATTCAACCCAGTGAACATTACCATCTCCACCAATGATACCTCACAGCAAAACTACACGTTTAGTGGTCTCATTCCATTCACAGCATACCTCTTTGCTGTGAGAGCATACAGCTATCCAATAAGGCTCAATCTATTAACTCAAATTGATGGAAATTATTCTCAACAGCTAGTTGTCAGTACTTTGCAATATGGTAAGTTTGTATACATCAATGGCATATATGATGCATATACATTTTACATATTTATTAATATTCATTTCCAACAGTTCCTTCAATGCCGCTAAACTTCCAGCTCTCCGCAGTCTCTTCCAGTGCCCTTATGGCCAACTGGACACCTCCATCCTCACCCAATGGGATTGTGACAGGCTACGCAGTGTACTGCACAGTTTCACTGAACCAGACCTATCCTGAACAGGTGCCAAATGGTGCTTCTACCTATACTGTCTTCAATGTGACCAGTCAGACTTCTGTATACCTGAGTGGCCTTCTTCCATTCACATTCTACCAGTGTTATGTCACTGCTAACACTACTGCTGGAGAAGGAAATGTATCAGTCCCCAGCACATCACAAACCACTCAAGACAGTAAGTAATGTTTTGATCATTCATGTAATTCATAGCTGTTGGATATTAAGCAGCTGGCATATTAATTATTTTCAGTATTCCTTCAAAGTTTCTATGTGTTTTCATTACCAAATGATCCAGTACAGAGAGAACATCTTGTTATTGTTCTTTTTCTACAGTTCCATCATCACCTCAGAACCTCTCTCTATCTCCTGTTGCTGGTTCACCATCTCAGCTGTCTGCTAGTTGGTCTGTACCCATACCTAGGAATGGTATCATCACTGGTTACTCTGTGTACTGTAACACTTCTGCTAATCAATCATATCCAGAGCAAGTGATTGGACCAAATGTGCCCACCATTAGATCTGTAGTCAATGGGACAACACTGGCTGCTACACTGAGTGGACTCAGCCCATACACACAATATAGTTGTTATGTGACTGCTAATACATCAGTGGGACAGGGAAGCCCTTCAGCTATACTCACAACTCTAAGTGCTCAGTCAGGTAACTTATATCCACGCTATAAATAACTATCTATTGTGTATTGTAATAGCTTACATGGGCATTGATTGTCTATGCTCACACTCATGTAACTCAGAGTACATAACATAATGTTCCAACTGATTAGAATCAAAAATTATTTATTTTCAGTTCCATCATCACCTCAAAACTTCTCCCTGTTTCCTGTTGCTGGTTCACCAACTCAGCTGTTTGCTAGTTGGTCTGTACCCATACCTAGGAATGGTATCATCACTGGTTACTCTGTGTACTGTAACACTTCTGCCAATCAAACTTTTCAAGAGCAAGTGATTGGACCAAATGTGCCCACCATTAGATCTGTAGTCAATGGGACAACACTGGCTGCTACCGTGACAGGACTAAGTCCACAGACACAATATATTTGTTATGTGATAGCAAATACATCAGTGGGAGAAGGAAGTCCATCAGCTGTATTCACCATGATTACTGTTAAGTCAGGTAATCTGTCAGATTGTAAAACTGATATATTCAAATCCAAAATCTATTTAACTTGACGCCAAGCCATGGACACATTTGATTCTAGTATTATACTACTAATGCACAATCTTTTTATTTATCAGGTCCATCGTCTCCTCAGAACTTCTCACTTTTTGCTGTTGCTGGTTCACCATCTCAGCTGTCTGCTAACTGGTCTGTACCCATACCTTGGAATGGTATCATCACTGGTTACTCTGTGTACTGTAACACTACTATCAACCAATCATACACTGAGCAAGTAATTGGACCAAATGTGCCCACCATTAGATCTGTAGTGAATGGGACAACACTGTCTGTAACATTCAACACTGGACTCAGTCCATACACACAGTATAGTTGTTATGTCACTGCTAATACATCAGCAGGAGAGGGAAACCCTTCAGTGGTTATTACTGCCAAGACAACTGAAGATGGTAAAGTTACCATTTGTGACTAACAAGACAGTTATTTTAGATTAATTACACAGTAATATTCTGCTCAACAATGGTTTTTTAATTATTGGTCCCATTATATTTACAACAGCATGCAAACGGGTCATATTCTAATTTTTTTAAATTGATGTTAAAGTGCTGCATTACAAACAGATAACCTTTCTATGCACTTCCCAATAATTGAAAAGTAGATTGTTATTTTCATCTTCAGTTCCATCCTCGCCTTCAAACTTCACACTATCCCTTGTTCTGGGATCACCAACTTGGCTCTCTGCTAACTGGTCTGCACCCATACCAAGGAATGGTATCATCATCGGATACACTGTGTACTGCAACACTTCTGATAATCAAACATATCCGGAGCAAGTGATTGGACCAAATGTTCCCACCATTAGATCTGTAGTGAATGGGACAACACTGTCTGTAACATTCAACACTGGACTCAACCCATACACACAGTATAGTTGTTATGTCACTGCTAATACATCAGCAGGAGAGGGAAGCCCCTCTGCATTGGGTCTAGCCAGGACTGTTGGTGCTGGTAAGATTTAGCTGTGATGTGTATATTTTGCAAAGATGCATAATATTTCCGGAATTTATTTATAGCCCCACCTCCTCCAAATAACATCACTGCATACAATCAAAGTTCTACTTCAATCACTCTGAACTGGACACGCCCACAGTTTCCCAATGGCATCATACAGATGTATGAGGTTGCATACTACCCAGCAGAGGACACTAATGGAACCACTTACATCACCACACTGACCACATCACTAACGATTAGTGGACTTGCTTTCTATACCTTGTACACCTTCGAAGTGAGTGTGATGACCAGTGGAGGGATAAGTACCTTCAGTGATCCTGTTAGTCAGCTCACTTCAGAGGATGGTATGTATTGTGAGAGTGTGTACTGCATCATTCTTTGACTGTGCATATCATCAAACCATCCTAGCCCCCTCCCCTCCCCTTAATGTTGTGGCCTACAACACCAGCTCCACCTCCATCATGGTTACCTGGCAACCACCCCAGTTCCCAAATGGCATCATCAGAGGCTACCAAGTGAACTACACACTTTCAGGAGGAGCTGGAACCACTTCTGTTGTGAATACAAATGTTACCAAAAGCACTATCCTCACTGGCCTGTCTATTTACCAGACATACATTGTTTTTGTGAGAGCCCTTACAGTAACCCTTGGCAACAGCAGTTTTGCTGTCATGGTATCAACAAATGAAGATGGTATGTTTTGTGCATAACTTTAATGGATGTTTTCTAATGATTATACCTTATTATCATTTATACCACAGTGCCTGGTACTCCTAATGCCCTGACCTCCTCAGTAGTCAATTCATCAGTGCTGTTTGTCTCATGGGCAGAACCAACCATTCTCAATGGAATTATAACTAGTTATGACTTGTACTATTCCATCAATACTTTTGGTAATTGTACTACAAGTGGAACAAGTCAACATATTCCTTCTGTACCAGGGCAGACAACATACAATGCAACCTTGACTAATCTGGTTCCATTTAGCATGTATGCCCTGTGTGTGCTAGCATCAACTAGGATTGGCCCTGGTGCTCTCACCACTGCTGTGGTCATCACTACAGATCCAGACACATCCTCACCTCCCAATAACTTTACCGCCACTGCTGTCAACTCTACATCAATCAAGCTAACATGGGGATATCCACAGACTCCCCAAGGTCTCATTGCTGGGTATCAGATAATGCACAATACTTCACTGTCATTCAACCCAGTGAACATTACCATCTCCACCAATGATACCTCACAGCAGAACTACACGTTTAGTGGTCTCATACCATTCAAAGTGTATTCATTTTCTGTAAGGGCATACAGCTATTCTACCAGGCTTAGTGCCCAAATATATGGAAATTATAACCAGCAACTAGTTATCAGAACATTACAAGATGGTATGCATAGTGATGTTAGTTAGTAACACATGTTATTGATATTTGAATGTTTTTGCAGTTCCCTCAATGCCACTGAACTTGCAGCTCTCTGCAATCTCTTCAAGTGTCCTTATGGCCACATGGACACCTCCATCCTCACCCAATGGGATTCTGACAGGCTACACAGTGTATTGCACAGTTTCACAGAACCAGACCTATCCTGAACAGGTGCCAATTGGTGGTTCTACCTATACTGTCTTCAATGTGACCAGTCAGACTTCTGCATACCTGAGTGGCCTTCTTCCATTCACATTCTACCAGTGTTATGTCACTGCTAACACTACTGTTGGTGAAGGAATACCTTCTACTACTGTGCTATCACAAACCAGTGAAACAGGTACAGATCACAGTGTGATGTGTATACATGTTGTGCATGTACATCATGTGCTTAGCCAGAACTGTCCTGGTAAATATTATGTGGTACTAAGTATCCTGCTCCCACGTGTTGATTTCTATTATAAAAAATATTGATATTGATCTTTAACAGTTCCAACTACACCTCTGAATTTCGCTGTTACTCCTGTTGCTGGTTCACCATCTCAGCTGTCTGCTAGTTGGTCTGTACCCATACCTAGGAATGGTATCATCACTGGTTACTCTGTGTACTGTAACACTTCTGCTAATCAAACATATCCAGAGCAAGTGATTGGACCAAATGTTCCCACCATTAGATCTGTAGTGAATGGGACAACACTGTCTGTAACATTCAACACTGGACTCAGTCCATACACACAGTATAGTTGTTATGTCACTGCTAATACATCAGCAGGAGAGGGAAGCCCCTCTGCATTGGGCCTAGCCAGGACTGTTGATGCTGGTAAGGTTAGCTCTGAAGTGTACGGTTTTTGCAAAGATACATAGTACCATAGATGCATGCTAATATACTCATACTGGCATTTATTTTTCAGCCCCACCTCCTCCATATAACATCACTGCATACAATCAAAGTTCTACTTCAATCACTCTAAACTGGACACGCCCTCAGTTTCCCAATGGCATCATACAGATGTATGTGGTAGTGTACTACCCAGCCGAGAACACTAAAGGGACCACTAACATCACCACACTGACCACATCACTAACTATAAGTGGACTTGCCTTCTATACCTTGTACACCTTCAAAGTGAGTGTGGTGACCAGTGGAGGGACAAGTGCCTTCAGTGATCCAGTTAGTCAGCTCACTTCAGAGCATGGTATGTATTGTGAGAGTGTGTACTGCATCATTCCTTGACTTGCATACCATCAAACCATCCTAGCTCCCTCCCCTCCCCTCAATGTTGTGGCCTACAACACCAGCTCCACCTCCATCATGGTTACCTGGCAACCACCGCAGTTCCCAAATGGCATCATCAGAGGCTACCAAGTGAACTACACACTTTCAGGAGGAGCTGGAACTACTTCTGTTGTGAATACAAATGTTACCAACAGCACTTTCCTCACTGGCCTGTCTATTTACAAACAATATATCATTTTTGTGAGAGCTCTGACAGTAACCCTTGGCAACAGCAGCTCTAGTGTCATGGCATTCACAAATGAAGATGGTAAGTTTTATACCAAATTGTATGATGATTCCATATTCTTGTCTACACGACAGAGCCTGGTACTCCTAATGACCTGACCACCTCAGTAGTCAATTCATCAGCTCTCTTTGTCTCATGGGCAGAACCAACCCCTGTCAATGGAATTATAACTAGTTATGACTTGCACTATTCCATCAGTACTTTTGGTAATTGTACTACAAGTGGAACAAGTCAGCATATTCCTTCTGTACCAGGGCAGACAACATACAATGCAACCTTGACTAATCTGGTTCCATTTAGCATGTATGCCCTGTGTGTGCAGGCCTCAACTAGGATTGGCCCTGGTGCTCTCACCACTGCTGTGGTCATCACTACAGATCCAGACACATCCTCACCTCCCACTAACTTTACTGCCAAAGCTGTCAACTCTACATCAATCAAGCTAACATGGGGATATCCACAGACTCCCCAAGGTCTCATTGCTGGGTATCAGATAATGCACAATACTTCACTGTCATTCAACCCAGTGAACATTACCATCTCCACCAATGATACCTCACAACAGACCTACACGTTTAGTGGTCTCATTCCATTCACAGTATATTCATTTACTGTAAGAGCATACAGCTATTCTACCAGGCTTAGTGCACTAGTGTATGGAGATTATAACCAGCAACTAGTTATCAGAACCTTACAAGATGGTATGGTGATGTTATATTTAATGACACATGTTATTTATATTTGAATGTTTCTGCAGTTCCCTCAATGCCGCTAAACTTCCAGCTCTCAGTTGTCTCCTCCAGTGTCCTTATGGCCAACTGGACACCTCCATCCTCACCCAATGGGATTGTGACAGGCTACACAGTGTACTGCACAATATCACAGAACCAGACCTATCCTGAACAGGTGCCAACTGGTGCATCTACCTATACTGTCTTCAATGTGACCAGTCAGACTTCTGTATACCTGAGTGGCCTTCTTCCATTCACATTCTACCAGTGTTATGTCACTGCTAACACTACTGTTGGAGAAGGAGGTCCTTCTATTGCAAGATTATCACAAACCAATCAAGCAGGTAACACAAAATTTTATCAAAACCAGGAATATTGCAAGTACCTAATGCCTCATATCTCCCCACCCCGCAATCTCATTTCACAGTTCCATCATCACCTCGAAACTTTTCCCTGTCTCCTGTTGCTGGTTCTCCATTTAAGCTGTCTGCTAGTTGGTCTGTACCCATACCTAGGAATGGTATCATCACTGGATACACTGTGTATTGTAACACTTCTATCAACCAACCATACCCTGAGCAAGTGGTTGGTCCAAACACTCCCACCATTAGATCTGTAGTAAATGGGTCAACACTGGCTGTAGCATTCAACACAGGACTCAGCCCATACACTCAGTATAGTTGTTATGTCACTGCTAACACATCAGTAGGAGAGGGACCTCTGTCAAGAACTGTTGCAGCTGCAACAGGAGAAGCAGGTATGATGGCAGAATACTAGTTGTACATGCATTGTTCATAACAGATGTTCTAGGCCACACTAGAAGTTGGAGAGAACATAGATGTCCCTTAGTATATGGATTGATTTTAAAACTTGAAAAAAATATGCTTTATGGCCTTTTTTGCTGCTACGGTCCAATATTATTGATGCCCATATCAATTGTACATGTGGTCATCTATCACAGTACATGATCAGCCAAATAATCGCTTCCAATGTAACGCGATGTAAACTTGTATTAGTGGATTGTGCTGCACTTTATTGTTAGTAGTGTATAGTTTAATAACTGAAATCAAACTCCATTCCATTTTCATTCATTGCTGATTTATTGTCATTTTCAGTTCCAAATGCTGCACCCATCAAAGTGTCTGCCATTACACTTGCACCAACTTCAGTCAATGTCAGTTGGGAACAGATACCTAATATATCAAGGAATGGTATCCTCATAGCCTATGAAGTGAGGTATACATGGCCCTTGGACAATGGACAGACTGGTGTCAGCTATAGGAACACCAGTGGTGTTCCAAATCATCTAGTACTGAATATGCCCCAGGAGTGTGTGCAGTACAGCATTTCAGTGAGAGCATACACAAGCAAAGGTCCTGGACCATTTAGTGGACCAGTTTTTGATTCATCCATTAACAGTGAGTCCTGTCTAAGTTCTAACGTGGGGGAAACCTGTATGACTTACATGACCCCCACAGCATATGCTGAGGTCCCACAACCTCCAGAGGTTCCATCCAGTGCCCTCACTGCTACCTCTGCCAATCTCACCTGGAGCTGTCCTCTGGAAAAGAACTATTCTGTCATTTCTTACTCTGTTAATGTAACTGTTAATGATCCCAGCTCTGTTGATAAAAACTGTGTAAATGGTCAGAATCAAAGTTACTACATTACTGTACCTGGAAGCCAGCGATACATAGCACTGAATGACATGTCACTTGGTAGGTGGCCTAACATCTCTGTACTTATAAATGTTGATACCCAATGTTCCCACAGTACCATTCACTTCTTACTCATTTGTTGTGTTGGTAAACACAACTGAAGGAGAAGGAGAGGTCTCCATGCCTCAATCATTCACCACCCTACAGGCTCCGCCTTCTTCCCCTCTCAATATCAGTGTCAGTGACCTCAGCTACAGCAGTCTGTTGGTGTCATGGAGTCCTCCATCATGTAGTAATGGAATTGTATTAGGATACATGGTGAGGCTTAGGAGAAGTGACATTTAAAATGTTGTGTCAATTACTAATTTGTATAGGTGACCTACACACCATCAAATGGCTTTCCAGCAAGGTCTTCTAGGGTTTCAAATACCACACTGCTAATTCAAAACCTTTTCAATTATACCCAGTACTCAATCTCTGTGTGTGCCTACACCAAGGGTGGGTGTGGTCCTAACACCTCTATAAATGCAACAACCCTTCATGGTAACTTGCCATATCTAGTAACTAAGTTATGACATTTAACTCTCGTATAATTCCATACAGCTCCGACCACAGATCCATCTGTTGTATATCTCAGGATATCCACACTAACCAACATTGATAATCATCAAAATGATGCTGCTCTATCACAGTTTCAAGATGAGGTAACCTCATTTTTGACAGAATCATAAGATTGCTACATGTGTTCCATTTTCAGATAGTAATGGTAGCAAATGTCAGTCTTCAGGGGAGTGGCATAAATGAAGTATTTCCTCTGGGGGCTCTGTGCACTTCTGTGCAAAGGTAAAATCAACATGTTGATGTGGTTATTTACCTCATGAGCACTTTGTATTAGGTGTCCAAATGATGTCACCACTGGGTCATATAGGATTGAATGCAATATTTTGATTTTTCTGATGTTGACGCACGAGGACATTACTACATTTGTGCAGTCAATTGGACCTATCACCAGTACAGCTATTGTTCTGGGAAACAATAAGCCAGTCATATCAGGTTTGGTTTTAACATTGATTACACTATCAAGCATGTGTGATTCCACATTGGTACTTCCATTGCAGAAAAGAGATTTTGCAACTGTGCTCAGGATGTGTCCACCAGACGAGGGACATACAGCTGGCCAGAGGCAGTGGATGGTCGGAATGTATCTCAAATGTGTCAGTATGGTGTAGTTGGCCAAAATGTAACACGGTACTGTAATGGACAGATCTGGACAGAGGATGCTTCTATGTGTCCCACAGTGGTGACCAACCAGTTCAACAACCTCGGATCAGTTATACAAAATGTGAGGTTAAAAATCTTTTTACAGTACTTACTGCTATCTATGCTCACCAGCAAACCATCAGCTCAGATAATGTGGTAAATGTGACATCGCAGTTACAGACTGTAGTGTCTCAAGCTACGGAGAGGGTGGACCAAAGTAGTTCAAACCTGGCTGTTGTGACAACTGTCATCACTCAAATTGCCAACATATCATCCCAAAATACAACTTTAGAAAATGATGTAGATGAGATTTAATCATGCACACATTTGTAACAACATGATCTCTTCCTAGACAATCTCAAATGTCGTTTCAATTCTAAGTAGTATCCAAACATGGCCATCAAAAGTCCTAAATACAACCGGATCAGTGTATGTACAATCAATAATTCCAATGAAATTTATGTATTTGAGAGAAAATATTTTTTGCAGAATTGTACAGGCCTTTGAGAAAATTGCTACAAGTTTTGTCCAACAGGATGATTTTAAATCCTTTGAGTTTGAACAAAACCAAACAAGATTTGTTGCTGAAAAGGTAACTTTTAGCAGCAAAATTGTATAATGGTTACAATTGTCACTGAATTGTTTTAGATTGAACTAAAAACCCTACTGAAAAATGGGAAGAGCTTTACTACTGAAAACAACAACCAGACATCTGCTAATGTATCTTCTGATCCTGACTCATCCAAGTTATCTGCTTCCCTTTTTCTTCCATCCTCACTATTTTTTAATAGAACTGATAATACTACTACTAGTGTTGCCATTTTCTTTTCTGTCTACCCAACTTCAGTGCTCTTCCCTGTGGAAGGTGCAAGCAGTACAACCACTGTACCATCTGTGGTTGTTGGTGTCACAGTTGTTGGCATTAATACAAGAAACCTTTCTGAACCAATTACATTAAATTTTGGCATTAAAAATATAGTAAGCTATATTTTGAATGATAGTAGACAACTAATAACCTCATTGTGTTTGTACAGAGTAACTCCACTGATGAGAAAACTCTAATTCATTGTGTGAGCTGGGATTTTGCTGCAGCAGGTAAGTGTGGTTGGTAAATCAGAGGGTGTGGATCCCAATTACTTGGATACAAAGAAGATTATAACCATCATGCTGCTGTTCCTGTTTTAAAGCAGAATGTTATAAATGTTTATCTAACCTTCCAGATGGTAGGGGCAATTGGACAACAGATGGATGTAATACTACATATAACACAAGCAATGCGACAACCATTCCAGTTGAATGCAAATGCAACCACTTGACAAACTTTGCTGTCTTAGTAGTAAGAGCAACTGTTAAATAACATGCACTTTATTCATTTGATCATGTCCTGCTTTACTTAGGATATATCACAGATATTACATCCTACCACTCCACCACCCACACCCACACCAATTGACATCATAATCTATATTGGGTTGGCACTATCTCTGATTGGCCTGACAGCAACAGTTTTTTCACTATTGCTGATAAAGTAGGTCGAACAATTCAATGTTTCGAGTTACTTATACGTATGTCTCATATTAGAAAGCTAAGGCAAAAGGATGTCTCCAAGTTCCATGTTCAGCTGTGCTGTGCCCTCATTGGTATGCTGTTGGTGTTTGTAATTGGAATTGACAGGACAGAGAACTATGGAGGCTGTGTGACTGTGTCAGTGTTGGTCCACTACTTCACCCTGGTGGCCGTGATGTGGATGGGGGCGGAGGCTCTATTCATGTTCCAGAAGTTTGTCCTTGTGTTTTTCCAGATCACCACACGATACATCGTCATTCTATCTCTTGTCTGTTGGGGTATGCACATGAATCTCACGCATGAACAAAATAATGGCTGTATAACTATATATTTTAATAACCATTTTAGTGACTCCATTAGTTCCAGTAGTTATCCCTCTGGCAATTGATACACATTTACTTGTCAAAAATGTTAACTCGACCATCGGATAGTAAGTTGGTTAACACATCAAGTACTGCATTTTAATTTTCTCCTTTTTCTATTACAGCTGTTTCATCAATAATGTTGGGGTATTTTTTGGTGCCTTTTTGGGGCCCATCATGCTTGTGCTTTCCTTTAATATGGTCATATTTGTCGTGGTTATCGTGGTATTAGTGAGACATCTTCGCAGAAAATCCAAAAATCAGGGCAAGAAGGCTGGTACACTTCAACTGATGTTGAATATCACTGGAGTAGCCTTTCTCTTTGGCCTTACCTGGCTCTTTGGAGCACTGACATTTGTGAACCGTCAGAATGCCTTCCAGATTCTATTTGCACTTACCAATTCCTTCCAGGGATTCATGATATTCATATTCTTCTGCGTCCTGAACAGTGATGTACGGTTGGCATGGGTGCGCCAGGTATTAGGCAAACAATTAGCACAGCTGAAGTACATGAGCAGTACGAAGCAAACGTCACTTCGTCAAGGCAGGTCTGAGAAATCTGAAACTGTCATCACTGAAGACATCACTACTTTGGGAGGACATACAAAACTTGTACGTACCCTAACTCGAAAAGGGATGCACATGAATGAGGTGGTGCAGTTGAAGTTTGATGATAAAGATTTAGACGTTCCAGACCCTGTTTTCATTAATACGATGGTGGAATTGGATGCTACAGATAAAGCATTGGAGCTCAGAGCAAGCACTGAGGAGTCTGAAACCATCGTCACTGAAGACATCACTACATTGGGAGCACCTACAAAACTTGTACGTACCCTAACTAGAAAAGGGAAGCACATGAACGAGGCGGTGGAATTGAAGTTTGATGATGAAGGTGGTCCCGATGATTTAGGCATTCCAGACCCTGTTTACACTGAACAAATAAACATGTTGTCGGGATCAGTTGCATGGCTTAAACGTACCTTCTCACGACGAAGACGTCATATGGAAGAAGTGGTGGAGCTAAGATTTGACGAGGACAAGCCTACTGGTTATGACATTAAGCTCAACTCAAGCGAAATCACTAGTCAATCGGAGAGTGGTGTTTAAAACGTTATACACCAGGATTATGATGCAATACTTTGACAGAACTAGAGTGAATACTTTTATTTAACAAATTCACACGACCATGCATGTTTGAAAAATAGATTAACATTATTATGCGTGTATTAATGCTATGTAGTTTTGTTACTGAGCTAAAAATGGCGCCTGCTTAATAATTCCAACCGGCTTTAAAGTCGCTCTCTAGCGTTGTTACGGCGGATCGGTCTAAACTGTTAATTACTTTGTGCATTGTATATTGAAACAAAAATCAATACTCCATGTTTAAAATAATTATTATAATAAGTTCCCCAGCTCTACAGACGCGAGATGCATTGGTATGGGCACGAGACTACATAGCGTCAGCTAGGCCCAGGTCTATAAATTTTATTTCCTGTCTTGAAATAATATGAATTATTCTTGAGATATAGTGATAGATGTATAGCTGTTAGTGACAAGGAGGAGCTGTGCGTGCTTTGTAATGTAGATCTATTGTGTAGATACGTTGTACGATAAATCTGTATTTACTGAGTCAACTGGAATGAAAGGACTTTGTAATGCGTGTTACTACTAGTGTGTGTATATTGTGCACTTAGAGTGAAGGATTTAGAACGGACTATGAAACGTTACATACTTTCTGTATATAAATTGCAGCTGTCTTGCATATTCTGTCACAAACGATGCAAAGTAAAAAAAACTGATACTTGACAAGGCTTCGCTCTTCTCTGATCGAAGATCTCACGCTCGCCCGTATCCATCGCTGAAAAACTCCCACGTAATTATCGCGCCCATGTTGTGCATGTGCCGCTCTGAAAAAGTATAGCGTCTTCGAGTAGTCTGGGGACTCGACTACTGATGGTTGACCCATAGAGCTAGATATTACCCATCATAGATATTAGACTGGAAATTAGACTGGGAGGGATTGGAAACCAGACCAATTAACAAGTACAGTCCTGGCAGTTCTAGTCCCCAGGCCTTTTACGGGGGTTACCACGTTTGCGCAGGAGCGAGTGGAAAGAACGTATCCGTGGATTGTGGTAAAGGGAACACTTTTCATAAAGTTCACGGTTTTGTAGGTTGTTTTATTTCACATTCAGATGATTTTCAGGATGCAATCGACCACATTATTGACGATGGCCTATTTTTATCTCTTGGGCAAAGATTGCGCGCGAATTAAAGGCTTAGCTTTTAGATTTTTTTTTGGTCGTAGAAAACGCACAGACGGCAAATCCGTTGGCACATATTTTTCAACTGGCTATCTGGTAGTAAAGTTTTCTGAATTTTTACGACAAAGCTACGGTCGCTATACCGGTGAGTATCACACCTAGTCAAAAGTAAAGTTTTTTTAAATTTTTATATCAAGTACGACGCATTCGTGTCATAAAAACTATACTGTGGTACGTAAAACACAGTGCTCAATCTGCCTATCGTAACGCCGTACCTTTACGTCGCTTTGTTCGGGCGTAGTACCGGTGAGTTTAATTCTAGACATGGGGCGCTTTAAGTCTAATATCTTCTTATAGGAATGGAGTATTTAAAAAATAATTACTTCATTGTGATCCACAGTTCGTGCGCTACCTTTTACTACTCTTCTTATTTTCCTTGACCGAAACCTTTTGAGGGGCGAGGTGCCAGACTAACCAATTAGCAACTGCCAGGATCAGGAGTGTCACGCGTACGTTCTATTGAAATGTATGGCGGTTTCCAATCCCTTCCAGTCTGATATCTCTGATATTACATATAGAATAGAATGATGGTTGCTCGCATCCGTTTTGTGCACTCAGATGGTATCGTGAAGTGGACTAAGAACGCCGGCTATCGCTACACTGTACAGTCCCTAGAGATAATCTGTCTGTCCTGAGTGGGGCCAGTGGGCCCCTACCTTCGGTGGACCTGGCCACCTGCGCCCCGGTTAGAAATGACCACTTAAAAGGCGAAGCTTTAATAGAATACGTGCAGGTGATCGAGCAATTCACAGGGGGAAAAAGCGTCGAATCATTTTAGAAATCTTAGTGTGATTGAACAGAAAATCAGATTTCTGTGTGATTCCTTGAAAATCACATACAGATTCTCTTTTCAATCACGCAATGATTTCTAAATGATTATTAACACCGGTTCCGTGAGAATCGAATGTTTTTTTAGGCTATTTGTCGAACTCAAGTTTTAGAAAATTAGTTGGACGACGTTTTTTAGTCACAAAAGCATAAGAACCTAGTAGTGCTACTCTCTGCATGAGGGTTTGCACTATTTCTAGCGTCGTATGTACTTAAGTCCTGTCGTAACCAGCATTCGTTTTTAGTCAAACGGTTGGAAGCTTCACAGATAAAAGTACACTTTTTTCTGAAGCCTTTTCTAAAACCGAAAGCGGTCCCAATATGCTTACCTTTGTAAGATGTGTCGGTTTTGTACATATTAAGACCATCTAACTGCATACGAGCGTTGAAACCAGCACTTTTTATTATGTCGTCCTTGTGGCCGCGTTCCCAGACCGATGTATTATTCTGCGGGTGTCGAACTTTGGCTGATATATAAGTCTTACGCATGCGCTATTTTCCATTTGTATACAGTCATATATAGTAGAGTTCATAGTACACATCAGAACATATATATATATATATATATATATCATCACTGCTGGTAAACAGAAGCTGCTTGCCATGTGCTCTGTTCTGGCTTATCTTCCGTCTTTTCGATGTAGTGGTGGCTGCAGAGATATACCTCCAGTTCCACTTGGAGAGATCTTTTTCCATATCCAAAGCTTATCCTTGCCTTCTTTTGCCTTCCAGAGCTCCCTTCAACACTTTGATGCTATAGCCTCATGTAGATTTCCTTTACACACTGGCAGTGGAACATTACTCAAATCTGATTGCTTTCTGCAACTGCAGCTCAGCCAGGCAAACATATGGCTTGCTGTCATATGACTCTGAATATTATTGGCAGGACAGCAAGCCATGGCCGTGTGCTTGGCCATGTGTAGTCATATATGACAGCAAATCACAGCCATGTGCAGTCACCTGACAGCAAGCTACAGTCATGTGCAGTCACATGACAGCAAGCTACAGCCATGTGCAGTCACCTGACAGCAAGCTACAGCCATGTGCAGTCATATAGCTACAGCCATGTGCAGTCATATGACAGCAAGCTACAGCCATGTGCAGTCATATAGCTACAGCCATGTGCAGTCATATGACAGCAAGCTACAGCCATGTGCAGTCATATAGCTACAGCCATGTGCAGTCATATGACAGCAAGCTACAGCCATTGGCAGTAATGTGACAGCAAGCCACAGGCATGTGCAGTCATATGACAGCAAGCCGCACAGCCATGTGCAGTCATACATGTATGACAGCAAGCCATGGCCATGTGCAGTCATATGACAGCAAGCCATGGCCATGTGCAGTCATATGACAGCAAGCCACAGCCATTGGTAATAATATGACAGCAAGCCACAGGCATGTGCAATCATGTGACAGCAAGCCACAGGCATGTGCAGTCATGTGACAGCAAGCTACAGCCATGTGCAGTCATATGACAGCAAACCACGCGTGCATGTGCACTGCAGCAGTCATATGAAAGCAAGCCACAGCCATGTCTGACCTTCAAAATGTGTGCCTGAGATTCCAATTTCAATGTCTATCTGGGTTATGCCCGATCTACACATTCAGGATTTTACCGATCTGGTGATGGTTCAGAATTAGACAAAGCTATTGCCTTGCTTGGCTGACAACGCTTGCGTCGATGCCACATGCAGCACTTTATGCAGTTTGTTCCTGCATGGCACTTGCTGCACACTGGCTTCTGAGAAAAATTTTATTTTGTATAATGCGCATGCGCAAAATAATCAGTATAGGTCTGGGTACGCGTTTTTGTACAAAACGGTGTTAAATGATTCGGCGGTGCCTGTGGCAATATATAACAAGCTGGTAACACTCCAAAAACGTCCTGGCCCTGCCACAGGTCCTACCCATGCAGTGGAAATACTTCCAACTAATGACTTTTAACTCGGTAAGCCCAAGGGTTTTCGAAGCGTAATGGATTGTCTAGTATCTACGTGCATCCGTAAATGCAGACATAATAATTATATAGATTTATACTTATTCATAACCATGCAGTTAATGACAAGCGTGGAGCATGCCAGGGCTGATCCACACAAGTTCGGTCCCCAGACAAGTCTTAGAGCACTTCAACTTTATCGACTTGAGAAGTCCGCTCGTGTTTCTCTGAACTTGATTGAATAATAATTGTTGGATACCGTAATTCTTTCGCATTAGGCATATACAATAATTCAGGCAGAAAACAATCTCATGGTGCAGTTACACTTATTCACGTTGATAGTCACAAAGTCAACTACTAATAACTACCCCCCCCCCCCCCCCCCCCCTCTTCCATGAATATTATTCTTTTGATAGATAACTACTCTTTAAAATATTATTCTCTTCATAGCAGGACATACCCTTGTATTATGATCAGGTGATGTACACAAATACACATACACATATGCCCATTGGCACACAAACACACAAGGACATAGACTATAGACAGGTGCAAATCACACTCAACAACTTCTCAGCTGTGATGTCAATATCTGTTCAGCCAATGCTAAGTCTCTAGCATTCTTCCACTCTCTCTCCACTTCTTCTGCAAAGGCACTCAGCACAGTGGCATGCTGCGGTAGGCACTGCAGAGCTAGAGCCACTACCACCTGGAACTTCTCCTGATTCTCAGCCAACCTGCATGCCTGTGTGCGTGTGTGCATGTATGTGTGTGTGTGTTGTATGTATATTGAAGCATCATCTACACATAAATGTATAGCCTTTTGTCAAATCCGTATACCCCCATGAGTTAGCAAACTCGTAAACCCATCCATCATTACTTCACTTATGCTTCCTCCCCAGTTAGTTGCCCATTTGCCAAGTTACTATCAGATGGCTTTCCTTATATCCATTTCAATGTCAAAATAAATAACAATCAACCACCAGCAGCATCTAAATTAACCGTTAGATGGTTACCACCAGCAGCATCTAAATTAACCATTAGATGGTTACCTCCAGCAGCATCTAAAATTAACCATTAGATGATTACCTCCAACAGCATTCTAAATTAACCATTAGATGGTTACCTCCAGCAGCATCTAAAATTAACCATTAGATGGTTACCTCCAGCAGCATTTAAAATTAACCATTAGATGGTTACCTCCAACAGCATCTAAAATTAACCATTAGATGGTTACTTCCAGCAGCATCTAAAATTAACCATTAGATTGTTACCTCCAGCAGCATCTAAAACTAACCATTAGATTGTTACCTCCAGCAGCATCTAAAATTAACCATTAGATGGTTACCTCCAACAGCATCTAAAATTAACCATTAGATGGTTACTTCCAGCAGCATCTAAAATTAACCATTAGATTGTTACCTCCAGCAGCATCTAAAATTAACCATTAGATGGTTACCTCCAGCAGCATCTAAAATTAACCATTAGATGGTTACCTCCAGCAGCATCTAAAATTAACCATTAGATGGTTACCTCCAGCAGCATCTAAAATTAACCATAAGATAGTTACCTCCAGCAGCATTTAAAATTAACCATTAGATGGTTACCTCCAGCAGCATCTAAAATTAACCATTAGATGGTTACTTCCAGCAGCATCTAAAACTAACCATTAGATTGTTACCTCCAGCAGCATCTAAAATTAACCATTAGATGGTTACCTCCAGCAGCATCCTAAAATTAACCATTACATGTAGAGATGGTTACCTCCAGCAGCATCTAAAAATAAGTTAACCCCCATTAAATAGTAACCTTTAGCAGCATCTGGAACGTCTCCACATTAGGCAGCATCCCACCCTCATCAAACACGCTCAGAAAGAAGAGAGCCCTCTCAGCATCCCTACACTGCAGGCAACACTGGACAAACTTGTTCAGCAGACCCACGTCCAGTTCTATGGCGGGGAACTCCTTCACCAAGTTTCTCCAGGTGTAATAGGCAGCCCCTTTGCCCGCGTGTTTCTTCCCCGAGGTCAGGCAACAGTCCAGGAGGGCGTGGTAGGTCCTGGCGTTGGCAGGGACCTTGTGCACAATCATCTCCTTGTAGGTGGTGTAAAGAGCTCCCATGTCCCCTGTACGGGCTATGGCAGAGAGGACGTCGTTGTACAGCTGAGTGGATACGAGGGCGGGGTTTGCCCTCATCAGCTGCAAAGGAAGGAGGACAGACAAGTAAGGACAGGCACGTGGCAAAGCTGCCCAGGGCATAGCAATGATATTATACAACAATGTACCAATTTGAAAGTTACTCATGTTCACGGCTTCAGATTATGTTGTTGAAACCCCTTCCAGCTACCTAAGATCCTTTGCTACCTCATTTGGACAACTCTACTTTAACTAAACAAAAATATTAGGACGTTAATCGGTTAAACAAATGAATTGACTTATAACCCATATTTCGTAATTACTGTGTGATATTTGCATATTATATTTTATATGTGCCACATTATGTTCCTATTTTTAACACAACATACCACACACCATTACTATATGTGAAAATCCATTTCGGTGTCTTACACATCCGGGGTACCGTCGTTATAAGGTCCGATACCCCATGTAAAATACAAGGTTTGATTATTGATTACCTCTGATAACCACAAACTGTTAAGTGTATGGCAGCCATTTTTGTGGAGGCCGCTTGTAGGGACCCCAAACCTCAATTATCAAAACTTTGGCCACAGCAATATGAATGTGTCAACAAAATTTTTACATATACAGTACATGTATTATTTTAGTAACAGGAATCTTAGGTTGCTGGAAGGGATTTCAACAACATAATCTGAAGCCGTGAACACGAGTAACTTCAAATTGGTATTTTTTTTTTCAAAGGGTCTGGAAGAATTCATTGGCAACGGTAAACACATTTATGATGCAGATATGCGTATCCTGGCGGTAATCGGTTAACCCTTTCATCTCTCGTCAAAATGCTTGACACAGTAAGATTGTACTTATCAGGCACTTCAATTTGGTGCCATGCATGGACCTGCTTTCATAGTGGGCACCAAGATAAGAAACTGCAATTATTTTGTAAACCATTAAGCGTGAAAAAATAATTACTCCATATAAACATAAATGTTTTGAACATAATCTAAATGGTGTCCATCTGCTTGTTGAAAAGGTATAACAATGACCAGGGGGTAGCAGTGGTGTCAATATAAGTGTAGCTGTGGAGTCAGCGGGGTAATTATAGGGCAGCGAGGTAATAGTGGTGTGAATATGTGGTGTGAATATGGGGGTAGCTGTGGTGTGAATATGTGGTGTGAATATGGGGGTAGCTGTGGTGTGAATATGGGGGTAGCTGTGGTGTGAATATGGGGGTAGCTGTGGTGTCAATATGGGGGTAGCTGTGGTGTCAATATGGGGGTAGCTGTGGTGTCAATATGGGGATAGCTGTGGTGTCAATATGGGGGTAGCTATGGTGTGAATATGGGGGTAGCTGTGGTGTCAATATGGGGGTAGCTGTGGTGTCAATATGGGGGTAGCTGTGGTGTCAATATGGGGGTAGCTGTGGTGTCAATATGGGGGTAGCTGTGGTGTCAATATGGGGATAGCTGTGGTGTCAATATGGGGGTAGCTGTGGTGTCAATATGGGGGTAGCTGTGGTGTCAATATGGGGGTAGCTGTGGTGTCAATATGGGGGTAGCTGTGGTGTCAATATGGGGGTAGCTGTGGTGTCAATATGGGGGTAGCTGTGGTGTCAATATGTGTGTTGCAGACTCACATTCTTTATGTCTCGTATGCATTCCAGTGTCTCCTTTGGGCCCTGGCCATCTGACCCCTTGGCATACCTCACAGAGAGCAGGTCTGCCAACTGCTCTGCTCCGAGAGAGATGTCAAAATGGTGACTGTGTATCCTAACGATTTTCAGCATCTAAACATCAAAGTGTGTATAATGATTTTTATATTTAAAAATTGTCACATTCACCCAAGCTCATCATACCACCCCAATCCAAGTCATCGTACCCATCCCATATCCTAGATTATCATACCCACTCAGATCATCATATCCACCCCAGATCATCATACATGTACCCACCCCAGATCATCATACCCACATCAGATCATCATACCCACCCAAGATCATCATAGCCACTCCAAATCCACCCACCCCATATCATCGTACCATCATAACCACCCACCCATCCCATATCATCATACCCACCCCAGATCATCATAGCCACCCTAGATCATCATACCAGGGGTCGAAATACTTTTTAAAAGTCACCTGCACCATGTGCAGGTGACTTATGGGGCCACCTGCACCTAGCTTGTCCCACCTGCACCCTGTACCCTATGCATCACGCAACATTTAATATTTTTACGTGCACAAGTTGTAATATTTGATAGATGAAATGGATAAGTAAATGCATGATAGACAATGATGACGAAGCAAATGAGGAGTAAGAAGCTGGCCTTTGCTATTCATTACAAGAGTCTGAATCGGAATTTTCTTGCAAAGAAGTATCATCTTTAGACCTTGGTCCATATGGTTTTGTTCCAGGTCGTCGATGCTGCTTACCTGCAGCCCACCACTCCATGATAGCATTACTGGGATCATACTTGTCTACAGACTCCTCTGATAACTTGATTGTCATTAAGGCTGTAACAGTGTCGGACGTTAGACTTGACCTCCAATCATTTTTAATATTTCCCATGAGAGAGAATCCTCTTTCACATTCAGCTGTATGAATGGGAATTACCATAATCAGCCTCACAATCCTAAAGATCAATTTAAATCTTCCTTCAGGCTCATCTTCTTTCATTGCTTTGCTCCACATGTCATGAAATTTAACATACTTTTTACCATACTGCCTTCTGATGTACTTCTTGATTTCCAGCCATTGCATTATAGTCTCCTTCATGTTCCCATCCTTATCCAAATGCTTTGCAGATATACTTCCTTAACTTCGCTGTCACCATAGGTATCTAAATCCTCATTCTCTGGCCAATTCCTGTACTCAAACACGGTGGCTGCATTTAGCACATTGTTTACTAAGAAACTGCTAAATCGGTCTCGCAGCTGGTCCTGTGTACCTGTGCAAATACTCAAGCAGTCATCTACAGCTTGCTGAATAAGACTATCCACAGTTGGAGTATGTCTTTTACCTCTGCTGTGCCTCCCTGCCTCCAGAGACACACCTTTATACTGAACAACTTCGTCATTAGTATGTATCATCCCTGTATGCATGAGCTTCTTCAATACCTCTGAGCTTGCCAGTTGGCTTAATCAGCTTGAGATGGATTCAATTCGGCTCTATACACAATCTACTGTGGAGTCATTTGATTGAAAAACTCTACTCAAGCTTGACATTAGTGTTAGATACTCATCCATGAAATGAAGGAAGGCAACAAACCTTATGTTCTTCAATGCTTTCATCAGCTTCTGAGCTGATTCCTTAGTTGCTTGAGTTGATCCGTTGACTGATACCTCACCAAGATGTTGTACCAATGCTGGATAATCCCTCAGAACGGCAGTAATCGCTCTTTCATGATGTGGCAACCACCGTGTGCCATATGCCTTCTGTGGCTTGAGAATGGTAATCTTGAATGCATCACCCGCTATCCTCAGTCCACTCCACATTAGAGCAGAATTGTGGTATGCCTTGTACAAATCTACTAGAAATGTATTAACTGTTTCGTAGAATGGTACTTCCTTCACTACAGCTTTCACTGCTAACTCCAACCTATGACTGCAACAGTGTATAGCAATGAGCTCAGGTACATCCTTTTCCAACCTTACAACTACACCCCAAGTTTACAGCTGCTCCATCAAAACATCCAGACACTAACCTATCCTTCCAATCACTGATCTCAAGTTCTCCCTCCAGAGTAGAAACAAGTGCTGCATGTATGCTAGAAGCATCCGCTTTCTCTAGAGCTTTTAATGCTGCAAATGCTGTTTTGGGAATAATGTTATCTTCAAGATATCTCACATATACGATTTCCTCCTCCTGTGTACTTGTATCAGTACTTCCATCTGATAGTATGGAAAAGTAATCTGATTTTCTGATATTTGTGATCTTTGCTTTCCTGAAGATGTCATATATAAAGCCTGTAAAAACACGGGCTTGCTTGTCATTACAATAACTTGGTGGAATATCTAAACCATTTGCCACTTGCAGTGTCACTAAATCCTTAAAATCTGTGAAAGGACGTCCTTGTTTAGCTAAATAAAATGCACTACGAAACAAGATGCTCATTTGTTGGAAATGCTCCTTTTCAAGCTTCTGTAGGCACTTCTCCATTGGCTTTTCCTGTAACGGCCGATTACTAACTTCAAATGCTTCAACGGCAGCCACATGTGCAGGGCTCTTTTCATGGATCCACCACATTTGACAAACGGAATGACCTGCAACTGACACGAAATGCATTTGGCTTGGTCTTGGCTGCGAATTGTTCGCAGAAATTACAGAACATGGCATCATCTGACTCGCGATATTCCAACCAAGGTCTTCCGCTTTTCCACGCACTGCAAAATGCATAAACTTTCCTTTTCTTCAATACCTGATCTTCCTGAGCAGATCTGGTATCTGCGATGCCAAGATCCTTACTTTGTTCTTGTAGATCTATCGAAGCACTTCTGACAGGATCACGAGCGGTATCAATCTCAATGCATATATTCGCATCCTGTACGCTGACAGCAGTGGCATCGCGGTTGCTTGATGTAGCCTCGAACGCAAAAACTGCAACTGAACGTTGCCAAAGGGGTACAGATACTTTATTCCCTTTGGGCGGCATCAGTTGTGTTGAATAACCATGGAATCAATTAACTTATTAATGCGATCGTGGTACGTTATTGTGTAAACTCTCGAGCATCGCGGCGACGCGGTCTAAACTTACGCTTGAGCTTTGTAACTTTGCAATCGCTAGATGTAGTGTACAAGCATGGTTAGTAAACAATTACAGCTTAGCTCTATCGTTTATCGTCAGGCAAGCCACCTGCACTAAGTGCAGGTATAAGGTAAAATGCACCTGCACTTTAAAAAATGTACCTGCACTAGTGCAGGTGTGCACCCGGTATTTCGACCCCTGCATACCATCATAACTACCCGCCCATCCCATATCATCATACATGTATCCACCACTGGCCAACAAACCTACCCCTAGAGACCAATATACGTTTCTGTTGTTTGTACGGAGTTAAATTAGACAGAAACTAAGCTCCCTCCCAAATGCGATTGGTCAGACAGCATGTGGCGGCCACATGGCTGTGGTATTTATAGGGTGGAAGGGACGTAATAGTTCAGTCTAAGCGTATGTGCACGACTGAGAACTTCTGTACTATGGATACTGTAGCTGGTACTTCAGCAAGGGCAAGGTTGTATTGCTGTTCCTACACGGAAGATTGGTGCTCTTAAGGCTAACCCGGTAATGGCAGTTAAGCAAACTACTCTCAGAGCAAAGTTCATAGCAAGTCTGGTGGGTAAGATCATATTCATGAGCCTTGCATTAGGTCCAGTTGCCAGATTTATGACACTAGCGTTGTATTCCGTATTGGAGACCAGGAATGCATGGTGTGAATTTCTAGCAGTAACAAATGAGGCAAGGGACAAATTGCTATTATGGGTAGATTGCCTACAGGAGTATAACTCACAGCCTATATGGCATAGTCCATCTGCAGTCAGATGTGTGTACTCAAGAGATGCAAGTGATACAGGTTATGGAGGATATACTGTGGAGCATGGTATGCATATTGCTCAGGGGTAACTGGTTACCTGACGAAGCTAAACAGAGCTCAACCTGGAGGGAGCTCGTAGCAGTGGGAAGGGTGTTGATGTCAGTGGCTGGAAAAATTGCATAACATGAGGGTGCGTTGGTTTACGGATGACCAAAATGTTGTTCGCATTCTGCAAGTAGGTACATGTAGTTGCAAGCCCCACTTGCAGGTAGAGGCCTTGAAGGTGTTCAAAGCATGTGTGGTCAATAATATCAGGTTAGAGCCAGAGTGGGTTCCAAGAGAGAAAAATCAGCTTGCAGACTACTTTAGTCGTATTATTGATTATGACGATTGGTATATTGACCAGAAAGTGTACGAATGGGTGGATACAAAGTGGGGCCCACACACAGTGGATAGATTCGCTACTTGTAACAATGCTCAGGTCGAGCGATTCAATTCCCGGTATGCTTGCCCGGGTTCAGAAGCAGTGGATGCTCTTACAGTTTTAAAAGTAAACAAATGGTGGTGTCCACCACTGATGTTAGTGCCACGAGTACTCAGGCATGAGGAGCGATGTAATGCACAGGGGACACTTGTCGTGCCTATGTAGGAGTCAGCCCCGTTTTGGCCTTTGCTGTACACAAGTGCTAACGGATGGGCACCATTTGTGTCAGATTGGGTAGCACTACCATTGTCAGAACAGCTTATTCAGCAAGGTAGATCTGGTTCAGCCTTGTTTAAAGGGAAGTTCCCTAACACAGAGGTGATTGCTGTGAGAATTGATTTCAAGCATGTCTAAATTAGCCTTTGCGGCTATTTTGTGCTTATAGCCTTGGTAGCTAGGCTGTGTGTATTATTACTAGAGCCTGAATGGATACCCAGGGAAAAGAATAAACTTGCCAACTATGTCAGTTGTATTGTAGACTATGATGATTGGCAACTAGATCCTTCCGTGTTTACTGCGTTGAATGTGTTATGGGGACCACATTCTGTGGACAGGTTTGCATCATCGCATAACACACAACTTGTGCGGCTCAATTCACGTTTTGCATCTACTGGGACCGAGGCAGTGGATACGTTTACGGTAGACTGGCAAGGGGAGAACAAATGGTGGTGTCCACCACTTAGCCTTGTACCAAGGGTTATAAGGCATATGGAGACATGTAAAGCCCATTGGACACTAGTATTTCCATGTTGGGAATCAGCCCCCTTCTGGCCGTTACTGTGGTCAGAAGGCCAAGGTTGGGCACCTTTTATTGTGGACACACGGTCATTGCCACTGTCAGAGTGGTTGGCCAAACCTGGTAGATCAGGTGAGCAGTTGTTTAAAGGGAATTTTCCCAATACTGCTATGCTTGCAGTGTGCTTGTATTTTGGGGACAGTAGTGCAAGGTATGCAGACCTCAATGGTTAGTGCCTGATGTGTTGTGGGTAGGGTTGTGTGCAAGCCTGGATGGCTATGTCGATCACCAAGATTGACCGTGTGAGCCTGGATGGCTATGTTGATCGCTGAGGTTGACTGTGTGAGCCTGATGGTTGGATCACCACCATCGGATGCTGCCAACGTGGGCTTTGTAGGAATGGTGCACTTCTAATCTATTTTTTCCATTTGTTCTTCAACACAGGTGTGTTCGCAACAGGAGTTTGGCCATTACTGGGCAACCTAGAAGACCCCGAGCTGAGGTGATTGGCACAATCCCTGCCAGCAACAGTGCTAAGAAGCAGGGCAGATAGCACCACCAAAAAGTACTTTGGAGCATTTCAGAGATGGAAGACATGGGCAGAAGCCCGGCAAGGAGTGCCAAGTTTCCCGATTCAGAAGCTTCACCTGGTGCTGTACATGCAGCACCCCAGTGAGTCCACAGAGAGTAAAGCTGCAGTAGAGGAGGCGGTGCATGCACTATCATGGTTGCGTGGTCTAGCTGGGCTCCAGCCATTAGGAGGGTCATCCTTAGTAAAAGCCACGTAAGAGGGGTTACGGCGTATATTGGCCAAGCCTAAGGCTCGGAAGGAACCAGTGACGGCTGATATGTTGAAGGCCATGGTGGAGGCTGCTGGGCTAGCTCCACCCCTGAGAGAGGTCAGGCTGTTGGCAGCTGGTGAAGCTCAAAGGCTCTGATGCTACCTTTAAAATGCCGAGGGCATGGTGGTTAAGATTGAGTCTAGTAAGACAGACCAGTATAGGGAGGGAGCGTCCCTAGTTATTGCACGCACAGGGCAGGTGACATGCCTGGTTGCCATGATGGAACGTTACTGTCGCATGGGCGAGGTAGACCAACTCATCCCAGGCAAAGTTTTTCGTGGGATAGTGCACACTAAGAGTGGGGAGCGTCTACGCAAGAATGGTGGCCTCAGCTACGCCAGATTAAGGGAGCTTTTATTAGAAAAATTGTCACAGTTGGTTTCGACCCAGCGTTATTCGGCATGCATAGCTTGCGGGCAGGGGGTGCTACAGCGGCAGCCAATGCCGGTGTGGAAGATAGACTTTTCAAGAGGCATGGCTGTTGGAAGTCTGAATCAGCCAAAGATAGTTACATCATAGATTGAAGACCTTACGGAACGGGATTGGAAACGCAATACATTGCAATGGCATTGACAATATTTCACGTAAATATGACGTCATGTACATTTTATGAGTATTCATTACATGGTGCGCTACAGAGTCTTGGTGTGAGGGTGAAGAGAGGAGTCGGTGTGAGGGTGATGGGAGGAGTCTTGGTGTGAGGGTGATAGGAGTCTTGGTGTGAGGGTGAAGGGAGGAGTTTAGTGTGAGGATGAAGGGAGGAGTCTTGGTGTGAGGGTGATAGAAGTCTTGGTGTGAGGGTGATGGGAGAAGTCTTGGTGTGAGGGTTGAGATAGTAAGTTCACTGCATTCATGGCGCTTTTGTTCTTCGTACTTCTGTGGTTTTTGACAATCGTCCTCGCCGATACATGTCCTAATTAAATTGTCAGATATGCAGGGCTGTAAGTACGCTTCTATAAGTACAGAAAACTTAACCCCCCCCCCCCCCCCCATGGCACCTATTGGCCTTAGCTCTTTTCGTAAAACTAATTTTGAAGCCACAACTATCTACCATAGTGGCACAACAATCCATATGGCACGTAAGGTATTTTAGCTACTTTTTTGTGTTTGAAGCTATGTAACTTTAAAGCCACAGGACTTGTTCTCTTCAAACCAGCACTACGGTATTCTTCAAACATCGAGCGTTTTAGCAAGGCATGCTTCGTCGCTTGAACATGCTGCATGTTGCCACGGTGACTCATACAAAAATATCACTTTGCTTTGGCAACGCTTGATCGACTTGTTTTGGTGATCCACGCACTCTAAAGCTTTACATACATTGTGTCTGAAGTAACCAAAAGAGTTAGAAACCATCTATAGACTTTAGGGAATCTTAACTGTCTATTTTACCTTCTATTCAGTTGTCTATGTCCACACCAATTCTCATGTCACCAAGAAAGCCCGCGCGAACTTAATTAGATTCATGCGAAACATGGATGAAAATTTTAATTGAATTGGAATAGATGCAGCGTTTCCAATCCCGTTCCGTAAGGTCTTCAATCTATGCTGCAATGAAGAGAATAGAGCTCTTTCATCGCATGACTTAACAGCATACATCTTCTAATTAGTCCGCCATATTGGTGCTCGTTTACAATGGAGAAGTATGGGCTTATGCTTGGTTTTGGTACTTAACATTACTTCAGAGTGTCGTTTAAATATATATTATTGTGGTCTAACACATAACTAACATTTGATTTTTACTTGTGCCCTCGGACTTTAGGGAATCTTAACTGTCTATTTTACCTTCTATTCAGTTGTCTATGTCCACACCAATTCTCATGTCACCAAGAAAGCCCGCGCGAACTTAATTAGATTCATGCGAAACAAGGATGAAAATTTTCATTGAATTGGAATAGATGCAGGGTTTCCAATCCCGTTCCGTAAGGTCTTCAATCTATGGTTACATGAAAGACTCTCTTGATCGTCGTTTGGAAGTGTCTAAAGGTCTGGGTATTTAACCTTGACCCGTACTTTGGTTCTCTATGTGGCTGTAAGTGTTTGCGGGCGTGCACGACGACGCTAAACCAATTCAGTGTCATGGGAGGGGGAGGTGAGGGTGGCGGGCGTGCTGTGGACAATGGATGGGAGGGAGATATACGTTTCTGTCGTTTGTACGGTGTTAAATTAGGCAGAAACTAAGCTCCCTCCCAATGTGATTGGTCAGACAGCACGTGGCGGCCACGTGGGTGTGGTATTTATAGGGTGGAAGGGGTTAACAGTTCAGTCTAAGCGTATGTGCACGACTGAGAACTTTTCCCCAAGAGTGTTGTATGTTTCACATAACGCAGGCACGGAAGCTGGAAAAGATGTTCCTTAACCAGAGAGCAGATCATGAAGTCTTGGCACTGGAGGAGGGTGGCGTCAGAACTTTGTGTTGTTTGTTTTGTTTGTGAGCGGTACTTGTTGGTCTTTTTCCTACTGTGTGGATTTTTCCCACTGGGTTTTCCCACAGAGGTTTTTTCCCATGCAGGTGTGTGGGCCCACCCTGCTAAACTAACTATGTGTTTTGCCCCCCCCCCCCCCCCCCCCCCCCCCCGCTCTGTGTGTGTGTATGTTGTAGTTGTGGTGGAAGGAGGTCAAGGATGTGGTTGGGATGTGTTGAGGTGGATGTTGTATGTCTATGTGGTTGTAAGTGTTTGCAGGTGCGCACGACGACGTTAAACCAATTCAGTGTCATGGGAGGGGGAGGTGAGGGTGGCGGGCGTGCTGTAGACAATGGATGGAAGGGAGTCACATCTGCATTTCCCGATCATTCCTGTTCCAACATGTGGGTCATCATTCCATATATACAATTGAGCCACCATTGTATAGTACTGAAGCATCATTTCCTATATATATATTGTCCCTATGAAAATACCAAATCGCTACATTTGTGTACCCACACTTTTGTGGTTATAGAATTATGAGACGTTGAATATTTAAAAATTTCAGTGACCTTAAGTCCATTTGGTTGGCCCTGCATCATTTATATCAATGTCAACTAGATCAGAACATAGTTGTTATGCAGACACACAAAAAGGTATTTATACAGCAATACTGCAGTTAAAGTTTATTATGAATTGATAACAATTTATAATTTCATGATAAGTATTACAGTATATAAATTTTAAATTCCACTTTTGTGTATCTGCATAGCAACTATGTTCTGATCTAATTTACATAATGCAGGGCCAACCAAATGGACTATCAAGGAAGTAAACGTTACCAAAGTGAAGCTATTACATCATGGTTACTATATGTATATGGTAACCACGCATATTGCGACTGAATAGCTTCACTTTGACGCTCTGACTTCAGACCAGAGCAAAATAATTAGAGCTTAGCAATTTGGGCGCCAAGCTCCAAAAGGACAAGTACAGCATGATTTTAAACTGGCTAAATTTATTTTCTGTTTCTATCCATCACAGTAGACAAATGTACCCCTGGGAGGACACCCGGTACATTAGACATTAAGGTAAAGAAACAATGCTTACCTTTTTCAACACTTCACAGCAATTCAGAATGAACCAGTAATAATTATTTTGTCTGGTGACCGACCGTTATATCTACCCCTGGACTAAGGTCACTGAAACTTTTTATTATTCAACATCTCATACATTGTAACTACACAACTTTGGGTATACAAATGCACAGCAATTTGGTGCATTTCCATAGGGTCAAAATGGCTCTCCCATACTAGACAAGGATGGTACATGGGTGGCTCCGTTATGCCCATGTACAAGAATTTAATGACCCGGATTCATACATCCCTTTTACATGCACAAGTACCCATCAAGGTAACAACACCACATAGCCAGACCTGTTTGACTTGTTTAGGTGTAAGTGCCCCGCAGTGTTTGGTCCAGCTAGTAAGGGCTGAGGCAGGGAGGGGCCTGCCTGTCATGGTGCAGGTCTTGATGACCAAGTCTGCTGACGATTTGGTCCTTGGTTGGAAGCAGCAGTGAAGCAACAGCGCCTGGTGGTGGTAGTTGTGGTGATGGTTAGGTAGTGGTGTTTGTGGGGGTGATGGTTGTGATGGTTAGATGGCAATGGTGATGGTAGGTAGTGGTGAGAGTTGTGGCAGGGGTTGTTGTGGCGTGTACACGTATGCTTATGTGTTTTCTGTGCTAAATGTTACAAGTACACATAGAGCTTAAACTGTTCCATAACTAATCATGACATGTACCAAGTACCGTGTATGTGTACATGAGTATGCATATGTGTAGTCTGTGTAACACACACACACACACACACACACACACACACACACACACATGGCCCAGCTTACCTCGTAGGTGGCAATGTCAGGTAGCAGGGCATCAGCCTTGAGCTCTGCCACAAAGCCATGCTCAACAAATGCCTTCATCCTCCCACAAGGCTGCGACCTGCTGACGTATGAGAGATAGAAAAACATGTCTACCCCCCCCATGTATGCACACTGTGGGACATGCCTACCCCCCATGTATGCACACTGTGGACATGTCTACCCCCCATGTATGCACACTGTGGACATGTCTACCCCCACGTATGCACACTGTGGTCCCACCATCACCAAATACCCTCCTCATCACCAGATACCCTACTCCCTCCACCCACCATAAACCCCCCTCCCCCCACCATCACCAAACCCTCCTCCTCCTACCCCAACATTACCCCTGTGCCTGCAGGTCCCTCAGTGCCAAGGCCTGGAGGTGTATGGCAGCATTCATGGCTCTTAACAGGTACAAGGTAAAGTCGATAGAAGCCTGGGTGAAGTCCAGCTTGGATACCTCCATTGAACAGGAGGCGGTCCATACACGGTGGTATACCTGGGCGGGTAAAGGAATGGGGACTGGTGAGGTGACATTTGTATGCAGCTCTACACACTAGTGTTGGCATTAGGTATGAATACCCTGAAGCACAATAGTGGTTGCCTACATGGAGGGATGGGACTAGGCACGGGGAGGTATTTGAGGGGAGTGGAAAGGATTTGTGGGGTGTGTGAGTGTGAGGTGTAAGTGTGCAGTACACATATTGGTGCAGGTGAGGAGAGAAATATGAGAGCAGAAGGGAGGAGAGTAAGAGATGGTACGTGTATATTTGTAGTGTGCATGTGTGCATGTGTGTGTGTGTGTGTGTGTGTGTGTTTGTGAATGAATGCAGCAATCAGAAATGGAGCACCTCTGCAGCAGTCACAGTGTCTTCCTTTCTTTTACAGGCTTCCAGGAGCAAAGCTGCACATTTCGGTGGAACGGTAACCCCCCTGGGGGGGGGCAACGCATGGAGCACAGTGTGAACACTCTCAGATAGGCTGAGTGTGCACACCCACATTTCAACTAGTCCAGATACCACGTCTAGAGACCGCTGGGGTAGGTTAGCAAGGGCAAGGCCATAAGCCACACCAAGCTGAACCTCCACAGGGGCCTTGGAGACACCACTGTACATCTGTAGACAGACAAACAAACGGGAACACAAACGAAGAGAAGATCCTTAATCTCCAAGCAACCACACTGGTTTTGTTTCCTGCTTCAGCACCTGCTCCTGTCACATATCCACCTCATCCCTGATCCTCACTCACCCACCTACATGTACCCACCTCATCCTTACCCACACCCTAAACGTACCCACCTGATCCTCACTCACCCACCTACATGTACCCACCTCATCCTTACCCACACCCTAAACGTACCCACCTGATCCTCACTCACCCACCTACATGTACCCACCTCATCCTTACCCACACCCTAAACGTACCCACCTGATCCTCACTCACCCACCTACATGTACCCACCTCATCCTTACCCACACCCTAAACGTACCCACCTGACCCTCACTCACCCACCTACCTGTACATGTCCCTCATGGTCCACCCTCTCCATCATGACAGTGGTGTCACATTACACTTACCCCATCAACCAGCTTCTGCATTCCTTCCACATTCTGAAGATGACCCAACACCTCCACCTGCATGGCCAGCAGGTCAGGTGATCCCCCTCCCAGCTGGCACACCCTCAGGGCCAGCTCCGGCTCAGCCCGGTCAAAGAAACACTTGGCCACAGAGGTGAGGAACTGCGGCTGGTCCTGTAGGCAGGCTGCCAAGGTGATGGGGTGCATTAATAAAAGTGATGGACATAATACCTTCAGTGCAGACTGGTGATGGAGGTAGTCAAACGCTTCAGCTTTGCGTCCGTCTGCTATCAGAGCTGACAGGTAGTGGAGAGTACATCTGGGCAGTCGGGGAAATTGAGTCTATGGCTAAGACATAGCCATCTAAAATAGTGACACATGTACAATACACACACACACACACACACATGCCATGCACACGTGCACACACACACACACACAAATACACACACACACATGCCATGCGCACGCATACGCACACGCACACGCACGCACACACACACACACACACACACACACACACACACACATGCCATGCGCACGCACACGTGCACACACACACACACACACACACACACACACACACACACACACACACACACACTTGGCATCCATTTCCCAGTTCTGCCTCGTCATATCTGCCTTCAGCGCATTAGCTGCCTCAGAGCTCTTCAAAATGGACGCCAGCCTCATCAGTGGTGTGTACATGTACTTGTCAGTCTCTCCCCGTGCCTTCTGCTGGTCCCATGTGTCAAGTGCATCTGCGTATTGCCCTTGACTGCAGAAGATAGACACAGCACTGAACTACAAAGATGCCTACATGATGAACGTAGTGTGTGTGTGTGTGTGTGTGTGTGTGTGTGTAGACTATAAAACAAGCCCATTACTTCCAAACACCACCCCATGCAGAGCAGATTAGTCCGAATTAGTCCGAATTAACCCCCAAACTATAACCGCACTCATGTTCAATGACTGACCATGGTATCCTGGTACTGACCCTGGTACTGACACTGGTACTGACCAGGGGTAAGCAGGAGACTGTTTGGAAACAGGTGGAGAATGTATACTTCCCCATGATACTTACGTTGTGGACACACATGACAAAACCAATTATTGGACTCAATGCGTCATGATAATTAAAGTTAGTTTTAAAATCCCCGTATGTGGGCCAAGAAGAAGGCTAGCATACGAAAGAGGTTCAAGGTTTGGGTCATATCACACGAGGTTCTAAGACAGCAGCCATCAGCCCACCTCACAATCAACCGGAACAATTGAAACAACATTTGGGAGTCACTGTTAAAGTTGAGGAGTCAAATCACTGTGAGTTCTTATTGAGAAACTAAACATAGTAAGTGACTTGATCAAAGCCCATTTCAAGAATAAAGTGACTGAACATCCAAGCTTACATGATATCGTCACACACCTTCATGAAGTAAAACGGTATTACTGCTACCCACCAATTCCTCTGGACAGAGAAAGCCAACTTCTCACGACCATTTAGGAGATACAGACCAGACTACCTTTTGATATTAGATCACCACAAGACGTTTTTCAACAAAAATGAAATAAAACGGATGTCCCTAAATTCCCTGGACAATTCCCCCCCCCCCCCCCCCCCAAGCCCATTTACTGGAGTATTGGGGATGGTGTTTATTTTGCCATATGTATGGTTTCCCAACAAACATACACACTATAGCACGACAAAGATGCCAAGTCTCACACATTTGGCGTGAGGCTTTCAACTTGGGCTGGTGCTGGTGACTCATGTCATTCACTGAAAGGAAGGGCAACATCAGAAGTGATTCAGGATCAACGAGCGATAAAGATTACGGGAGATCAAAGCTTTCCAAAAGAAGTAAAATTTACAAAAGACTGCAAAATATAAATCAATATTAGTATCTTAGCTCTGCGGTTTAAAGGGTGTAGATGGCACATTTCCAAGACTTGCAAAACTTGTTATACTGTTGCTCCACAGCAATGCGGCGATGGAGACATTGTTACTAAAAATCATTCAGACCTAACATTTCCTTTGTATTGATTAAGAACCTGACAACACAGTTTTAAATCAAGCTAAATAGGCAACAACACACTCATTGAATGCGTGTAAAGATTTTTTTCTGGTCTTTTTTCTCGTCTATTTTATGATTATATGAATTCGTTCGTATTAAAATTGATTCTCACGCAATCTCACGCTATAATTAAAGGTTGGTGGTGTGATGCAGCATGCACACAACTGTGTACAACACAAGCCAAATAAGTGCGCATGTAGAGGTATAGTGCGCACACACACACACACACACACACACACACACACACACACACACACACCAGTTTGATGCACGTACCTCACCAATTCGTGGACCTTCCAGAAGTGCTTACTCGCGTAATATTCTGGCTGAGCTACCGACGCAGCCCCATCGGTACTATAAGGGGTTACGCAAACCAAGGCCCCTTTAAAACCGCGATATCTGAGCGCAGTCTGCGGAGCAGAGCTTTAGTTAGAATAAGCCGCTTGCTTACTCTTATAGGGGAAACTTACCTCTGACCCTCTGATTTTGCAGAGCACGCTATACGCCGATGGAAACACTCGTATTCGGTTCGATAACATTGTATACTTCTATTAAACGCCCCACCCTCGTGCTGTGACCCCGAGGTGATTGGAAGTAATTGAAATGTCAGGCCAGGTGCTGACGTACGAAGGCTGTAACTTCTTTCGCCAAAGGCTGGTGCTCGCCACGCTTAGCTCCAGGCCTATCAGAATCACTAAAATAAGAGAAGACTCCGACGAGCCTGGCTTAAAAGGTGTGTATTGTGATTGTGCATCTAGCTGAGTGTGACCTCACATGCTGGTCGTAGCCTGGTACATTTAAGTGACATTTGATTGCAACAGAGTTCGAGGCGGGATTCATCAGGCTTTTGGACACTCTCACGAATGGTTCACGAATAGAAGTGAACGAAACAGGTGAGTAAAATTATATCACACCTTCTTTCCCCACTACATCCCCTACCTCGCTCTATATACCTCCCTTGTGTTGTTGTCACGCATTGTTTCTAGGCACTAGCCTCTTCTTTGAACCCGGGCTGCTTGTTGGGGGCACCCTTGAACATGCCTGCAGCCAACAGAGGTCCATTGGGTACTTCCTGGAGCCTCTGTTCATGTTGGCTCCCTTTGCAAAGAAGCCAATTCGTATCACCCTTAAGGGAATCACCAATGGACCTGACGATCCATCTGTAAGTCCTGGCTGTGGGGGTGTGTCCTTATGTTGGGAATGCTAGAGGGGGGTGTTATGTAATCAATGTATAAATTAAACCAATACCAGTATCTCATTCTAGTACTGCTGCCTGTTTTTGCTAATTGCTGAAATTCTTTCCACAATGTCTCAGTCAAAACCACTACATCTGAAAAGTTTGAACCTCTGTCAACATTTAAATGCATTTTTAAAGACTAGTTAAAGACTATGGGCTTTACGCTTCATGTGCATAGTCTTGTACCCACACCCACGTACGTCAAAGCTGCGAATGTATTACATAATGAGGCGGTGATGTAATACAGCCGCGTACGCGGGTGTGGGTGTGAGAATAAGTCTGGGTCCCAGACCACGTACCATTCACAGCAGCAGATGATTACATCATTGCTCGGTGAACGTTAACGTCAGGTGAACCTCGCCGTATAATATAGTGGGTGATGTGTAGCTGTGGTCTGAGTCTGTGATAGATGATGTGAGGGGGTAGCCATTTGTATCATCGAGCTGTACACACTTTATGAGCTCTGGCACTATTTGGGTTGTACAGCCTCTTTCACATGTACCTGCCATTTTCTCGTAGGTTGACTACTATCGGATATGTGTGCTGCCTCTGATGAAGAAGTTTCTGCCTGACAATGAACTTGACCTTAAGGTTTGTTTTGGGGGGGGGGGGGGGGGGGGGGGGTATTAATTATCAGAAACTTGTGTATTTCTATAAGGATCATTCGAAAGCCTTTTTTTAGCATTCTATATCAGTTTTGACAATAGTATGTTCTGTCCCATTAATTATTGTAAGCATGCACAAATGCAACCACTGGGTATCCATGGTAGTGCTGTGAGGAAGGGAGGGGTGCAGGAGGAAGGGGGTGGTATAGGAGAGGTGCAGGAGGGAGGGGATGGTGTAGGAGAGGTGCAGGAGGGAGGGGGTGGTGTAGGAGAGGTGCAGGAGGGAGGGGGTGGTGTAGGAGAGGTGCAGGAGGGAGGGGATGGTGTAGGAGAGGTGCAGGAGGGAGGGGGTGGTGTAGGAGAGGTGCAGGAGGGAGGGGGTGGTGTAGGAGAGGTGCAGGAGGGAGGGGGTGGTGTAGGAGAGGTGCAGGAGGGAGGGGGTGGTGTAGGAGAGGTGCAGGAGGGAGGGGGTGGTGTAGGAGAGGTGCAGGAGGGAGGGGGTGGTGTAGGAGAGGTGCAGGAGGGAGGGGATGGTGTAGGAGAGGTGCAGGAGGGAGGGGGTGGTGTAGGAGAGGTGCAGGAGGGAGGGGGTGGTGTAGGAGAGGTGCAGGAGGGAGGGGGTGGTGTAGGAGAGGTGCAGGAGGGAGGGGGTGGTGTAGGAGAGGTGCAGGAGGGAGGGGGTGGGTAGGAGAGGTGCAGGAGGGAGGGGGTGGGTAGGAGAGGTGCAGGAGGGAGGGGATGGTGTAGGAGAGGTGCAGGAGGGAGGGGGTGGTGTAGGAGAGGTGCAGGAGAGAGGGGATGGTGTGGGAGAGGTGCAGGAGGGAGGGGATGGTGTAGGAGAGGTGCAGAAGGGAGGGGATGGTGTAGGAGAGGTGCAGGAGGGAGGGGGTGGGTGAGAGACGTACGGAAGGGAGAGGTACAGAAGGGAGTTGGTGGGTGGGGTGGATGGGAAAGGTACGGAAGGTAGGGGGTGGGTGGGAGAGTTGCAGAAGGAAGGGGTGGGTGGGAGGTGTGCAGGATGGAGGGGATGAAGAGGTTTATGAGGCAGGGGGTGTGGGAGAGGTGCAGAAGGGAGTGGGTGGGTAGGAGAGATCCAGAAGGGTTACTTTTAAAATACTGTTTTAGATACGTCGTCGTGGCATGTGGCCATCTGGCAGTGGTGAGGTGTACTTCTCCTGCCCAGTGGTGAAGAGGATGAAGGCAGTGGTGATGGTGGAAGAGGGAAAGGTGCGAAGAGTGAGGGGGATAGCGTATCCTCCTTCAGACCACCTGGTCAACACGCATCATGTGTGACATTCTAAACATGAAGCGAAGGCTCGTTGAAGCATGCCGAGATTGTGTTGACGTGTCTTTAATGTTAGTGGGACTTTTCTGGTGTTCACATATCTCTTCACACATACATGTACCATCAACATACCTGCCTTCAAATCTCCTCACACATACATGTACCATCAACACATATGTGTAGCTTCAAATGTCGTCACACACGTCTTCAAATGTGAAGACTCTATGCCTTCAGTGGTGTGTGCCTTGACCCTTGCAAAGGTACTGTATGCGTGTCAACCCAGCCATGGCCAACAGGATGGTGGACTCTGCACGTTCTGTGCTCAATAGCTACCTCCCTGACGTCTACATCTACACAGATGCTATCAAAGGTGCTGATGCTGGCAAGTAAGATGTGTTCAGTTTGTGTGGGCACCCACCTGGGCTTGGGTGTGTGGGCACCCACCTGGTCTTGGGTGTGTGGGCACCCACCTGGGCTTGGGTGTGTGGGCACCCACCTGGGCTTGGGTGTGTGGGCAATACAACCATGTTATATATGTATTTTTATCCTAATTCTGCCTTCACCCATAATTGCAATTGCATGCATTTCTGCATACAATATTTCACAGTTGCACATAATTGTATTAAGTGCTGTTCCAAACATAACTTTTCATTTGGTTGGTTCATACAGAGTATTGAAAAGACATTAAATCAATAAATGCAATTAAAAATAAAAACCCAGTATGGCTATTAAAAAGGCATTGAAGTTTGCCCATGTCTTTAAACCCCATCCCCAAATGACAAGAAAACCTGGATGCATGTGCGTTGCATTCCAGATGTATAGCAACATGTACATTGCAATGTGCTACGTGCTGCTACGATTGGGGCCTGGGGATGAGATAGTGGGGCCTGGGGATGAGATAGTGTGATGGAGGTGTAAACGCTATTGGTAAGGCTGTTAACATTGTGCTCCAAGCATGTACATGAGCATGTATTAAAAAGTATGGTTTTTACGTTATAAAGGCATTAATGTCAATTGTCCTGAGTGTCCATCCGGGGGTACAATTGGACACCCGGGTGGACAGCAAAAAAAGTTTTTGCCTATATGTTTAAAAGGTCATGTACGCGTATAGACTATACGCGTACATGACCTTTTAAACATAGGCCTAAACAGACAGCTGAAAGCTCTCAATCACCTTTTGTTGACAAACACTAGTCCAGAGAAACAGCTATTTTACTATCTGTATGAACGTTGGCAAAAAAAACTTACCTTACGTAGCTCGTATACGATATGTACGTACCGCACGGAGCGTAATGGATAGGTCCGCTAGCACGGCTCGTATTACGGGTATCGAAAGGATTTAAGCCTTACTTATCTCGGCCCGATTCTAGAAAGACTTGTTCTATAAACCGGTACCGTTAAATGCCACTAGGTCCCTTCCATGACCGAACGGCAAAAACTTTTTTTGCTGTCCACCCGGGTGTCCAATTGTACCCCCGGGTGGACACTCAGGACAATAGACATTAAAAAGATCTTATTTTGACCACATAAATATGTTTATAAATCTGGGTTGCTGAATTACATGTACGAGAATACTTATAATTTTAAATAGCATTTTGATAATGGGTCCTGGTCACTTATGTTGAGATAGAGCTTGTGCCTTACACCCGGACTTGTTTGTAGTGAAACATGCTGATTAGTGGCTTACATAGGTTATCTTAATGGCATTCATTCGATAGCAGTGCCCTGAATGGGTTAAGTACTAATTTTTTTAACACCTATGAGAAAACTAGGAGTTGCAGGATTAAAATAATTCCCTCCTATTGCTTATTTTAATCATAGATTGGCCATTTGTGACTTATAATTGTGACTTACATGTAAGTCACAATTCTAAAATCACATTCAAGCCTTTATATAAACAGATATGATTGATGTGGCTGATTGTTTAGACAATAACAACACTAGATTGTATATGAATACACTTTGAGTATGAAATCCGTCCAAAACATAAGGGCTGCTTTGTCTTACAAAGCAATGTTCAATTTGAACTTATATATTTTCTCTTTTAACTGTCTCAAGTGTCAGGTGGTAACGGATTTCTAGTTCTAACTTCATCGCATGTATACTTACTTTATGTCCACTCCTCGAACAATATCTTAACTTACGTTCCTTTTGAAACAGCCCTTTGTACCTTTCTTCGCTAATTTATTGCCTGTAACTTTGTCTCAATTTAGACCTACATTATTTCCTATTCAATAAGCCATCTCTACCATGAGTCTGAAAAAGGGGCGTTACTTCAATGTACGCACGTGCCGTTGAATGTCTATAGTTTGACCTCTATGTTATCCACGCCACGTTATGCCTGTATGTTAGTACAGTAAGAATGTACATTTCTTGGCGTTCACTTCGTGTACATAAAGTAAGAAACATGTTTGCTGTTCAAAGCGTTGTGACTTAAGTCACATCTTTTTGTTCCGCAATGTCCGTTTAGGGGGGTTGGAAAGTTGTATGTGTTTTGTGTATGGGCTGCTTGTCTATTGTATTGTGCTACTTGCCTCTATGGGTGGATTGCCCATTTTGTTTCTGATTCTCATATCTGCTTACATAAATATAAACACATCATTACTGCCCACAGGTGCCCAGGGTTTGGCTTGACTCTGGTTTCCGAGAGCACTGGGGGCATCACCCATGCCTCTGAGAACAGCTCGGTGTTGAAACGTACATGTGCAATTGAGGGGCATCAGCCAGCCTCGGGACAAGGGGTCTCCCCTCACCCTGTACTGCCGGAGGACATTGGAAAGCAGGCTGCGTTGATGCTGGTGGAAGAAATCGTGAAGGTATAGGCAGGTGGGGAGGGGATGTGTACTCTCATTGCTACCTTTCTGAAGGGAGGATGTGCTGACAATGGGTGCCAGGTTATTCCACTGCTCTTCATGGCTCTCGGACAGCAGGATGTTTCCAAATTGAAACTTGGCCAACTGTCACCTTACAGGTAAAACATTTCCCCCACATCCCCCCATGTCCCCCCAGGTTTTAGCCAATTGTGCACTCGTGAGACAGACCCATAAACAATGCAACAATTGGTGTATCCATTCCCTGCCATGGTGATTACATGTCCCATCATTAACCCTTTGAACAGCATGACCCAAACGGTTGAAAAAATAAATAAATAAACACAGTACTGATGAATTTGAAATCCAAAATATATGTGTAGTTCTTACTAAAGGGGCGTGCATGTAAGGAGGGGTAACAGCTTCATGTGCAACTACGTGATGATTAACAGATCATGTGTGCTGATTGTATGCATCTCATTAACTAATGAGCCTTCACTATTGCCTATATTCCAATTATTCAGCCTTTGTGCTCAGGTATCGTGATTATATTTCTATTTCAGCATCCAGTTTATTCGTCATATGCGTGACTTCTTCCAAGTGACTTACAAGATTGATTGCCAGGAAGAGCAAATGGATGACATTTCGAGACAGCTGGTCACACTCACATGTGTGGGTGTAGGTTTTTCAAACTTCAGTAAAGGCATGACATAATTCTGTGTCTGTGGAATATTTGAATGTTTTGAGCCTGGCTTTGCGCAGCGCTACAACAATGCACTGTAAGCCAATTCACATCAGATGGGCCTATCAGGTAGAATAAATTCTAAGAAACGAAAACTAAACTTAAACTAGGCTGGGTTTGCAACCCTCTGGTGGTAGAATCTTTTATTACATACTAATAAAAACGAAACCAACTGAAAGAGAAATTTAAAAAACTAAAACCAAACTGAGGGCGTATATTTTCCTCAGGAGTTTGAGACATGACTATGCAGAAACATCACACTGCGTGTGTTCTGTGCATTGGTGGGATATTAATAGATCCTCTGTTCCAATTAATCTGGTTCGTTCTTATCTCAACTGTTGATAGCCCCCCTTTTTTTGACTGCTTGATTGTAGAAGGACTCATCTCTAACAAACCTACATCTGCTGCAGCGGCAAAGCATATTTAAAATATGAGCAATTTTTAGCATGTTCATTATGTACACATGGTTTTGCATGTGGTGTTTGTACACTAAATACACGTTAGTCCTATGCATGACTGCTGGATTGGACACAAGGATTGAAGTATGTATGACTTTTCAACGTCTGCCTGCATGTTCATACTGGGCCAGCAGTTTTATTTTCATACTCTGAGCCAGCATGTCTATTCTCATACTCTGAGCCAGCATGTCTATTCTCATACTCCGAGCCTGGCTGAGCTTGTCTATTCACATACCCTGAATCAGCAGGGTGCATATCCTCATACCCGTCCCCTATGGTATCGTAGTAGGGTTCATTTTCAGGTGAAGTAATGCCTGGCTGTGCTGTGGCGACATCATTACATGCACGGTTACTGGAGGGTCTTGCGTAACCATCCGTTTGCATCATTTGAGGTATCGGATCAGAACAAGGAAGTGCTGTTGAAGTTGGCCTTCTGGGTTCTATTCTTCTTATAGAACTACCATAGCTAGCATTTCGTTGAAGCTCGACTGGACTGTGATGTGGTTTTGTTGGAAGTGTTCGACTTCTGTGCAATTCTCTGCCTCCTCTGCTACTATCCACCTGTGAGGGAACTCTTCTTAGTGCTGTAGGTATCACTGATTTCAGTGCTTCCAGCCATTCTTGCCTATCACTCTGTTGTTGTAGAGGCAGAGGTATTAATTGTCTCTACTGACCACCCAAATTCACCGCGCGGTTAATTTTATGTATGGGCAAATATGTTACGCAATACACACTGCACCCATTATGAGAGGCTAATTACACGTATTCATGTATATACGCGCCGGCGCAGTGGGGTGCTTTAAAAAAACTCCCGGGTATTGGCATGTAACTTTGTGCGCAACATATTTGCATCAGAGAAACATGTTATCTCTGACCGCGTATACCAATTTGAACCATGCTGGCCGGAACTTTTAGTAAATCGCATGTTTTTACCTCAGTATATGCGGCAAGAGTCCACGAAGACTCGTCGCGGAAAATGACCACAAAAGCGAAGGTCTGCATCGAGAGTTTTCGGCCAGGCTCTGTGGTGGTAACGTCGAAGATATCACTTACCACGACCTGGTTCTTTGGTCTGTTGCACTGTATGTAGCACAAGCAGGAGTCATGTACGGTATAATATACGGAGTTGCGGTGTGTGTGTGTGTGTGTATGTGTGTGTGTGTGTGTGTGTGTGTGTGTGTGTGTGTGTGTGTGTGTGTGTGTGTGTGTGTGTGTGTGTGTAGCTTAGTGTATGCATATTTAGGGAACCTACTTCGCCCAAATTGAAGTACTGAAAATTGGCCTTAGTCAGTTCGAAATCGTAACGATTCCATTTCTCCTTCCCGACAAGAGCCTTGAGTCCGGATTTCAACTTTAAAAGTATTCCCTTCTTTGATGCCATCTTTCAGACCACAATGCTGGCAGGATGTAAATATCGGGCACGAGGGGATTTCCCTGTGGTTTCCCCCGGCCTGTTCTACATGTAATGGTATAAGTAATGAAATTGGCCTGTTCATAAATATTACTTACACCAGCTAGTTATTTCATTGGTTAATTTTTTCATGTGACTTGTGAAATATGAAAACGCTCTGTATGTAGTTCGCTTTCACACGGTTTGTACTTGGAGGTGTGTTGGACCTACTAGTAGTACCCGGAGAGCTAGCCGGTGATGGCTGCAAATCGGACTGCCATTTATCCATTGAGATCTTGTAACTCGGGGGACGATGAGTGCCGCATGATGTAGTAGTACTCTCCGAGCAGAAAGTTGTAATCTCGTACCCAGATCCTCATATCAGGTGCTTAGGGGGCGTCTCCAAAGTTAACGTCATTTTGACGTGGTGGGGGGGGGGGGGGGGGGGGGGGGGGGTTCGGGCTCGTGACGTTATCCGATGTACTGACCAAAAACAATGGCGGCCGAACTCCCACAACCTTCGATATCAATGACGTTATGAGGGGGGGGGGGGGGGGGGGTTATAATGAAACGTCGAAATGACCTTAACTTTTCCAGCACGCGACCAACGTGTCAATCAACGGTCAGACAAATCAAGTGTTAACATCCCACAGCACTATCAGATGGACACAAATCCAGGTACAGTGGACGACCGCTAATGCCTCCCGCAGATATGGAAATAAGGCATATTCATTGGGGAGTTAGGAAAACTGCCACAGTCCTAAGCCCTGTTCACCACCAATAGAATCATCCTTACCTTTTATAAGATTCACCATGTGAATGCGATGGCACTTTTATTAACTAAACAAACTAATCAATGCAATTGAATTTTAAGATTGCTTTCAGTACCAATTCCTCTTTCCCTCCCTTCGCCCCTTCCAATCCGGGTCTGTTGTAGTTTAGAATTCATTTCATATCATGTGTGTGCGCTGATCACGTAGTGGTAATCCTCAGTACACTGTCGCGCATCTTTTTACGTTGTCTATCTGCATGGTTTACATTGTGATTAGTTAGTCTCGCAAGCCAGACGTACGAAGACGTACCGCGGCCGTACTATGACGTGGACTGGGGACTAGCACGAGTAGTACATCTGGGGACATCGGCCACTAATTATTTTTCCGACCCAAATTCCAGCAGACCCAATCAGATTACAGTTTACATAATGTCATGTGACCTCTAGCGGTTTTATTGCATTCCTTAATATGGCAATTCTAGACGCTATACATACAGCACATACATTTCTTGGCTATTCGCAGTTGCGTAAACCACAGGAATCGGCTGTGAAGCACTTTTTACTAGGGAGAGATGTTTTTGTTACCCTTCCGACTGGTAGTGGCAAGTCCTTATGCTATTACTTGCTCCCTAAAGCTTTTGACGAACAGCAGATAAGTCCATAGTTGTAGTTGTATTAGTCCTTTGACAATTCTTTCTAGACGTCTGTAGCAGCGAAGGCAAGCGTACGCACCTCTACAATAACTATCACTAACGGCGGCTTCATTCGAAGGCTCAGCAACGGCATTGTTTACGAGTGCAAGGATATCTGGGCAGGTTTGTATCTTCCTACGTTGGCCAGGCTGCACACACGAGACATTTAGTATACATCTAAACCGCTGTTGTGCCATGTTTCATGTGTTATGAATAATGTATTTCATGTGACGCGGTTAAATTCCAGATAGCATGTTTGAATATGCATTAGTGGCCGATGTCACCAGACGTACTACTCGTGCTAGTCCCCAGTCCACGTCGTAGTACGTCTGGCTTGCGAGACTAGTGATGAGTCTACATGTACCTTCAATTGTTATTGATGGGCATGGAACATACGTGATTAACACACACGTATAACTAACTTGTGCTTGGTTGATATCCCAATGTCACATGCATTGTGAGCACACCAATTCAATCTTGACTCACTGTGAACTGCAAATCATAAAGTGCAACCAGCAGTACATCCCATCTGGGTTAACCTTTGTGTCCAGATCATTTGAGACACAGGCTACAATGGTTGCTATATACATGTACCACCAAGCAGCAAACACTGAAATGAACAATACATGATGCTCACCAATTGATATTTCCACAGCCTGGAATGCCAAACTTTCCAAAATTCGACATTTTGATTTCGAGCGGTCATCCATCATTCGCTGAATGAACGCAGCGATGTTTGGATGAACGCAGCGACACGACGATGTTGTGATTGCAGCAGTCATCTATCAATCGCAGCGGTCATTGATACATGGCCGTAGACAACTTTCAAAGTTTGGGGGGGCTATAATGACTGGGGGTGGGTGCAGTAGTGGGCGTGCCCCCTCCTGCCCCCAGATAGGGGGTTTGGGGGAGCGCTGTAAGCTCCCCCAATGGGGTCTGGGGCGAAGCCCCAGCCGCTTTAACCTTTTCCTTATTTGTTGTTAGCAAAAACTTAACATTAAATGCAGAAATTGACCCAGCTCTATACGGTATAGCAATGAATGCTATTGCTATATATTTAAGTTAGTTGACATTGTCAAATATCACTTGCCGCCGCGGAGATTTTTTGATCAGCTTTGTCATTTCTTCGATAGTGTCTAATGTATCACGAAGGCCGGGATTACATTTGCAGCTAAGTTCAGAGTATGGCCATAGCAATGGGTATACAAAGCTCTATGCTCTTTTCGAAGTATAGTAGTTGATACACCTGTTTTACAGCCTGCCATTGAACTAGCCCCATCGTAGCACTGTCCACTGAAGTGAAAGGGATAATCTCAGCAAAATGTCTTCTATTGTTCGGATGATGCTTTCTGCAGAGATAGAGTCCATGCTGTGGACTATACTCTACTCACGATCGACCGCTATCAATGATTACAGCTGTAAGTAGTTAATTCTAATTATACGAGATACGGTTAACATTTTAATATTTTCTCTCTAGGGAAATTTTGGGGGGGCTCAAGCCCCCCCAAGCCCCCCCTTGTCTACGGCCTTGTGATACGATCGGACGTTCGATCTTATCACCGATGACAGAGAGAGGGGGAGGGGCAAATACTCGTACCCCGGCCGTTAAGGGGCACAGGCCTTTCAATCCACGCCCCGACCTGCCTTTAGGCAACGCGGCAACGCCTCCGGGTCGGTAATAAATGGTTTCGTCATGGCTAGGCCGTTCACAGTCTGGTCCCGCATCTGTCAATGTCTCTTGGACTCCACCAACCTCAGGTGGTCTAGTGAGCAGATATCTACTATGTGGCTAGTGGAGTCCCAAGTACAAGTGGTGGTTCAACCACTTCTACCTTTTATGTCCTAACCAACCTTCAAGTTGGGGTTCAGTACAACATCTCTGTCATAGCTGTGTGGAGATACAGAAATACCGAGATCGAAACAAAAGGGAGAAGCATATTCAAGGGTAGACAGCAGGTATAAGCAGGGGTATCCTGGGATATGCAAGGTGGCAATCAGCTGTTGAGGATATGGAATCACATTTCATAAGGACAACACATCCAATTCAACATCCTAATATTCACATCCACACTTCCATCATCACACACACCATAAATTACTTCTTATTCCACAATAAAAATTTATATCCATCCCTACATACACCATTTGCCATTGTCTTCAGCTAGCCAACATGGTCAATAAAACATACCACTCTGAGATGCCATATAAGTGCCCACATCTATTTTGGTGTTCATCTCAAGTGGCTACCCTCTTCCCACAATCACCATCTCCACTCCATTTCGGATGGCAAATATTTGCATATTCAAATTGCGCTAAAAAATATCAGAATTCCAGCATTCGAAAATAGTTTCGCGTCCACTCTAATTCGATTTCTACCGCTTTTGTGACAGCTGTATATTATATCGTACATACACATCCTAAAATATCTTATAGCTTATTACGGTACTAATAGGCCTGTCGAAAAAATGCCACACAAAAATTCTCAAAAATTCCCACCGTAATATGCAAAAAAATGCTCCGTAAAATTTCCAAATTCCACCAAAAAATGCCGGTTATCTTTTTAACCGTCACGATACTTTAATTTGGTCCAACGCACAAAGAAGCGGCGGAAGAAGAGGAAAGCCCAGGCACACAAATTTGAAGTGGAGAAGACCCAACAACTAAGTACGACGATTCGAGTGCAACACCCGTGCGCTGCTGGATTGCAAAAGACGACAACAAAGCAGCCACGTTAGCGATGCCTGCTGCTACAGTGACCTTGGGTCTGGCCGTCTTCGATTGTCTTTTTCTGGCCAATTAGGACGATGGGACCTCGTTGATCGCCATATTAGTGAAAAACCGTATATTTCTGCACACTGTTAGTTTTTGTGGTTTACTGACCCGTTGTCGGTAGTATGCGATGTGTATATAATTAGAAAATGCTGGCATTTTGTGAAATTAGAAACTGCCTAAAATTTCCGAAATTCCGGTGGAATTTTTTCGACAGGCCTAGGTACTAAACAACCATTACGCTAAAATTGTATACGGTACTTCTGAAATGCAAATATCCGAAAATATTTGCCATGCGAAATTTTTGGCCCTACAGTACTACATGTAGCTATGTGTTTCTAAAGTAAAATAGATTCTAACACTCATCTGAGCGTACAAATAGCAATTAACAAATGACTAAGATTGAAAAATTGATCATGTCCCTCCCCCTTTGGTGCCCTTAGTGGGGTTGGCCCCTCCCTTTGGTAAGCGCTGGGGCCGCCTATGATACAATGACCATCACTTCCTCACCATGAACATCACCTCCTTATACCATACCACCTCCTCATACCATAACATCACCTCCTTATACTATGACCACCACCTCCTCATACCATGACCATCATCTCCTTTTTGTTCCGCAATGTCCTTTAAGGGGGTTGGAAAGTTGTATGTGTTTTGTGTATGGGCTGCTTGTCTATTGTATTGTGCTACTTGCCTCTATGGGTGGATTGCCCACTTTGTTTCTGATTCTCATATCTGCTTACATAAATATAAACACACATCATTACTGCCAACAGGTGCCCAGGGTTTGGCTTGACTCTGGTTTCCGAGAGCACTGGGGGCATCACCCACACCTCTGATAACAGCTCGGTGTTGAAACATACATGTGCAATTGAGGGGCATCAGCCAGCCTTGGGACAAGGGGCCTCCCCTCACCCTGTACTGCCGGAGGACATTGGAAAGCAGGCTGCGTTGATGCTGGTGGAAGAAATCGTGAAGGTATAGGCAGGTGGGGAAGGGGATGTGTACTCTCATTGCTACCTTTCTGAAGGGAGGATGTGCTGACAATGGGTGCCAGGTTATTCCACTGCTCTTCATGGCCCTTGGACAGCAGGATGTTCCCAAATTGAAGCTTGGACAACTGGCACCTTACAGCCGGGTAAAACATTTCCCCCACGTCCCCCCAAGTTTTAGCCAATTGTGCACGCGTGAGACAGACCCATAAACAATGCAACAATTGGTGTGTCCGTTCCCTGCCATGGTGGTTACATCATTAACCCTTTGAACAACATGACCCAAATGGTTGAAAAAAAAAAACACAGTACCTGATGAATTTGAAATCCAAAATATATGTGTAGTTCTTACCAAAGGGCGTGCATGTAAGGAGGGGTAACAGCTTCACGTGCAACTACGTGATGATTTACAGATCATGTGTGCTGATTGTATGCATCTCATTAACTAATGAGCCTTCACTATTGCCTATATTCCAATTATTCAGCCTTTGTCAGTGCTCAGGTATCGTGATTATATTTCTATTTCAGCATCCAGTTTATTCGTCATATGCGTGACTTCTTCCAAGTGACTTACAAGATTGATTGCCAGGAAGAGCAAATGGATGACATTTCGAGACAGCTGGTCACACTGACATGTGTGGGTGTAGGTTTTTCAAACTTCAGTAAAGGCATGACATAATTCTGTGTCTGTGGAATATTTGAATGTTTTGAGCCTGGCTTTGCGCAGCACTACAACGATCCACTGTAAGCCAATTCACATCAGATGGGCCTATCAGGTACTACTCGTTAACAAAAACAACAACAGAAATAGGCTGAAACAATCTTAAAAAGTGAATTAGTCATAAATTGATCAGGTGCTTACTTAAGTAAAGAATTTGCTTACTTAAGTAAGCAATCTTTAGCCCAAGACTACCAAAGCCCACGGATCGCGTATGATATTGAAATGGTGATTTTTATATTACAGAGGAGTTAAAGTTTTAGCGCCTCGTAATTCTGGTTCAAAAAGAGCTTGCCTTACGTGTAGAAAAAAAGTTACACTCTCTAATGATCTGAGCAATTTTAGCACTTAGTGGTAATGTTCATTATGCACACATGGTTTTGCATGTGGTGTTTGTACACTAAATACATGTTAGTGCTATGCATGACTGCTGGATTGGACACAAGTATTGAAGTATGTATGCCATTTCAACGTCTGCCTGCATGTCCATTCTCATACTCTGGGCCAGCAGTTTTATTTTCATACTCTGAGCCAGCATGTCTATTCTCATACTCTGAGCCAGCATGTCTATTCTCATACTCTGAGCCAGCATGTCTATTCACATACTCTGAGCCAGCATGTCTATTCTCATACTCCGAGCCTGGCTGAGCTTGTCTATTCACATACCCTGAATCAGCAGGGTGCATATCCTCATACCCGTCCCCTATGGTATCGTAGTAGGGTTCATTTTCAGGTGAAGTAATGCCTGGCTGTGCTGTGGCGACATCATTATGTGCACGGTTACTGGAGGGTCTTGCGTAACCGTCCGTTTGCATCATTTCAATGGACGGTGGTATTGGATCAGAACGAGGAGGAAGTGCTGTTGAAGTTGGCCTTCTGGGTTCTATTCTTCTTATAGAACTACCATAGCTAGCATTTCGTTGAAGTTCGACTGGACTGTGAAGTGGGTTTGTTGGAAGTGTTCGACTTCTGTGCAATTCTCTGCCTCCTCTGCTACTATCCACCTGTGAGGGAACTCTTCTTGGTGCTGTAGGTACCACTGGTTTCAGTGCTTCCAGCCATTCTTGCCTATCACTCTGTTGTTGTATAGAGGCAGAGGTATTAGTTATCTTCTACAGACCACCCAAATTCACCCCGCGGTTAATTTTATAACTTTAATGTATGGGCAAATATGTTACATGTTTTGCAATACACACTACACCCATTATAAGAGGCTGTATCACGCTATAATTACACGCATTCATCAGTGTATATACGGGCAAGCGCGCTTTTAAAAAACTCCCGGGTATTGGCATGTAACTTTGCGCGCACATATTTGCATCAGAGAAACATGTTATCTCTGACCGCATATAACAATCTGGTCGGAACTTTTAGTAAATTGCATGTTTTTTTTTTTACCTCAGTATATGCGGCAAGAGTCCACGAAGACTCGTCGCGGAAAATGACCACAAAAGCGAAGGTCTGCAGCGAGAGTTTTGGGCCAGGCTCTTTGGCGGTAACGTCGACGATATCACTTACCACGACCTGGTTCTTTGGTCTGTTGCACTGTATGTAGCACAAGCAGAATTCATGTACGGTATAATATATGGAGTTGCAGTGCGTGCGTGGTGTGTGTGTGTGTGTGTGTGTGTGTGTGTGTGTGTGTGTGTGTGTGTGTGTGTGTGTGTGTGTGGTATGTTTGTGTGCATGTGTGTGCGTGTGTGTGCGTGTGTGTGCATGTGTGTGTGTGTGTGTGTGTGTGTGTGTGTGTGTGTGTAGCTAAGTGTATGCATATTATTCGAACCTACTTCACCCAAATTGAAGTACTGAAAATTAGCCCTATTCAGTTCGAAATCGTAACGATTCCATTCCTCCTTCCCGACAAACTTGCGCTTCAACTTTAAAAGTATTCCCTTCTTTGACGCCATCTTCAGAAAATGCCAGACTACAATAGTCTGGCAGGATATATATAAATATCGGGCACGAGGGGATTTCCCTGTGGTTTCCCCGGTGACATATTAATACTGAAACTGGCCTGTTAGTATTTCATAGGTTAATTTTTTTTCATGTGACTTGTGGAATATTAAAACACTCTGTATCTAGTTCGCTTTCACACCGTTTGTACTTGTAGGTGGAGTTAGCCGGTGATGGCTGCAACTTGGACTGCCATATATCCATTGAGATCTTGTAACTCGGTGGACGATGAGCAGTCGATGAGCGCCGCATGATGTATAGTACTCCGTTGTGGTCTCGTACCCAGACCTGATCCCACAGTAGCAATTTTTAATCTCAATCCAATTACGAATGGCAATTACGAACGCATTGTTATCTAGATTTCCAATCAATGGAGGAATACAATACACACACATACAAATAAAATAACGCACATATAGAGATTAATAAATAGGTGCTAACGCAAGTAGGAAGTGATGCCCCATCGTCAAAGCCTAGTCCACTCCTCCACTTTACCCTAGATCCCCTTAGACACAAACTTGATGCTCGCACTAGGGCAAATAAGATATGATCTGTTCCGCTTGGTTGATATGCAGGTGGCTAAATATATACTACAAATAATGCTCTACCTCTCTGTGGAGAAGCCCATCAACAGATGTCATAAAAGGCCACTACCTATTTGTACTGCTTCTTCTTTTCTAGAGCCCCTATTCCAAGATTGATTCTGGTGTTTGGTGAAGGTCTGTATCAATGATTTTTCTACCTGAGGAGTTCAAACACGTTTAGACCTCAGAGGTGACTGGATGAAGCTAACGTAGGTGTAACAGTGCATGGTACAGTCATATTCGGCACAGATTACAGCTGAATGTGGTTCCACTAGAGAGTTGTCATCTTGAGCATGGCACTCCCCCAGGTTTGGTGTACCATTTGATATCAAATACAACTTTTCTGCCTAACTGCTACATTGATGGATGCAGTGCAAACTTCACATTTCAACATGCATTAAAACAGGTGGCCTGGACATCCAGCGACATACTGAAGTTAGGTGCTGCCTTGGAGACAAGTATGGAGTCAGGTTATACAAGAACCATTAGTAAGGCAGCTGAAACTCAAGTAGATGGTTGGTTCCACGTTGGAATTGATTTTGTCAGTTCAAGATATCTCCAATGTCCTCAAAGTGAAATTATTTCGTATTTCCAGGCCATATCTGACCACCTCACCAAATGGGTGGAAGCCATGCTGGTCTTTGCCAACAAAGGTGAATTGGATTTGCTCAGGGTCTAATGAAGGTATATACAGTACGATGGCTTGGGCATATATGCATATGCTGTGGAAGAGGACTCCACCACTTGGGAGCTTTATGATCCAACGTTATGTTACACCTCATATCTAACTGCATATGACATTCCCTACCTTGCTCACTGCCAATCATGGAGAATTTAGGAGTGGTCTTGATGGGGACGTGATGAAATAATTATGAAGATGACACTCACACCATTTTATGCCAGAGGAGCTATCTTACATATATGTGAGCACTTGAATTGATGTGTGTTTCATGAACCACAAGATGTGTTCCTTCTTCAGGGATACTCAGGGCAAAAGAACTTCATAGCCACTCAAGGTAGCTCACATGAGTTTTTACCTCCTCCATCTTTCCTCTTCTCTCCAAGGTCCTCTTTCCCATACTATTGTGGACTTCTGGAGGCTGGTGTGGCAGGAGGGTGTGCCTTCCATCATCATGGTGACCAACATCAAGGAGGGTTACAAGATCAAGTGTCAGCAGTACTGGCCAGAGTCAGGCCATCAGAAGTATGGACCCTTCACTGTAGCCACCATTGAGAATAAGGAATTATCAAACTATGCCATCAGGGTGTTTGAAGTATCTGTGAGTTATAGTGGGCAACTCAGGATTCTGTGGAATACTGCGGGTTTCTTATCTGCAATGTAAAACGTGGGTGGTTGGGGATTCTGCTCAATATACCATAACTAGCTATATCTTTTACAGAGGGTTGATAGTGCACATTCATTGTTGTGTGGTTCGCAGTCATACCCTCTAATGCCTAATGCTGGGCTGCAAATAGAATTATACACTGCTAGTCCATTAGCATTGGTGTGTGCTATTGTTACTATGATAACAATAATTGTTATAGTGCAGTATGTTAACCTTAACCCTAAGGTAAGTAGTTAACTTGTTCACAAACATGGCAAAGGCAACATCTACAGACTAAGGTAGACTGCACTAAAGTATATATATTTTAACCATATGCATAGTAACTACAACACTAAGGTAGATTGCACTAAAAAATATATATTTTAACCATATGCATAGTAACTAGTACACATCAATGCTAATGGACAAGGAGGGTACAATTCTATTTGCAGCCGCCCAGCATTAAGGACTGGGGACCACCAAGGTAGCATCAGTGTGGTGCCTAGCACCACTATATAAGCTATGTGGCATGGTCCCCAGTCCTTCCTCTCATCCTTCTCCCCTCTCATCCGTCTCTCGTAGCTGTCAGGGTCAGATGTACCCAAAAGGAAGGTGGCCCAGTATCACTTCACTGGCTGGCCTGACCACGGGGTACCATAGTATGCCACCTCCCTCTTGGCCTTCCACAGGAGGTCAAGTCCCAACATGATGGGGGCAAGGGACACCCCTCTTGGTACACTGCAGGTGGGTGAGGGGAGGAGGGAGAGGGGTGTCATGGTGATCCTGTGACCCTACAGTGCTGGTGTGGGGCGCACGGGAACATTGATTGCGATAGACACAGTCCTGGAGCAGATAGAGAAGGAGGGAATGGTGGACATAGCTGGTACCATCGGGAAGATGAGACGACAGAGGATGAAGATGGTTCAGACACTTGTAGTCACTTCCTGTAGCCCCTTCCACCCCTCTCTCATGCCCCTCCCACTTCCTCTATCACAGGATCAGTACATACTTCTCCATGATGCCATTCTGGAGTCAGTGATGTGTGGAAACACACAGATGCAGGTCTCAGATATCCACGTATCTCTGAACTCATTGCAAACTAAGGATCCTGTCTCCAATAAAACTGGACTGGAATCACAGTTTGAAGTACATTGTGAATTCCATCTCTGATGTGATTGGTTGATTCATCATCTGTATACCTGTGTAGGTCCTGAGACAAGTGTCCCCTGATCAAACATCAGTCCTCAGAGACGTTGCCATGGCGGAAAGAGGAAAGAACCGCAGTATGGACTATCTCCCCCGTGAGTAGGGAGGAGGGAGGGAAGGGAGAGGAGGGGAGAGAGGGAGGGGAGGGAGGGGAGGGGAGAGAGGGAGGGGAGGGGAGAGAGGGAAGGGAGAGAGAGAGGGAGGAGAGGGGAGGGGAAAGAGGAAGGGGAGGGGAGGGAGAGAGGAGGGAGAGGGAGGGAAGGAAGGAGGGGATGGGAGGGTGGTAGACTGAAGGGAAGAAGGGGAATGAGGAAATAGGTGGGGTATTGTGTTCATGTGCACATTCTCTCGTGTGCAGCTGACAGGTCTCGTGTTGCCCTCATACAGGAATATCCTAATTACATCAATGCCTGCTTTGTTCATGTCAGTACTGGTTATGAGTGTCATTCAGGTTAGGGTTGCCATGACTACATTGCTCCTCCCACCTCAGGGATATAAGCAACAGAAGGCCTTCATTATAGCCCAAGGTCCCTTGAAGTCCACATGTAGAGACTTCTGGAAAATGGTGTCTGACAGGAAATGTGGAGCCATTGTCATGTTATCCCAGCTCCAGGAGGAGGGGAAGGTGGGTGGAGCCTGCACTGGTGTCCAGACCATGATCAGTCCGTATAAGAGGTGTGTCACCAGTACTGGCCAGAGCAAGGGATAGAGAGCTATGGAGAGTTCACCATAGAGAGTGGAGGGCAGGAGGTCCATGATGGCTACACCACAAGGACACTGTACCTGGCTGCTGCCAAGGTGGGTGTGGCCACTGTTGATAGGATGGCTGTGTGTGTAGTGTGTGTTGTGTATGTGTGTGGGTGTGGGTGTGTGGAGGAAGCCATGGAGATGTGCTGCTCTGTGACCAGCTCTAAACAGCTGCAGAGTACACTAATACATCAAGTGACCCAGTTCCACATCACCAACTGGACACCTGATGGGGTGTGTGCTAACCTTGCCACCATCACTGATGTCATTGAAGAGGTGGACAAGGTGCAGAAAAGGACTGGGAACCACCCATTGTGGTGCACTGCAGGTACCTCCTCCCCATCCCTAACACAGGTTCCCTTGGATCATGTGAGGTCACATGATGCTTCCTCCTCCCCCTTCCAGTGACACAGTGGGAAGGTCTGGTATGTCCTGTGCCATCACTATGGTGACCCAGCAGTGTATGGCAGAAGGAGTGGTGGGTGTGTTCCAGACAGTAAAGGCTACTCGTACCGATAAGCCTGGAGCTGTGCTCACTGTGGTAAGCTGTACTTGGTACTCTGTTTAAACCTTAGGGCTTATCTGTTTATATCTCCATGGGTACAGGAGCAGTACCAGCTAATCTTTAAGGTAGTGGCGGTCTTCTTTGATCAGTTCAACCAGTACTCTAACTTCCGATAAATAATGCTCTGATCTTGATATTAGATCATATTTGATCAATTGCAAATTCAGTAGTTCAGGATGCATGGGTTGAGACTATATACACTATTCAAAGGCTCATATGTATTTGTGTGCGCAAATGTTTATAATTCATCAACCTGTTTGAATGTGATATACTGCTAGTCAGTGAGGACAGGGGAGAAGGTACATATCCCTGCTAGTGGGGATAGGAGAGATGGCACATATCCAGGAGAGATCATGGCACATCACATATGCTCATGGTGTATGGGGAGGTGTTTATGGTCTATAATTCAACAATTGCACACTTAGAAATCCTGCTCTTCCTGGGGTTATTGCAGGTGGTTTTAACGAGACAACAAATGTAGCCACTTCCTTTGCATATACATGTACGTACTAGTAGTGTTTCGTGTAATGCTACAATTGTGCACTAATTAGGTAGGGCCATTCAATAGAGCAGCCAGGATGGAGGGAATATATATACATTTTATAATCACAGCATATAATACACATTTCGTGCATAGATATTCTACTGGGACACTCAGTCATCAATTTGGATAGCCTTAATTAACTTCCAAACTCTTTTGTAAAAAGGATGCTTGATTTTAGAGGGCTCTTGCTACACTGCACTGATGAATAGGGGTATACCAAATAGTTTCTGTCAGTTGAACATGGTGCATTATGCTCCCTCCGAATGTTAGATAATTTTTTTTTCATTCATGCACATGGCAGAAAATAAGTAGACCAGATGTATGACATGCAGCTAACATTTATGCAATGTTGTGTGCTGTGGCTTGGAGTTGTGGTCCTGCCGGCAGTCAATGGAGGTTTCCATGCAGATCATAATCCAGAGAAAGTGAACAGAACTGTGGTAGCTTAGGTAGTTTATGGAGCCTGGACTTGCTATTCGTTTTTGTATATATGTAGTTGAAGATGCTTATCGTCTACACAATTATGTTTTTGCAGGTAGGAACAATACTATTAATGCCTACAAAAATAGGTGGAAACAGAGGTGTTGTCTCCATATAGATAATTTGTTCCTATTTGCATTTGGGGATGGAGAGGGGGAGTGCTGATCTGATGAAATGACAATATAGATATGTTTGTTCCCAGCTCTGTGCTTACATACCACACCACATGGTAAACCATAACACCAGAGGAGAAATATCTAACACTCCCAATGTATCATCTTGCACTTTAATAAAATGTTAACATAAAACTGTGGATTCAGTTCTAGGTGCATCCAAGTCCTGTCCACCTGTTCTTATTTCACCAATGCCTCACATGACTTCATGGTGATCACATCACTGAGAGAGATGCATGTATTGGTTCAAACATGAGAGAGATGTATGTATTGGTTCAAACATTGGAGAGATGTATGTATTGGTTCAAACATGGGAGAGATGTATGTATTAGTTCAAACATGGGAGAGATGTATGTATTAGTTCAAACATGGGAGAGATGTATGTATTAGTTCAAACATGGGAGAGATGTATGTATATTTGTTCAAACATGGGAGAGGTGTATGTATTGGTTCAAACATGTGTATTGGTTCAAACATGTGAGAGATGTATGTATTGGTTCAAACATTGAAACATGGGAGAGATTTATGTATTATTTCAAACATTGAAACATGGGAGAGATGCAGGCCGTGGATAATACAACTCGTTTAGTAAACTTTAGAATACCACAGTGTATTCTTCGACCTTGTGATGTGTTATAAGCTAGTGGATGTCAATATGTTTGAGATACACTCAGTCATTGTTCCATGCGAGGCACCCTCACAAGCTACAGTCTATTTCTACACCTCACCATAAATCTGGTGTCATTTGGTATTTATATCACTTGCCTTTTCAGTGTAGATTATATTGGTCCAAGCATGCATGTATTGATATTCAAGATGTGTAGCAGTGTTGCTGCACTTGAATTCTAGGACCTAAAGCTGTACTTAACTATAGGCTACATTATTATAGCAACCTTACATCCAGTCAGCAATGATACATTCTCCTGTACTAGCAGTTAGGCTTTTCTTTTTTTGTTGAAAGAATGTAGGTACTGATTGTTAACATGCAACTGACTTTTTGTCCACAACTTCATAAGTGACACCTTCAACATTAAGAGGAGTACTTCTGGGTGGAAAGTGGGAGGGAGGGAGGAAGGGGAGGGACAAAGGGAGTGGTGGGAGAGGAGAGGAAGGAAAATGAGTATGGGAAAGGGGAGATGTGGAGGAATAAGTAAGAAAAAAAATGGCAGGATAAAGAGGGAGAGGGAGTGTATGTGACCTTACTTCTTGTCACCCACAACTTCATAAGTCTTATGAGCACTGGGTCTAAGGAGAGTAATGGTCATGGTACGATGTGGTGATGGTCATGGTATATCAGAGGAGATGGTCATTTTATGACAGAGGTAGTATTCATGGCATGAGGAGGTGGTGGTCATGGTATGAGGAGGTGGTGGTCATGGTATGAGGAGGTGGTGGTCATGGTATGAGGAGGTGGTGGTCATGGTATGAGGAGGTGATGGTTATGTCATTTTCCCAAGCCAGTGTTCCACCCAGGTATAGCAGGCTGAACCTCAACCTTGTCAGAACTAGAGCAAACACAACCATACAAGTTACAAATAAACATACACTCAATGGTGTACATGTTAATGGCAATGCGCCAGTGAGTAATGCATAATGTCCCTGGTATTATTAATAATGTTTACTTCTCCTCCATGTCATAGACTGCTTCTGGTTTGGTAGATCCATTATCCCTCCATCTGTGGGCAATGGTAACGAATTATGCATACTGTTTGGGAAGCCTACTTTAGGAGGAGTATTGCTACCACAACCATTAATGATCCCACCAATTATGCCACCAATGGGGGAGGAGTAGGAGGAGGGGGAGGAGGGGGGAGGAGGAGGGGAGGAGGAGGAGGAGGAGGAGGAGGAGGAGGAGGAGGAGGAGGAGGAGGAGGAGGAGGAGGAGGAGGAGGGGGGACAGCACTTGAAGGTTGGAGGAGATGGTGGTTGTGGGAAGAGGGTACCCGGGTGAAAAAATACACGTAGTAACGCGTTATTACGCGTGAAAATGGGACATATATAACGCCAAAACACGCGATTTTCAAGATGATTATCTCCTTGATTGTGCAATACAATAGAGTTGAATTTTGCCTATACACAAAGCGGTCCAGTGTGTATAAAGTTCCAAAGACTGGTTGGTTTGGCATGCATCGTTCCGAAGATATTCACATTCAAGTACGAACTTGATTTCGCGGGAAAGTATACAAAAGCCCGCGAAATTAAGCTAGTACATTGAATGTGAATATCATCGGAGCGATGCATGCCAAACCAACCAGTCTTTGGAACTTTATACACACTGGACCGCTTTGTGTATAGGCAAAATTCAACTCTTTTGTATTGCACAATCAAGGAGATAATCATCTTGAAAATCGCGTGTTTTGGCGTTATTTATGTCCCATTTTCACGCGTTATAACGCGTTACTACGTGTATTTTTTCACCCGGGTAGCCACTAGAGATGAACACCAAAGTACTGCTCGTATTAGCTGTGTGGAGATACAGAAATACGGAGATCAAAACAAAGGGGAGAAGCATATTCAAGGGTAGACAGGGATATGCAAAGTTTATTAAAAATAACGTACCGAACAAAATGTGCCCTTGTTTGTTTTAAACCCTACGCATGCATCTATTTGAATTTTTATATACATTGTTTCCAAGCATCTTGCAGCACAAATTAATGCTTCCTTCCAAAATGGAAGAGGCTGCCATTGTAGTCTTGTCGACTCACCAGTGGTTTTATTAATCCTAATACGTTTCTGTATCAGTTTCTGTAAAGTTTTCTGTAAAGTTAATTTAGCCATTTGGCATGAGTTGCCCCCTTCTTCTTTGGCTGTGGATGCTTTGCAACTCTCCAAATATTTTGCAAAGAATCGTATACTACAAAACTATATATTACATTTCATTTGCCCCTTTACGTGAAGTAATAACCAAGATATTCTTTTATTTTGGTGGACGAGTTTATGAATCTGTTAATTCTCTTTAATACCGGCTCGCTTGGGAGGAATGGGCATCTGTGACACAGTGGAAGTGGCTGAAATAAACTATATACTTTGGAGATCTAGCTCAGCAATATATCCGAGCACCATAGTTATTATTCCTTCAATTATTGGTCAGCAATAATATTTAAGGATGGAAGTTTAGTTTAATACATGCATGGTGACTGTCTTGCTAGAAATGTAGTTCTAAGCCAGGAAGCTATGTGAGGGAAGGAAATAATAGGCGGAATTACCCATGCAGGATAGTTTAATTAAGATTTCTGATTCAATCCAATTTTTATGATCCATTGCCGATCCAAATCAACCGTAGCAGACTGACTTCAAACCCACTTCTGTAAAATCTAGTAGAGTCAAAAGAGCAAAAGCGAGTCTGAGATCTGAGAGCCTTAAAGTGATGTATATATTTTTAAATGATAGAACACATGAGAAAGATAATTTGAATCTTTTATTTTTAAAATGAACTGACTGACAGGTGTTCTAATTAACCATATACAGTACCTAGATTTGTATCCATTTGATAGCAAGTATGGACTATTATCACATATATATGCTATCAGATGGATACAAAATCTTGGTACATGATACCCGACCTTCCGCCCAAACACGAAGGTCGGGCTATGCCCAACTAGGCCCAGCCCCCACAAGAGGCACAGTATGCCCAAAGTCAATCCCATCATCATCATACTCCAGCACACCACAAGTGTTGCAATCAGGCAGGTCCACCATTGCTTGAATACTCCAGCTGCTCCATATTGTGTCTTCACTTTCTTAGATGGGTCATCATTTGCAACTCAGTGCATGCATTTTTCCATCTAACTCGTCACTGCCCAATACAGTTTCCTCTGCAATGATGTGGCAGGTCACTTTTTTGTTTACAGCTATAGTTTTAGTTACATCGTGGCCTCACGTGTTAGATAAGATTATCTAATATGCATCGTGGTTTTCCCCTATACGGTCAACAGCTAAACATTGTGGAACTTCGAGAACGTCGCTCATGCAACGTTGTCACGATTTAGTACTTTGTCAATGGCCTGTACATGTTCCTCCTCCCTTGCATGAACGAATAGGATTACAGTAGGCGTGTGCATAATAATGTCAAATCCTCCTATTAAGTTCATCACTCCGGCCTAACCACTGACGCATAATACTTTGAGTTGAGCTGCTGTGACACAATACACAACGAAGGCGTTGTATGGGATAGCGGGAGGTTTGGCTGAGAACACTAACAGTTTACTCCATAATTATTACAAGTAAATAAAAACATTCTCTAACGAGAGAGTTGTTGGTATATAGGATTGACCAATGGTGGTGTAAAAAGCACGGAAAGAAGAGCAACAGAAATTTTACTGGAAAATTGAAATAGGCCTATTTTTAGCCCATTACTCAGGCATGCGCTGTTGTATTGTGAGTGTGCTAAATATAGGCCTATTTCAATTTTCCAGTAAAATTTCTGTCGCTCTTGTTTCCGTGCTTTTTACACCACCATTGGTCAATCCTATATACCAATAACTCTCTCGTTAGAGAATGTTTTTATTTACTTGTTTCATAAGTTTTTTTTCACCCTGTCATAGCAGGATCGTAGTCAATAATCCCTTGTAGTAAGAGCGTATAGAATTTGGACGATCCCCTTTATCTATATATCTCTTAATGGCAATAACAAATAATAATTATAATTATAATTGTACAAATTAGTTGTATTGATTATCATTTGTCCTCGCCCGCGCCCTCGTCTCCTGTGGGGACGTCCTCCTCCCCGGCCTCCTCGCCATGCTGGGTTGGGCCAGGGTGGCAGGGACCATGCGGGCCAGGGAGGAAGCACTGCTGGTGGTACCGGCAGGAGCGTAGCTGGTGGTAGTGGGGGCAGCACGGGTGGTGGTGGCGGGAGTGCAGGCAGGAAAAGCGCAGCTGGCGGCCAGGGGAAATTGCTGGTGGTGGTGATGGTGGGGGGTGCTGCTGCTGGTGGTGGGTCCATCGCTGCTGGTGGTGGGTCCATCGCTGCTGGTGGTGGTCAGCACTGCTGCTGGTGGTGGTCAGCGCTGCTGCTGGTGGTGGGGCTGGTGGTGGTGGGGCAGCGGGGCTTCTTCTGGCGGGGTGAAGGGGAGAGGAGTTGGAGGATGAATGTCATCCTCTTCCTCCTCCGACCCCTCGGTGAAAAAACCTTTGAGGTCTTCAGCTGCCATCTACATGTACGTGACAGAGAGTATGATTAAATGTTTTTTTTTTACCTTTTTCTTTTTTCAAGCAAGTTTACACGTGAATCCACATAGAGTATTACCTCTCTTTGCAAAGTGCACTATAATTCAGCAGGTGCATGATTGACTTTTATACCTGCAAAGCCTTAACACGTGTGCAGACTGTGCTATAATTCTATTGGTCCAATTCCATCATATTAACGGCATGTGCTAAAATTTTATTGGTCAAATTTGAAAATGCTCCAATCTAAACATGGAGGTGTAGCCTACATGCAGTAAAGATGGATAGTGTGGGAACTCAGGAAGTGAACTACATGACAGCATTTCGATCCAGGGATAAGTGAACTACATAGCACCATGTAGATTGATAAGGATTCAAGGGGTGCATGGTAACCTTATCTCTGTCCCCTATCTCCTCTGACACTACACACCTACCATTGAGGTCTACTGGAATGGCCCTAAGTCGTTTTGTGTAAGTGTACGAAGTATTTAAAAAGTAAGGTTCAGAGCCAGCAGTATGATACCTATGCCCTACTAAAATATCCTTTTCTCCTAATTTCATTGCATTTATTTCACGGTTAGTTTTTAGCAATGACCCTGCTTTTGCTCTTCGTACACTTGGTGCTTTAGAAACCAATGCCTCTGCCCCAATCTTACTTACAGCTGCACGGGCAGATCTAGTAACAACCTTTTGAGCTAGCAATGGATGAGACTTACAAAAGGCATCATTTACTTCACTTAAAAGCTCACTATCCCTAAGAATAGCTTTTTCAAGACCACCATTATACTCCATTAGTGCATGAGATTTGGGTTCATACAAGGAGTAGCTATATGGGAGAAGGATATGGTTGCAGTTATTTTCATTTCACCTAGTTTTCAGCCCTGGCAACTGCAATTATATTCATACAGTTGCAACATATCGCAGGGCCGTAGCATCCAGTCCGGCCGGTCCGGCCTTGGCCGGACCGGTTTTAGCCAGAACATTTGAAAATATTAACGATTATTGTAATTTATAAAGTGGTTATTCACCCGGTTTAATTTGTAACTCGAGGGACGATGAATGTGCAGCCACCTGCAATTGAAGAAACGGCTAATCAACCACTGCGGTTTCCATTTCCGATGCGTGAGTTCGGAAAAAAGACCATAGTAAAACGGGCTTTCAAACCAAAATGGTTTTCACAGTGGGGCTGGTTGCACTATGACAGCTGCCACGATCGAGCGTTTTGTTTTATTTGTGTTAAAGCTGTGACCACAGGAAAGTTAAGCACAACCTCGGGTAACATCAAGGATTCAGCTTTCATTTATGCTGGATTTAGTAATTGGAAGGATGCAACAGTAGCTTTCCCGAGCCATGAGAAATCGGACACCCATAAGAAAGCTGTTGAGATGGTACCTAGTTACTCTACCTGAAACAACACGGGATGTAGGAGAGCTACTGTCATTGGCTCATGCAGATGAGAAAGCAGCAAATCGGCAGTGTCTTGTAACTATAGCCGAAAATTTTACGATTTTTGGCCAAGCAAGGTATAGCTTTGCGTGGGGATGATGACGAAAAGGAGTGCAATTTCATGCAACTTATCAAGCTTAGAGCCATTCACCAACCTGAATTGCTTAAGTGGTTGGAGCGAAAAACGTACAAGTACACCAGTCCTGAAATCCAGAACGAAATCATTACTATCATGGCGTTAAATGTGGTAAGGGATATTGCTTCTTCAATCCAAAATGCCAGGTTCTTTACCTTAATGGCAGACGAAGTGACAGACGCTGCCAATCAAACGCAAGTTGCCATTTGTTTCCGAAGCGTAGATGATAATTTCAATTGCAGTGAAGAGTTCATTGGACTTTATGTGGTAGAGTCTATTGAGAGTGATCGAATTGTTCACATCCTCAAAGACACGATGATACGAATGAATTTGTCTATTGCAAATTGTAGAGGTCAATGCTACGATGGGGCTGCTAATATGGCTGGACACAGAAGTGGAGTGGCAGCACAGATATTATCAGTGGAGTCCAGGGCTACGTATACTCACTGTTATGGACACGCATTAAACCTCGCAGCCAGTGATTCGATAAAAAAGAATAAAATCCTCCGAGACACCCTCGATGCAGCTTTTGAGATATCAAAGCTTTTAAAGTACTCTCCGAAGCGCGATGCAATTTTCAATCGGCTGAAGGATGAGCTGGCACCATCTACATCAGGCTTTCGTACCTTGTGTCCAACTAGGTGGACTGTCCGTGCAGCATCATTGCAGAGCATACTTGACAATTATGAGGTATTCCAGGTCTTATGGGAAGAGATCAAGGATGATATCACTGACTCAGAGATAAAAGCTCGAGTTATAGGAGTGGAAGCAACAATGAGGAACTTTAATTTCCTTTTTGGTTTGCTGCTTGGTGAACGTATACTAAAACACACTGATAATCTAAGCAAAACTCTACAAGATCCAACCTTAACAGCATCTGAAGGTCAGCAATGTGCAGAGCTTACTTGTGCAACTCTCAGCAGCATAAGATCATCAGAATCATTTGACCTATTTTGGGAAAGGGTGCTGTCTTTTCAAAGGAAGTATGATGTAGAGGAGGCCTCACTGCCTAGAAAAAGAAGAGCTCCTAGCCGTTTAGAAATTGGATCTAGTCAGGGCTACCAACATAGCACAGCCAAAGACCGCTATTGCCAAGAGTATTATGAATGTCTGGATTTTATTATCAGTGCAATTAGAGAGAGATTCAACCAACCAGGTTATGGAGTCCTAAAACAGTTGGAGTGTCTTTTGTTGAAGGCAGCAAGAAGAGAAGAGTACCGCTCAGAGCTTGATTTTGTTTTGAAGCACTACCATAATGACTTTGTAGCATCAAGTCTTGAACACAGCTTGAATTGCTGCCAGCGATGTTCTCCTCCTTGCCTGAAAAACCGACTCTTAGCACAATCAGAGCTTATATCACTGGCCTTTCACCAGCCACACGCATAGGCATCTCTGAAGTCTGCATCTTGCTCAAGCTTATCCTAGTGATACCAGCGACCAATGCGATAAGTGAGCGCAGTGCATCAGTGTTACGCATGCAGGGTGAAAACTTACCTTCGTACAAGCATGTCACAAATGCGTGTAAACAACTTGTGTGTTCTTCATGCCCACAAGGATAGGACAGATGGTTTATCCATCGTCTCTTGCTTGAATGACTTCGTCAGCTCGCGAGACGTAGATTTGAAGTTTTGATGATGTGCATGCATGAATGACGTACTATGTCCCATAGTATATTAATGAATGATCACTTGTGATGAGATATAAGTAAACTAACGGCAATAGTGTTTACATGTGACGCACGCGTAGTTTTTCGTGTCAAAAAGCGTTGCCCCAGACCTCGATGGGGGAGCTTCCAGCGTTCCCCCATACCCCCTTGCTGGGCGGGAGGGGTGCTCCCCTCCCGCACCCTCCCTGGGGCTTCCTCTGCATTTCCTATTTTCACAGTGGCCGGACCGGTTTGTTTTTCGATGCTACGGCCCTGATATGTACATGGCTAAGATAAGGAAGCCTTCAGATAAGGAGGCCTTTTTATACATCAGATTAAAACAATAGACACTACTGTACACATAGTTGAGTCACCATGCATGCTTTACATGTGAAGTGAATGGTTTTGTGCAGATCCGTGCTGTACATAGTCGGGCGGGCCCTACTACCGCGTTTGGTCAGGTAGTAGGGTGACAAGCCCGACCAAACGCGGTAGTAGGGCCGCCCGACTAGGCTCTACAAATGTTACATGCACAGCTTTTTAATGTTAATACAACATGCCATAACATACCTTTGGGTGGTAGTGGTAGTTCTGTGACCCCTGCGGTACCGCGTCCTCTCGGCAGCACATTTAGCCAATCGGACAGCAGGGTCATTCCAATACCGACTCCTTTCAGATGCTTTTTAATGGCAGCTGAATTGTCCTCGCATTTCTGCCTTTTAGCAGCGCGGTTTCCCTCGAGGTCCTCTTCATATCGCCGCCTTTTAGCAGCATGGTTCTCCTCGAGGTTTTCTTCACGATCATATCGCCGCCTTTTAGCAGCACGGTTCTCCTTGAGGTCCTCTTCATATCGCCGCCTTTTAGCAGCACGGTTCTCCTCGAGGTCCTCTTCAGCTTTTAGCAGATCGCTTAGATTCAATAATGGCCTTGCATGTAGCTGTCGCGTACAGAGGCCTTCTTCTTTTCGGGATCGGCCTTGTAGCTGTCGCGTGCAGAGGCCTTCTTCTTTCGGGATCGGCCTTGTAGCTGTCGCGTGCAGAGGCTTTCATCTTTTCGGGATCGGGCCTTGTAGCTGTCGCGTACAGACGCCTTCTTCTTTTCAGGATCGGCCTTGTAGCTTTCGCGTACTGATGCCTTCTTCTTTTCGGGATCGGCCTTGTAGCTGTCGCGTACAGAGGCCTTCTTTTCAGGATTGGCCTTGTAGAGCGCTCCGGCTTTAGCTTTGTTCTCGTCTTGCTTTTGGAGGTATTCCGCTCGTTGCTTAGATCTCTTCTTTTACGCGAAGGCATTTTTAGAAAAACAACTTCGCTAGCCAAAGTAACAACTAAACTGCGATAGGAACACCAAATAAATTTAGTGCACGTTAGAGTATTTATACTGCCTAAAATTATTAATAAAAATCTATTATATATTATTATTAAATAGAACTTGATATGTGTGTCTATATGACATGTAAGGATAACGTGCCGGTAAATTTCGAAGCGATTGGTACTATTGCCGTTCTTCAAATCCGTTCGTAGCTCGAGTTATACCTTCCTAAGAAGAAGAATTTAGAAGAAGAATTAGAAGACGACGACGACGACCAAGAATTATTTTAGGACTGGGCACGAGAAACAGGAAATTGTTTGTTCCTCTATAACCACACCGTTTTATGACACGGAACCAACGTAGAACTGTAGATCGTTGTGCTCTCATTCCATCGCGATAAAGAGATAAGCGATCCGTTTCTCCGTTGTTCCTCCAGACGCTAGTGAAGTTCCTCAATATTGAACCTGCTGCCGCAGGTTCAGATTACGGGTGCATATACGTGATACCATAGATTATATTGGAAACGGGTCACGTGAGCCATACATTTTACGGTAGAAGGGTAATATATGCGCCGTCAATGTTATAATGGATAGCACCTTTTGAGTTTGGCGGGAAAATATCTTATAGCTGGTTTTGGGGAAATACGTATCGTGTAGAGTCTCGAATGTATTCCACCCAACTCATGAAAGGTAAGGTTTGTCTAGAAACGTGTTTGAAGTTCTAGTGAACGAATCTTCGGGAGTTTTTAATAAAAACTGATAAATGAAGCTATGTGAATCCTTTCTGGGCGTGCAAAAACTGTTCTGTACGTTTTTTGACCTTGATTTTTTGTATACAAGCTCTTCGTAGCAATCTGAATAGAACTGGATAGGTTTTGCCCTTTTCCCTAGCTTTGAAACATAAAGTGACACGAAGCAGCGTTTTAGACATACAGTCAGTTCTGGGCGTGTAACTACTTTTGTAAATAGTGTAAACGCGGTTTGAAGGTTTCGTCCTCTAGTGCACTCATTTTGCGATAGAACTGGGCTATGGACTAAGCCAGGGAGTGTTGGTATGAGGTTATAAAGAGTTGGCTTTACATCGACTCTCGCGTCAATCATTAGGGATACGGCGCGAATAGAATACTGTCAGTTCTGGGCGTATAGGTTCTTTTAAAAATAGTATTAACGGGGTTTGAAGGTTTCATCCTCTAGTGCACTCATTTTGCGATAGAACTGGGCTATGGACTAAGCCAGGGCATAGATATTATACGGAAGGGATTGGAAACGGAAGTCTTTAACACCAATCAACAGGTTCCATCCATGCAGGAAAAATTAAATAAAATGGCGGATAATATCTATGGTTTCAGATACTTTTTCGAAGAAAACCGGTCGTTGTGTATAGTTTGAGGCTTTTTCCTTTATTCTGTCACTTGCTTAAAAGGTATGGATATTTTTAGATATGTTTTTATGACTGTAAATGATTTTAGACCCGAGTTTTTTTAAAGACCCGCGTTCCGTGTCTTTGCGATGCCTTTGTGGGCGTGTAGGAAACGTTAGCGTTGTCATATTGGCTACTTTATTGTAGAATCGAGTGGAGCTTCGTGAGACAAATCGAACTGGCTAGGTATTATCTCAAATGCGTGTTGTACACTCGTACAAAAGTTGGCAATAAAGATTTTGACATGAAACTGGTTGTGGGCATCTAAAGTGCGCCAAGAGCTTTTGAGATAATACCTAGCCAGTTCGATTTGTCTCACGAAGCTCCACTCGATTCTATAATAAAGTAGCCAATATGACAACGCTAACGTTTCCTACACGCCCACAAAGGCTTCGCAAAGACACGGAACGCGGGTCTTTAAAAAAACTCGGGTCTAAAATCATTTACAGTCATAAAAACATATCTACTAATATCCATACCTCTTAAGCAAGTGACAGAATAAAGGAAAAAGCCTCAAACTATACACAACGACCAGTTTTCTTCGAAAAAGTATCTGAAACGCAGTGGCAAACGTGTTAATTGATCAGGCCGTAAGCCAGCCTATGCAATGTATTGCATCACGTGATCCGTTTCCAATCCCTTCCGTATAATATCTATGGCCAGGGAGTGGTTATAAAAAGTTGGCTTTACATCGAACATCGCGTCAATCATTTGGACACGGCACGAATAGAGTAAGACTGCTGTCATTTCTGGGCCTGTGGCTACTTTTGTAGACGGGGTTTGAAGGTCCTTTACTGTTAATACTCGGCCATTCCAGACTTAATAACTACTACAATAACCTATCTTCTGCTATAACACAGATGGAGCTGTTAATTGGCGTGCACGTGATCCGTTTCCAATCCCTGTCTAAATAATCTATGGTGATACCATACATTGGGTGTAAATTCGGAGTATCCTAGCAGATATGGAAATCCTTGGATATTTCCCGGCGAACGATGTGTACTAATATAAATTAACACACTGTTCATTCCACATTCTTAGCATCCCGTTTCAGAAGCGTTGTATTATAAAAATGTCGTTTGCTGTTCCAACGCAAGGTTTGCAGCAGCAGCCGTCTGAAAACCCGGCTATCGTCGTAAATTGGTTCCGCATTGGTTCTCTCCGCCTAAACGACAACCCAGCTCTCAACTGCGCGGTCACCAGCGGACTAAGATTCAAGGCCATTTTCATCGTAGACCCGTGGTTCAACGTAAATTATAAGAACGGGCCGTCCGTCAACGTGTGGCGTTTCCTTATCGAATCTCTCCGCGATCTGGATAGCAAACTCCAGAAGAAACCGTATCAGACTCGTCTCAACGTGTTCCTTGGTCAACCAACAGCCGTCTTGCCCGAAGTTTACCGTAAGTGGAACGTGCAAAGGCTCACTTTTGAGGCTTCACAAATTAGCTACGAGTCGAAGGAACACGACAGGGTTATCCAACGTATCGCGACAGAACACGGCATAGAGGCTGTTCCCTTCTATTCTCACACACTGTACAATCCTAATGACGTTCTCTCCTGTAACAATGGGCGGTTACCTGGCTCGTACAAGGAATTTCGTCGACTGCTGCCAATAATAGGATGTCCCCAAGAACCCATTCCAGAACCAGATACAATTTCTGTTTTGATGTCCAGTGAGATCTTGAATAGCAAGGATGAAGCCGAAGGTGAGATACCAACCCTGCAGAGTCTTGGGTTTGGACCAAGTGAAAAGTTGTACACCAATCACTGGGTGGGCGGGGAAACCGAAGCTCTGAACAGGCTGTCCAAATTCTGCTCTCACCGTGCCTCTCTGTCAGGTGATCCCATTGAATGGCTGACGAACACGGACTCCCTCAGTCCTTACATTCGGTTTGGATGTCTCTCTGTGCGTCAGCTGTTCAGCCATATCAAGCAATTTGCTTCCATATCCCTGAAGGGACAAGCATTGTTCGAGGAGTTGACCAAAAACCTTCTTCTTAGAGAGTTTGCTTTCCTTATGGGATACTTCACCCCAAACTTTGACCAGATGCATGGCAATCCATTATGTATACAGCTTCCCTGGGATGATAATCCAGAGTACCTTGAAGCATGGCGCCAAGGTCGGACTGGCTTCCCTTGGATTGATGCAGTCATTCGCCAGTGTCGCCAAGAAGGTTGGGCACACTTCTTGGGCCGTCAGAGCATTGCCGTCTTTCAGACACGAGGCTACTTGTGGCTGTCCTGGGTGTTGGGGAAGGAGTTTTTCCAGGAGTTTATGTTGGACTTTCAGCAACCTCTGTCCTCTGTGTGCTGGATGCAGAGCTCTTGCAGTGGGTTCTTCTGTAACCAGGTGGAGGGCTACAATCCTTGTGTGATAGGCAAGCAGATGGACATGGATGGCCAGTACATCAAGACCTATGTACCAGAGCTCCAGAGCTTTCCTGCTGAATACATCCACCAGCCGTGGAAGGCTCCCCTGTACCTCCAGCAGGAAGCAGGCTGCATCATTGGTGTGGACTACCCAAAGCCAATAGTTGATGTTTGCAACCAGGAGGAACTGTGCTGTAAACGCATTCAAGCCATCATGACTGCTTTGTATGAAATCTATGGCACCAGCCAGTGATAATGACTTACAGCAGACAATATACTTCATGCCTTCACAACCTATTAAGTGTGTCTGCACAACATATTAAGTGTGTCTGCACAACATATTAAGTGTGTCTAAACAACATATTTAGCGTGTCTACACCCCTTGCCATACCATGCTACTGTTGCACTTAGTGAAGGGGGAGTTTTGCTTTATACATGCAGCCATGACGTATTTTGAGACTATTTTAAATATTTAAAGCTATATTATTTCAGCCAAGCATGCTGCATCTCACGGCTTTCTGTAACACTCTCCATATGGCTAGGCTTTCACCTTAAACTAGAGGAATTCCACTTTGCAGTGAGGTGGTGGTTGGGGTTAGACATCTCATATGGGTCCCTATGTGCACTATGCCCTGGTAGCTCTCTGGACCCATGTAACCACTTGGAAAAAGAGGCGATGCTATATTTCACCATGATAATCTTCAAGAACTTTGGTGCAATCCTTCCACAAGGCAGCACACAGTCAAATTCTTGTGTAGGACTGAGATCGAGGAAAGCCAGCCACCTTTGGCATCTCTGACACCCGCTGCTGCGGGAGCAACAACAGGTGCAGCACCAGAGGCAGCAGAGCTGAGAAAGCACACTGCCAATGACGCAAAGTGTGCAGAGTTGGGGTGGGTGTCCATCCCTCTTGTGGTGGAGTCGTATGGGGCATGGGGCAAGGAGGCTCAACAGTACTTTTCCAAAGTTACGTCTTGCCTTTGCGGTCCATGGCAAACTTTGTACTCTGTCAATACTCCTTTGGCATGGTGCACAGATTTGTCAATAACAAGTTTGTGGCACCAAATGGGACACTGGGTGGAGGTCAAAGGTCAAACCTTCTAGGGTTTCATGTCTCATATAAAGATTGCACGTGTGAGTGTTAGATTAGTTTTTTCACTAACGAATCACGTACATCCTTAGCAAAGGCGAGATATTACGTAATTGAAGCGTTACGTAACCATGGTCCCGATAATCAAGTTTTTGAAAAATGGTTGAAATACACATTGTAATGATTAAAACTGAAGTTGTCTTATACAGAGTGTTGAATTCCATGTTCCTAATACCAGTCCATGTATCGGAATCCTCTTTCTGACCGCATACCGGGATCCTCTTCTGACCGCATACCGGGATTCTCTTTCTGACCGCATGCATACTACAGACAGTTACAATAAAACCATCTGTTGGCCGACTGCATGTCACACAAGTAGTAGTATTCATTGTTCTCCTTCTTGAAAATATGGATACATACTTCATCCAGAGATAATACTCTCTCCAGAGATTATATATATATATTTGGGACGGTGTCCAGCAAAATCACCCTTCTGGAGTTTAAATTTTATCACTATAAAAATTTTGTACGTTACACAAAGCAACATATCTTCACAACGGTTTTATATTTTCTTATCAAAATTCGTACACTTGTTCACACATCAGTTCTCTCTGTGCAAACCGATTTTGGTGCTCTAGATATTTTCCATGCCATGGTTACAAAGGTCTCTAACACAATGGGTTAAGATTCCACATTTCTCCAGATACAAGTGACGATAACATGTCAAATTTGGAGTGTACATAGAAGGGTCCTGTAGCTACTGATTTCTGCAGATCGTTAAGTTTTTTCTTATCCGTTACGGAGATATGGATTTTCAAAGTAATTCGACATTTCGCGCCACTCACCCTATTCCAATATGCCATTATGTAATGGTCACGCCCTTTAAATTTGAAGTTAGGTATTAAATGAACTCCGCTTTGATCGTTCTACGTGGTGTATAAGCGATCGTACCTCGTACGCTATGTTTCAACATAAAACAGTATCGTACGTTCACATGTATCGCTTATGATGGATGCTGTGAATATTCATGGTAGTTTATATTGTGCACCCTTTTTCTATATCTGCTCAGTTTGTGGCATGTACATGTAAGCATGCACGTACCATGCCTTCTAATCATGGGGCCACCTTCTTCACCCTCTACAGTCTACACCCTCTACACTAGTCTGGGGACCAGATGACTTGCTTGCGACAGTCAGTTATCTGGTACACAAACTGCAGTACCTTTACTTAGTATGGCATATCTCTCTAGACCATTCATATTCACTGCCTTTCTTTCTATCTTACCTCCTCCTCCTTCTCCTCATCTCCCTCCACCTCTTCCTATCTTCCTTCATCCACCCATCCTCCTCCTCCCCTCCTCTCCCCTCCTTCTCCTCCTCCCTCCTCCTCCCCTCCCCTCCTCCTCCTCCTCTTACTCCCTCTCATTTTCCCTCCTACCTTCCTTCCTATTACACCTACCCCTCCCCCCTCCTTTCATTTGATTGCATCTAAACCTCCCCTCCTCCTCCTCATCCTCCTACTTCTATCTTCCTACCCGTTGCATCCTTCCCTCCTCCTTTCATTTTTCCCATTGCATCCACCCCCACCTTCTACTCCCCCTCCTCTACCTCCTTCTCCTCCTCCCCCTCCTCCTCTTCCTATCTTCCTTCATCCACCCATCCTCCTCCTCCCCTCCTCTCCCTTCCTTCTCCTCCTCCCTCCTCCGCACCTCCCCTTCTCCTCCTCTTACTCCCTCTCATTTTCCCTCCTACCTTCCTTCCTATTACACCTCCCCCTCCCCCTCCTTTCTTTTGATTGCATCCACACCTCCCCTCCTCCTCCTCATCCTCCTACTTCTATCTTCCTACCCGTTGCATCCTTCCCTCCTCCCCCTCCTCCTTCCATTCTTCTTCCCGTTGCATCCACTCCCCACCTTCTCTTCCCTCTCCTCTACCTCCTTCTCCTCCTCTTCCTATCGTCTGTCATCCACCCATCCTCCTCCTCCCCTCCTCCTCTCCTCCTCCTCTCCTTCCCTCCACCTCCCTCCCTCCCCCTCCTCCTCCTCCTATCTTCATCCACTCCCTCCTCCTCCTCTCCGTCTCCCCTCCTCCTCCCTCCACCTCCTCTCCTCCTCCCTCCTCCTCCCCTCATCCTCCCTCCTCCTTTCCTCCTCCTCCCCTCCTCCTCCCTCCTCCTCCCCTCCTCCTCCCTCCTCCTCCCTCCTCCTCCCCTCCCTACTTCTACCTTCCCACCAGTTGCATCCTCCCCCCCTCCTTCCATACTTTCCGTTGCATCCACCCCCTACCTTCTCCTTCCCCTCCTCTACCTCCTTCCCTCTTCTCCCTCCTCCTCCTCCTATCTTCCTTTATCCACCCATCCTCCTCTCCTCCTCCTCCTCCTCCTCTTACTCCCTCTCATTTTACCTCCTACCTCCTTCTTCTCCTCCTATCTTCCTTCATCTACACACCCTCCTCCTCCCTCTCCCGCCGCCTCTTACTCCCTCTCATTTCCCTCCTACCTTCCTTCCTATTACACCTACCCCTCCCCCTCCTCCTTTCTTTTGATTTCATCTACACCTCCCCTCCACCTCCTCATCCTCCTATGTCTTCTCCTCCTCTTCCTCTACCTCCTTTTCCTCCTCTCCCTCCTCTTCCTATCTTCCTGCATCCACCCATCCTCCTCCTCTCCTCCTCCTCCCCTCCCCTCCCCCTCCTCCTCCTATCTTCCTTCATCCACCCATCCTCCTCCCCTCCTCCACCTCTCCTCCTCCTCCTCTTACTCCCTCTCATTTCCCTCCTACCTTCCTTCCTATTACACCTACCCCTCTTCCTCCTCCCCTCCTCCTCCCTCCTCCCCCTCCCCCTCCCTCTGCCTCTCCTCCTCTCCTCCTCCCCTCTGCCTCTCCTCCTCCACCCCTCCTCCTCCCTCCTCCTCCCCTCCTCCTCCCCTCCTCCTCCTCCCTCCTCGATCCTCCTCCTCCCTCCTCGATCCCCCTCCTCCTCCTCATCCTCCTACTTCTACCTTCCTACCTGTTGCATCCTCCCCTCCTCTCCCTCAATCCACCCATCCTCCTCCTCCTTTCCTCCCCCCTCCTCCTCCTATCTTCCTTCATCCACCCATTCTCCTCCCCTCCTCCTCCTCTTCCTCTCCTCCTCCTCTTACTCCCTCTCATTGTCCCTCCTACCTTCCTTCCTATTATACCTACCCCACCCCCTCCACCTTTCATTTCATTGCATCCACACCTCCTCCTCCTCCTCCTCATCCTCCTACTTCTACCTTCCTACCCTTTGCATCCTCCCTTCCTCCTCCTCTTCCTCCTTCCCGTTACATCCACCCCACCTTCTCCTCCCCCTCCTCTACCTCCTTCTCCTCCTCTTCCTCCTCTTCCTATCTTCCTTCATCCACCCATCCTCCTCCTCCCTCCCTCCCCCTCCTCCACCTCTCCTTCTCCTCGCTCCTCCCCTCCTCCTCTTACTCCCTCTCATTTCCCTCCTACCTTCCTTCCTATTACACCTACCCCTCCCCCTCCTCCTTTCTTTTGATTGCATCCACACATCTTCTTCCTCATCCTCCTACTTTTACCTTCCTACCTTTTGCATCCTCCCTCTCCTCCCCCTCCTTCTCCTTCCATTCTTCCCGTTGCATCCACCCCCACCTTCTCCCCTTCCTCTACCTCCTTCTCCTCCCCCTCCTCCGCCTCCTCCTCCTCTTTGTACCTTCCTTTCCATTGCATAAATAAATGATAAGAGACATGTGTCGGAAGGTGCAATTCCTTATTTATCCAGCTTTAAAACTATTGGTATTGTAAGTCAATGTGTTGTAAATTTGCAAGCACCCGGAATCATTTTGGCACTTCAGCATATATAATATAACCTCTCATGGGTTATTTTACAACTAAAAAGGTGATGATGCAACAACCTAGTAGGCACTGCCAACAATTAGTCAGGGACATCAGATGTCCCCCCCCCCCCCCCCCCCCCCCCCCCCCTCTTTTTCCCCCCTCTCCTTACTTACAGTGTACTTTGTTTTTGGAAAGACCTTAGTGCTATGACATGCACGCATGTAGTTCAAAACTACTTGTTCTAAATTCCATGTAGAGCATGTACAAGGTACTTTGGATTCTACCATGGACCCATTCTACCATGCTTGCTTGTCTATGTAAACCACTGGCCACCCACAATCTGTACTGACAATGGATAATAATTTCATAAAAGGCTTATACCAACATACATTCCCTTGTGTAGAGCTCAAGAGTTCAGACAGGCTCTGGATTATAATAGCCTTTTCTAGTTGCATGTAGTTTGCACATCCCAAAAAATACATTCCGCTGACTCCTAGGTGAAAACATATATATCGAGATGAACACTTCCTTTGAAACAAAGTGGTTAATATAAAATACCCTCCCTACCCAAGAAGGTGGAAGGGAAGGAGGAGACAGAGGAGGAGGAGGTAGAGGAGAGGGGAGGAGGTAGAGGAGGGGGAGAAGGTAGAGGAGGGGAGCAGGAAGTAGAGGAGGGGGAGAAGGAGGAGGTAGAGGTGGGGGGAGGTGGGGAGGTAGAGGATAGGGAGGTAGAAGATGGGGAGGTAGAGGATGGGGAGGAGGAACACGAGGAGGTGAAGGAGGGAGAGGGGTGGGTGCAACTGGAAGAATGGAAGAAGGAAGACGGGGAGGAGGGGAGGATGCAACGGGTAAGAAGGTAGAAGTAGGAGGATGAGGAGGAGGAGGGGAGGTGTAGATGAAATCAAAGAAAGGAGGAGGGGAAGGGGTAGGTGTAATAGGAAGGAAGGTAGGAGGGAAATGCCTTTTCCTCCTCTCCCTCCTCTTCCTATCTTCCTGCATCCACCCATCCTCCTCCTCCTCTCCTCCTCCTCCCCTCCCCCTCCTCCTCCTATCTTCCTTCATCCATCCATCCTCCTCCCCTCCTCCTCTCCTCCCCCTCCTCCTCCTCTTACTCCCTCTAGGTAGAGGAAGAGGAGGAGAAGGTGGGGGTGGATGCAACGGGAAGAATGGAAGGAGGAGGAGGGGAGGATGCAATAGGTAGGAAGGTAGACATAGGAGGAGGAGGAGGAGGAGGAGGAGGGGAGGTGTAGATGAAATCAAAAGAAAGGAGGAGGAAGAGGGGTAGGTGTAATAGGAAGGAAGGTAGGAGGGAAATGAGAGCGAGTATGAGGAGGAGGGGGAGGGGAGGAGGAGGGTGTGTAGATGAAGGAAGATAGGAAGAGGAGAAGGAGGTAGGAGGTAAAATGAGAGAGAGTAAGAGGAGGAGGAGGAGGAGGAGAGGAGGAAAAGAGGAAGAGGGGAGGAGGAGGGGAGAAGGATGGGTGGATAAGAGGAGGAGGGAAGGAGAAAGAGAGGAGGAGGAGGATGGGTGGATGAAGGAAGATAGGAAGAGGAGGAGGGAGAAGAGGGAAGGAGGTAGAGGAGGGGAAGGAGAAGGTAGGGGGAGGATGCAACGGAAAGAATGGAAGGAGGAGGGGAGGATGCAACCGGTGGGAAGGTAGAAGTAGGGGAGGGGAGGAGGAGGGGAGGAGGAGGAGAGGAGGAGGAGGAGAGGAGGAGGAGAGGCGGAGGGGAGGGGGAGGGGGGAGGAGGGAGGAGGAGGGGAGGAGGAGGGAGGAGGGGAGGAGGAGGGAGGAGGGGAGGAAGAGGGAGGAGGTGGGGCAGAGGAGGGAGGAGGGGAGGAGTAGGGAGGTGGAGGGGAGGAGGAGGGAGGAGGAGGGGAGACGGAGAGGAGGAGGAGGGGAGGAGGATGGGTGGATGAAGATAGGAGGAGAAGGAGGGGAAGGGGAGAGAGGGAGGTGGAGGGGAGGAGAGGAGGAGGGGAGGAGGAGGATGGGTGGATGAAGGAAGATAGGAAAAGGAGGAGAAGGAGGTAGAGGAGATGGAGGAGAAGGTGGGGAGTGGATGCAACGGGAAGAATGGAAGCAGGAGGGGGAGGAGGGAAGGATGCAACGGGTAGGAAGATAGAAGTAGGAGGATGAGGAGGAGGAGGGGAGGTTTAGATGCAATCAAATGAAAGGAGGGGGGAGGGGTAGGTGTAATAGGAAGGAAGGTAGGAGGGAAAATGAGAGGGAGTAAGAGGAGGAGGAGGAGGGGAGGGGAGGAGGAGGGAGGAGGAGAAGGAGGGGAGAGGAGGGGAGGAGGAGGATGGGTGGATGAAGGAAGATAGGAAGAGGTGGAGGGAGATGAGGAGAAGGAGGAGGAGGTAAGATAGAAAGAAAGGCAGTGAATATGAATGGTCTAGAGAGATATGCCATACTAAGTAAAGGTACTGCAGTTTGTGTACCAGATAACTGACTGTCGCAAGCAAGTCATCTGGTCCCCAGACTAGTGTAGAGGGTGTAGACTGTAGAGGGTGAAGAAGGTGGCCCCATGATTAGAAGGCATGGTACGTGCATGCTTACATGTACATGCCACAAACTGAGCAGATATAGAAAAAGGGTGCACAATATAAACTACCATGAATATTCACAGCATCCATCATAAGCGATACATGTGAACGTACGATACTGTTTTATGTTGAAACATAGCGTACGAGGTACGATCGCTTATACACCACGTAGAACGATCAAAGCGGAGTTCATTTAATACCTAACTTCAAATTTAAAGGGCGTGACCATTACATAATGGCATATTGGAATAGGGTGAGTGGCGCGAAATGTCGAATTACTTTGAAAATCCATATCTCCGTAACGGATAAGAAAAAACTTAACGATCTGCAGAAATCAGTAGCTACAGGACCCTTCTATGTACACTCCAAATTTGACATGTTATCGTCACTTGTATCTGGAGAAATGTGGAATCTTAACCCATTGTGTTAGAGACCTTTGTAACCATGGCATGGAAAATATCTAGAGCACCAAAATCGGTTTGCACAGAGAGAACTGATGTGTGAACAAGTGTACGAATTTTGATAAGAAAATATAAAACCGTTGTGAAGATATGTTGCTTTGTGTAACGTACAATTTTTATAGTGATAAAATTTAAACTCCAGAAGGGTGATTTTGCTGGACACCGTCCCATATAATTATAATTTTTAATATATTATCCTCCTGCACATCCCTGCATGCTTTGAATCGTACTGGCAAATCATCGCGCCATCGATTTCAACAGAGAATAGCTTAAATAACGGTGACAAGCGGCGACGAACGCAACGTCGAAAATCAAGGAAAAGCACAAGCTGAGAAAGACAAGCGTTGTGTTCATCACGTGCCAGTTAATCGATCTCCTACTTCTTAATAGTATAATGAAAATTACAAGTCATCAAAGGAACGTTCGTTCAAGATTGTGACCATGTGGTAGCGCTGGGCGTAGCCCGACCTTCTCCTTTTGGCGGAAGGTCGGGTATCAAGCTTTTACCGTTGTGCCGCCGGACTAAATACTAAGCCACATAGCCCACACTCGCTATCAGATGGGTAAAAATCCTGCATGGTATACATGTAGGCTTTATGCCCGACGTACCGCCAAAAATGCGAGGGTCGGCTACGCCCAACTAGCCCCTCACCAGGTATACACGGCACGCTAAATTCGGGCCACGCCCAAACGAGCAATTGCATTCATACTAGCTAAAATCGTCGTCATTACGTAACGTTCATCATTGTGTCGGGGATCCACCTGGGGATTAAATAACCCCGTGTATATATTATATTCGACTCTCATATTGCCTCATATAATATTGTATTCAGCAAGGACTGTTCAGATGGCTACGACATCACCGCGTCAAAAGACGGAAGGGACGCTTCTCAAGTGGGGAGGCAAAATTAAGAAGGCATGGAAGCCTTACAGGTTTGAACTGAACAGAGCCAACTTCCAGTACTTCAAGCCTCTCGAAGTAAGTTCGATCACATGGCATGTCCGCATGTATGCTTTATATATGGCCACTTACCTTGCAATTGGAATTTATTATAGACTAACAAACCAAAGAAGCAGACGTTGGTGTATGATATCCTAAGCTCTGAAGAGAAGGCGGATCCGCAAGGCAATATCTTTCCGTTTATCGTAAATTTCCGTAATAATTCGTCGTGGACCCTTGCTGCGACCTGTGAGGTTAGCGTATATGCTTCTCGGTGACTAACCATCTATCCAATGCAGGGGCGGATCCAGGATTTCAGAAAAGGGGGGGTTGCTAATTAATATTCATGAAGCGGGGGAGGGAGTCTGGGGCGGAGCCCCAGCCGCCAACGCTTTTTTTTTATATCATGCGCACAACACTACATAATACTGCCTTGCCGTTTGTTCCTCGCAGAGCTGCAGTTGTATTACGAATTTCAGCCATCTTTACTTCGCAATAATTCTTAATTGTTACTAATGATAATTATTCATTACGGGTTTGAAAGGGGGGGTTGCAACCCCCCCAACCCCCCCCCTGGATCCGCCTCTGCAATGGTATATCATGCAGGATGATAGGCAAAAATGGATGATGGCAGTGAAGCCGGTTGTGCCCCGGCCAAGCAGAGCGGTCTCTACAAGGGGATATAGCAGGACTCCTCCCACACTGGGGCGGACGTATAGTAGTGTCAACGCCTGCAGTGACCCTCGCGGAACTAGCCGAGGGCATGCACCTCCATTACTGCTAGCAAACCAACCACGTCATGAACCGACGTTGCTGCCCGTTAAACGCAGGCCAACCGCATGCGAGGTTGCGACACAGGAGGTTCATGAAGCACCCGTGGCAATAAGCACGATGGATTCCACTAATGGAGAGCATCTCTACGATACCGCTGAAGACCCACCCGGCTGTGATGACTCAGAGTACATGGTGATGAAGGCAGACTATACCGCAGACTCTGAGTACGTGGAGATGCGCGCTGAATGGAGTGCTGCCCAGCAGTACGGGAACACCATCCGTCCAGACGACACTTTGCAGCCGTATGTGAATATGCATCCCGCTCCGCGAATGCATCCTGCTCCATGAATGCACCCAGCAAGAATGAGGGAAACATGTCCATGTAACACACATACGTCATGGGCGGACGCGCGCGCCTTGCATGCACATTGAGTTGTGTAGGCATGTGAGTATACCATATTAGGGTGTAATAAACTTTAGAGTTTTGTAGCTGTGCTTGCACATTCCCATGGATTGTTTATGTTTCACATGTGCATGAATGCCATGGATTGTTTATGTTTCACATGTGCATGAATGCCATGTAAACCATCCCCTGCAAGATTTTGGCACTTACAAATAGAAAATGAGGTCCTTACATGCAGGCTTGATACCCGACATTCCACAAAGGTCGGGCTACGCCCAACTAGTGAGGGGCTGCGTCTGGATCACGGACGGATGATGTTTCCGTGCTGCTAGCAGTAGTCTCGCCCCATGTCAGCGATATCGATGGATTACATCACCCGCGCATGTTTTAAAATGAGAGGCTCCACTATTTTACGTGAAGCTTATATTATTCTTTCTTTGGGTGAAGACGTGCGTTACAGCGAGCAAGTGTGGCGACATAATGAAGCGTTATAGGAGTTCTGGTAGAGAACCCATTGTGCAGGAAGCTGATGATGTCAGGGGTAGACCATGCAGCTTGACCTCAACATACGAGAGTGTGGCACGCAGCCACAAACTGAGGTGTTGCTAGATATATCCGTGTAGGCCCTGATGCACAATACCAAACGAAGCTCCAGGATGAACAAATGGTGCTTTTGCCAAGATGACATAGACCTCTTTCATTTTTCCCGCTGATCAAATAATACCGCCATTTGGAGTGTTCTAAATGAATGCATTTATAAGGCGGCGTTCGTGTCATTAGAGATGAGGCATGCAGTTTGGAAAAATAAAATTGACTCTATAAACTGTATAGGTTAGCGGCTAAGGGTTAAACCAAGATTGTAACCGTAGCATGCAACAAATCAATGTACGACGAGGTCCAACACGATGCAAACATAATATAGTTAATGTCACGATATGATGGTCTTATAGCTAATATGTCCGCCGTGCAACACTCACCAACCCACCAGCCCCACCCCTCGACAATTTTAATTGAAATTTCACACACCAAGTACATTAAAACTGCTACATACAGTAGCAGTAGTCGTGTCTGCCGCAGCGACATTGCAAAAAAAAATCTGTAATCCATAAAATGACGCCAATACTAGCCTGGGATATGACCCTCACATTCTAGGCCCAACAAATTGAGGAGTAAGAGTCCGGCACTGTGTCTTGCGCTAGGGTAAAAAGAATCAATTAGAAAAAAACTAACATAGTACATTTACTCAAACCAATGTCGGGAGGTGCATGGACTATATATTTAATTTCTACTGAATTCTTAAAATAATTATACGATGCAAAAGTACTAGGTTGTGAATGTCTTTCATTGGTGTTAATTGTTTTATTCAACAAATATATATATGCCTACGAGCATTACGGACTGTTGAAGCGATTCTGACTGTACAGGCGCCGCGCCGATGCTCTGATCAACGCAGACGGTGCTGGGCAATTGCTCGGGAAGCAACAGGACAACCCAAGAGTAATTCTGTAGAGCTGAAAAACTTGATGCCAATACCACTTACATTTTGATGGGTCATGTACCTTAAACTGTGACGTTATATGTCTAGTGTTCTGATGGCGAAACTGCTTGCTGCTCTTGAGTAGGTGTGCGTGCGAATTATGTCGGCCGTGGACTTGATATTTTATATTTCCTGCCCAGTACGATGTCCACTGAAATTATGATCGTACACATTGGAGCAAAACGCAGCTTAATTAAGGGCACTGACTGCCCTGCTTAAGGCATCCCCCTCCTAAAAACCTTACAGATATATTCTTTTGCCTGTGACAACCATGTGGAACGAGTTGCTGAAGAACACTGAAGACTACTACTTAAAATCCCCAGCATGAGAGATAAATGAAACAATGAATTGAGTAAATGCATCGGATAACAATGATACAAATGATTGAAAAGTGATAAATAAAAATGAATCATTTAACAGCGCAGTGTTAAGTTCAGCCATCTACAGTTCAAACAGCACATCAATATCACTTCGCGGAAGTGTGCAAGTAGTCGTAGCCCCACAAAAAGGACTGGGCTCCTCAATTCTGTATGAGCCATCAAACTTCCTCTTGGAAGATGGAGGATCCTCTGAGAATTCTGCAGCAGTACTGGCACAGGATGGCGAGGACGTTTCACTGCTCTGAAGTAATTCATCAATAAGAGGTGAAGAGCCGTACAGAGCTTTAAACAATCCTGGTGGAGACTTCTCTGCAGCAGTGATGAATCGACATGCAAGCCGTGGTTGAAGGATCCCTGGCGAAGGGGAGAGATCCAACCTCTCCTGTTCTGCTGGAGATGCCAAACTTCCTTGTGACAGCAAACTGTGAGGTGAGGGTAGAAATGTGGACACCGTTCCCTGGGTGGACTGTTCGTCACACACCACGCTACTATCATCACACAATGCCTCCACTGCCTCAGACAGAACTGGGAAATGTTTTGGTTCCAGAGCATGCCTGGACAAAGGGCCAATCACAGGACTTGATGCCACAGGACTGTGTGTACTGGACATAACTAGCTGACTGTCCAAATCCAATGTATTATCATCAGTATAGGGTAACTGCTCCTTTTCAATCCTCGTGGTTGAACATCGATGTGAGCTATATGGAACAGGTTTCTTACTTTTGCTGGCGTTCTCTAGTATCAGTGAATCAGGTTCTGACAGCCCAGTACTGCCACACCCACTACCAGTGCCATTATGCTCTGTTGTGGAACTGTTGTGACCTGTGTCAAGAAATTCTTTCCCTCGACTAGACTCATCACTGGACACTGGGATTATCGTTTTGGTGAATGGTGCTGATCTATAAGCTTTGGTACTGGCAATACTTGCCTCACCTTCAGCAGTTGAAGCACTCATTCCAGAGTCCAATTTGCATGTTGCTTCTAATGGTACTGCCAGCACTTCCCTGGACCCTGCTGAACAGTAGCCCAAGTCACTGCATTTATTGTTGCCCTGAACAAAGTAAGTCCAGTTTATGATGCAGGTACTACATGTAAGGCTAAATCCTGTACCTTGATGTATTGCTGATGGGAATGGTCATCGGTGCTGCTGGGATGATCCGCTGTACCAATAGGGACCAGGTTATTAGCCTCCAGAGCAATTTTCACACAGTAACTGACAAAGTCTGAGGCACCTGAAGTGGATATGAGAAAGATCTTATTAAGCTAGGTCCCAACTTGTACAGTTTCCTACTTCAAGGCACTGTAAAGCAGTACAAACATGGGACTTTGGGAGGTATATGCATGACTAAATATTTCAATATTAAAGTTGAAATGTTTGCCCCAAAAATCGAATCACTTATGAGTTACAAGTTTATTGATAAATTTAGGCGCACACGCACACACACACACACACATACACACACACACAACACACACACACACACACACACACACACACACACACACTACAAAATAGCTCTTGTGCAAAACCCACAAATAAAAGAACATCTTCGTAGTACATGCTTAATTGTACAGAGTAGCTGGTCATACAAGAGACAACTTTCTAAAATACGAACTGTTTGTAAGGACATGCACAAAATATTTTTCACATTAATAAGTTGGCTCAAAATCAATCAGTGTAGGAGAATGGAACAAATATTACCTCTAAATGGCATGTGAGCTCCACTGGAGGTGTTTGTATCAATCACAGACCTGGTATGGGAGAGTGTATTGTACACACCAATGAAGTCATAACATACTCACTCATGAATAAGCTTCAGGGAACCTTCCATGAGATTTAAATGTTTCGCCTGCAATACAATTAGTAAGACTCACATTAATTTTAACTGCCAATAGTTGGATCCTTTGTGGAGGACTCACACTGCATGTTACTTTACTACTCATGCCTATGATTGGTGCCAGACATATCCTGATTATGCCCTCTTTCACCATCACAATTTGTGTAATGCACATGTACAGCACTTGATGACATCATCTGAGTTCCCATATGCTTAATTTGATCCCAAGACGTCCTATAATAATATACTTACCTCTGATAGACAATCCACAGTTGTGTGTAGGTTTGATTTTCGGAAAAGAAAAATATTTGCAAAATCCGAAGTTTTCTTGCCACTGCGTGGTGAGGTATTGAAATACCTCTGATTCTTCACGTGATCCACATCAGATATGTTGTACTGCCTTGGCTTCCATACACACTGCCAAATGCAAGAAACGTTTTTAACATTCATAACTGGATTGCACTTAGTTCAGATATTAATGATGCGAAATGGAGAACATTGACAATATTATCTTAATGATTAAATCATACACATACTAACCCAATAAGGTATGTTGCCAAGGCAACCAATAAACTACTATCTGCAGTTCCAATCATGCAATCTGCAAACTATGTATAAAGACAGCAATCAACTAGCCAGCCAGGGTTTAATCATGCTGGGGTGTGCACTCTCCTGTACTAAAAAATGACCTTGAAGCGATGACCGCATCATGGCCCTAAAGTGGCACTAAATTATCTCAAACTTATACATAAGAAAAGAGAACAAAATTTTAAGTTTCGAATTCATGTTATTATTGTACTTCGCATGGGTCAAAATGCAGCCATTTGTGGCAACTTGTCTAGTAAGTAAAGTTTGTTGCGAAAGCTTTGGTTGCAATGAAAATACAAGCAGCAGGATGAAGTACCTCCTTGTGGTTCTCCCTGATGTACAAAGCTTCTTCAATGGTTCCCTCAGCAAGCAAACGGTACACAATAACATCTCGACTTCGACCTAACTTGAAGAATCTTTTTACGCACGCACACGCACACACACACACACACATACAATGTTGACAAGCAGATTTATTTACACATGAATAATAATCCTACTAAGCATTTTTGTCTACGCATTTCTGTGCATATAATTAAATTCTTTTGAATAAGCATTGAACTCAATTATACGAAAATCAATATTTAAGACTCAAAATAACACCCATGTATTAATTATACGTGTGATAGCATCTAAGAAAATGCCAGCCCACAAATTATCCCAACTTTCCATATTCTGACTAACTAAACAAAATCAGTGCGCCTCATAACTTGTTTTGGGTGTTAATGTAAGCACAAGGACCTAGTGCACAGATGGTTGTATTGTAGAAGTCCAAGATTTACATACATGTGTTCATCCAGAATACTCCAGTCATTCGTTTTTGAAGCAGCCACCTACCTCTCTTCTGATTGCACTTGTGCTAATAGGTCATAGTTTGGGTCAAATATGATGACACGACTGGCACCGGTGATATTCAGGGACATCCCTTCACACCTGAAAAAACACAGCCATAACCACAATACATCAACAGGTCAAAAGGCAGTAAGTGTACATACTTCCTTGAGATAAGAATGGCAAACAGATCAGGATCAGAATTGAATGCCTTGAGTGTGTCATAAGCCTTGTTGTTGATTCCATCTAGTCGGCAGTACATGTAGCCCTTGCAAACTAGGAAGTCCTCCAGAACATTTAGAAGCTGGTATAGCAAAGGAGAGAACAAAGTTCAAAGGACCATAGATTGTCCTGCGTGCGTGCACACACACACACACACACACACACACACACACACACACACACACACACACACACACACACACACACACACACACACACACACACACACACACGCACATACTTGCACAGAATTGCAATAGAGAACTACTTTGGCATGTTCCCCCTTGAACTTTGATAGGAGCTTCTCAACAGCCTTGATAGAATATTATCAGTACAAACCCCACACAAAACGGAACCTCATACTTGCATCTTTCCGCAGTACAGAGGGTCAGACAGCGTTAAAAATGAGGCATCATGGGTGGTTGCTAAAAATTGCGAGTGCTTTGAGAAAATGTCACAGCAGATCCTGGCAGTCTGTAAAGATACCACCAGTAACAGCAAATCATATGAATGCTGACAGAGACAGTGTGAAAACAGCTGAAGATAAATACAGCCTAACGGGTAGGGTGTTGTTGTGAGATGGTGGTGCAGTGCCTTCACCTTGTCCCCGTGCCTGCGGCTTGAAGACGTGGCTGGGAGTAGCAGACCTACGTGGTTGGCACACTTGGTGAGCAGTGTCATGTACTCCACCACAAGCGAGTTCCAACTGATTCCTTCACTATTCCTCTGCAGGGAGTCAGAAGACCTTGCAGTGAAAATATTTCAAATGCTATAATACCATGCATAGCACTGCAGTGATATTACTCATACCATCACGTTGATGACAAAACGAATCATCAGGTAATGGGTGTGGTACTGCCTTGTAAGGGTGTGCAAGAACAGGCAGAAAACAAAAAGAACTCGGTCCTGTCATGCATAAGCATGGCGGTACCAAACCCACACCCCTTACAAGGCATGCCACACCCTACCACACAAAAAGTTAATTAGTATAACAATTATATGAGTTATTATTATTGAATTTCTTAAGCCCAACATACACCTGTACACTAGGCAACATGTTGTGCGCACAATGGTATGAATTTTAGCAAAATATCCGTAAACCAATGTCTTACTGCAAATACAATTGGATTCATCAAGTTGCATGCAACATTGTTGCCTAGTGTATGGTCGCCATAAATGTTTGGTCTCTCATATGCACACCTTATAGCAACATCTCCTCTGTCATTGCCACTGTAGCCTCACCTTATAGCAACATCTCCTCTGTCATTGCCACTGTAGCCTCACCTTATAGCAACACTCTCCTCTGTCATTGCCCCTCACCTTATAGCAACACTCTCCTCTGTCATTGCCACTGTAGCCTCACCTTATAGCAACACTCTCCTCTGTCATTGCCACTGTAGCAGTCGCACGCTTCCCCGCTGCTCAAGATAAGCTGGACATCATCGCACTCAACAATACTCTGGTAGATGCTACCCTGCAGCTCCGAGGGAGGGCAGAGGACGGTGTAGTCTCCTGCAGTGGGTGTGGTTTAGGGGTACGACATGGGACAATCCAATGGTCACCTTAGGCAAAAAAAATTATGCACCTGTATATTGAGTTACCTCTCGTTGGCAATTGGGAACTGAGTGTGGCGCGTGCTCTACCTAACACGCAGGACTCCACCACTTCCTTTAACTCAGCCAACTCTGAATAATGAGCACCATCGGTATGGTGCAATGCTGGGCATGCACTTACTTCCACGTCCTCTGCTAGTCTCCCTTTCATCGTGGCCACAGAGGTTTCGCTGCCCTGAAATGGACTGCTCAAATGCTGATTGAAAGCACTGCAGGGTGCCCAGGCCACTAGGATTCATCCTAAACAAAGGAGGGGGGGCATCAAGAGATGCAAGGAATTGTAGAAAACATTCTCATTCACTTTAGGACACATCTTTGCATGCAACAATTGGCCTATTCAGAAACTGAATGCTGACATTTCACTTTGAATATCTTTATTTGTATCTTCCATATTTTATGACCTGCTTCACTTCACTTCACACATCCAGCATGTTCTCTTCTGACTTGTAAATATTACTGCTGTTCTAGTGCCTTACCAAACATGGGTGTGGCCTTACCCAAACATGTACGTGTATAGACATCAGTGGGGTGTGGCCTTACCCAAACATGTACATGTATAGGCATCAGTGGGGTGTGGCCTTACCCAAACATGTACATGTATAGGCAGACTGTCTCAATAGCACACATTATTAGCCCTCTGCAACAGTATCTTACCATTTGAACAAACTCCATAACTCTGTAAACCGTATCTCAATAGTAGGGTTGAAGAGAGCAATCCTGGTCAAGTACAGCAAGGAAGGAGGAAAATCATGTCACTAGACCACAATTAATCACATGACAGGTAATAATGCTGCTAGTAAGGTGCACCAATCACATGACAGGTAATAATGCTGTTAGTAAGGTGCACCAATCACATGACAGGTAACAATGCTGCTGGTAAGGTGCACCAATCACATGACAGGTAATAATACTGCTGGTAAGGTGCACCAATCACATGACAGGTAATAATACTGCTGGTAAGGTGCACCAATCACAAGACAGGTAATAATACTGCTGGTAAGGTGCACCAATCACATGACAGGTAATAATACTGCTGGTAAGGTGCACCAATCACAAGACAGGTAATAATGCTGCTAGTAAGGTGCACCAATCACATGACAGGTAACAATGCTGCTGGTAAGGTGCACCAATCACATGACAGGTAATAATACTGCTGGTAAGGTGCACCCATCACAAGACAGGTAATAATGCTGCTGGTAAGGTGCACCAATCACATGACAGGTAATAATGCTGTTAGTAAGGTGCACCAATCACATGACAGGTAATAATGCTGCTGGTAAGGTGCACCAATCACATGACAGGTAATAATACTGCTGGTAAGGTGCACCAATCACAAGACAGGTAATAATGCTGCTAGTAAGGTGCACCAATCACAAGACAGGTAATAATGCTGCTGGTAAGGTGCACCAATCACATGACAGGTAATAATGCTGTTAGTAAGGTGCACCAATCACATGACAGGTAATAATGCTGCTGGTAAGGTGCACCAATCACATGACAGGTAATAATGCTGCTGGTAAGGTGCACCAATCACATGACAGGTAATAATGCTGCTGGTAAGGTGCACCAAGGCTTGTCAAATTGCATGCAATGCTACTTTTAAAATGTCACAATGATTTCAGACTTTTATATAGTACTAACCATAGGGTTAGGGAAGTTGAGCAGATGATAGTCTGAAGCAATTTAATTATAAAGTTGACAGGTGACACGATAGAATTACAGAGGCTTTTCTTTGATAAAGGTCCAAAATCAACTGCTCAACTTGACTCAATACTATTGAAAATGCATTTTTATTACAATAGCAGGCTAATAATAAAGTACAGACACATATTTGGTTGCTATGCTCATGAGCTTAAAAACTTGAAATAACACTTTTGGCAAGTTTTGCCTTGGTGCATTATAATGCTACCAGTACAGGTTATAATGCTACCAGTACAGGTTATAATGCTGCCAGTACAGGTTATAATGCTGCCAGTACAGGTTATAATGCTGCCAGTACAGGCTATAATGCTGCCAGTACAGGTTATAATGCTACCAGTACAGGTTATAATGCTGCCAGTACAGGTTATAATGCTACCAGTACAGGTTATAATGCTGCCAGTACAGGTTATAATGCTGCCAGTACAGGTTATAATGCTGCCAGTACAGGTTATAATGCTGCCAGTACAGGTTATAATGCTACCAGTACAGGTTATAATGCTGCCAGTACAGGTTATAATGCTGCCAGTACAGGTTATAATGCTGCCAGTACAGGTTATAATGCTACCAGTACAGGTTATAATGCTGCCAGTACAGGTTATAATGCTGCCAGTACAGGTTATAATGCTGCCAGTACAGGTTATAATGCTGCCAGTACAGGTTATAATGCTACCAGTACAGGTTATAATGCTGCCAGTACAGGTTATAATGCTGCCAGTACAGGTTATAATGCTGCCAGTACAGGTTATAATGCTGCCAGTACAGGTTATAATGCTGCCAGTACAGGTTATAATGCTGCCAGTACAGGTTATAATGCTGCCAGTACAGGTTATAATGCTATGTGATCAGCTTAGATCTCATCATGTCTCAATGGATCACATCTCAGGGTCATATGACCTTAATCATGCAGCCACATAATGATATGATTCACACATTCATGATGATGCAACATGTCTTACTCCTCTTCCCCCAATGGTAGTGCACACCCAACGACATCTTGGCATGTGAGGTGGTTACAGAAAGGAATGGTGTGTAGTGAGGAGAAAAGAGGGGTGGTGTGGGGAGGGGGAAGAAGGGGAATGGTGGGGTGGGAGGAGAAGGAGGGTGGAAAGGAGAGGTGTATGGTGGGAAGGCGAGAGAAGGTGTATGTGAGAAGAGGAGGGTATGGTGGGAAGGTGAGAGGAGGGTATGGTGGGAAGGTGAGGGAAGGTGTATGTGAGAAGAGGAGGGTATGGTGGGAAGGTGAGGGGAGGGTATGGTGGGAAGGTGAGGGGAGGGTACGGCAAGGAGAGGAGGGGAGGAGAATGATGGAACAGAGCATAATAAGGGTACGTGTAATACAACACATGCACATTATGTTCTATTAACAAACGGCAAAAATAGCTGTTTGCGGTCATTATAACCAAAAATATTCAGCAGCTACTCAGCAGCAGTATGCAATGCACAAGAATTCCAAAAAAGAACAGCAATGCAATTCATAATTATGACTTACTATTTATTTAGCTGGAAATAATAGATTTTAAAACAAAGTCATAAGACTACTGGTATACTACAGGTTCAGATTTTTGGCATCATTGCACTAAACTTTAATCTTGGCTGGTTTCTATAAAAGACAAAAAAAGATAATATTACTAATTTTCTGTACAGCTTCTGTGTTGGATAAGAAGAAAAATTGTCGTTCCGTTTGAAATCACTACCTTGTATCTGCATGGTCTCACTTGTAATGGTTATTCTTACAATCAGTAGGCTGAATATACAAGTAAAACATACTTTTGTGTTTCAATTTAATGGGTCATTGAGTTACAAAGCTTTCCATCATCCCCGTCCTATCCCTCCCTTCATCACACCATCCCTCCCTTCGTCCTACCATCTCTCCCCTTACCATCCCTCCTTCCACCAGTCCATCCCTCCCTTCATCACACCATCCCTCCTTCATCACACCATCCCTCCCTTCATCACACCATCCCTCCCTTCATCACACCATCCCTCCCTTCATCACACCATCCCTCCCTTCATCACACCATCCCTCCCTTCATCACACCATCCCTCCCTTCATCACACCATCTCTCCCCTTACCATCCCTCCCTTCATTACACCATCTCTCCCTTCATCACACCATCCCTCCCTTCATCACACCATCTCTCCCTTCATCACACCTTCCCTTGCTGGATCCATAAACCACATACCTCCTCTTAACCTTCAGCGAGTCCAGAAACACAGTCATTTGAACATCACAATCCCCAGAGATGAGGTCATCACACACCACAGCCAACCAACCCACCGAATTAAGATCACCCTGGCCAAAATTTTGAGAGAAGTTGTAAATGCGTAATGTGTACTGTACCCTATAGGCAGTCCCATCAAAGCAACACATTGCCATGGATCCGCATGCTTCCCCTATGAACACACACATAACATATATGTCATTAAAAAATGATTGACAACGTTGCCATATGATGCAAGCAGTCCCCTCAACAATTCACACAGCCCATGATATATCGCCATCTGAACCAATGGTGGCAGTTGCAATCAACTCTGAACCGTTACGCAAAGGCCTCACCATGTGTGCCACTGCTGTGTCGTATGCCACCAACACAACATCAGGTGCCTTTTCATTCATACGAACTCCTCTTCCCAAGGTGTCAGCATCACTGGCGGACTTTGCATTGGCACCGGTATAGATACTAGGACGAATGAATTGAAGTTCAAGCGCATGGCACATAAGCATTGTAGACGCACATTTCCATTACATCACCATCACATGCAAAACATGACAGATCTGATTACACCTTGTAACTTCAAATATTCTAACACACACATGGAGACATACGCATGGCTCAAGTGGCTCCATGTTTCCAGCTCACTGACCCAGCAATCTATGACGGAGGCTGGGCAAACTATGAGAGCAGCTCCAGTGCAAGACAGCTAGATGAAATGAACATATGTACGTCACAACTGTATGGCATATGAAGCACATATATATGTGTACACATAGTGAGTGCAAATGTATAGGCATGGTGATTATCACAACACTTAATCACCACATCGCCTAATCACCACAACACCTAATCACCACAACACCTAATCACAACATCTAATCACCACAAAGCCTAATCACCACAACGCGAGCCGTTTATAACAAGAAGACTCCTGACAATCGGATCGTTTAGCTAGTTGTTGTAATCGAATGAGAAGACGAAAGTGAGTAATTTCGTCGTATGTTTTATGTCGCAAAACCGCGCGGTTGTAGAGAACAAAAGGGTACTGCCCGTCCTCGTACCCAGTCCCGGAATTATCCTCCTCCTCCTTTTCCTTCTTCTTCTTCTTGACCACACATAACTTGGGATAGGAACACATTTAATTAAAGAATGGAAATTTCACCAATAGCTTCAGAATTGGCTGGAGGAGTACCTACTGTGATCAAATAGTCGATTGTATATTTGGTAATTGTATTGTTATATTTGGGCCATACTAAACGCTACTCGTATCATTACAAGGCAGAATCTTGACAAGTTTAGAATTGATACCAAACCAGAAAACTACAGGAGCAGTAGCAAATGATTTACAATCAACTATTCGGTCAGTGTAAGACGTATAATTAGATATCTATGAAACAAATAACTAAAATAACTAAAAAGATTCTCTATGAGAAAGTTGGTGAAATATAGGATTTGAAGGCAATGGTGGTGTAAAAAGCAAGGGTCTGTAATAGTAAGGGAAAATGTCATAGTCCTGTATTTAGCACACGAACATAGTATATGCTACAAACGGGCTAAATACAGGACTATGACATTTTCCCTTACTATTACAGACCCTTGTTTCCTTGCTTTTTACACCACCATTGCCTTATCTCACCAACTTTCTCAGAGAGAATGTTTTTAGTTACTTGTCACCACAGCACCTAATCCCCACAACACCTAATCAACACAACACCTAATCAACACAACACCTAATCACCACAACACCTAATTACCACAACACCTAATCACCACAACACCTAATAACCCAAAAAACACACTCAGTGTACCTTATCCTTGTAAACCTGGTGGTGGGTCATAGAAGCGTTAGCTTTATCTCCGGGTCCCACTCTCCCAAGAACAGCACTTAGGAAGGCAATCACCTGATGGAGACATGGCAGCAGCTGAGCACATGTAAACACAACAGCATATCAAAGGAGGGTACCCACAGGACATAGGCTGAGTACATAAATCATGATGCTTTGAACTGGAAGATAATTGACAAGTTTTAGATCATAGAAAAGACACCTTCCTCCTCCCCTCTACCCTCTACCCTCCTCCTCCCCTCTACCTCCTCCCTCTACCATCATCTCCTCTACCCTCCTCATCTCCTCTACCCTCCTCCTCCCCTCTACCCTCCTCCTCCCCTCTACCCTCCTCCTCCCTTCTACCCTCCTCCTCCCCTCTACCATTCCCCTCCCCTCTACCCTCCTCCTCCCTTCTACCCTCCTCCCCTCAACCCTCCTCCCCTCTACCCTCCTCCTACCTTCTACCCTCCTCCTACCTTCTACCCTCCTCCCCTCTACCCTCCGCCCCTCTACCCTCTTCCTCTACTCTCCTCTTCCTTTCTCTGAATACCAGCATGATAAAAATATATAACAGTTGAAAGGACTACCCCCACTCCTCACAGGGCACCTGACACATGACATCATAACAACAGGTCTGATCCTCGCTCAAAGGTCTCATATAATCAAAGGCAGGTCTCTGTCACACTTAAACCTTGATATGATGAACTCAGAACCATTACATCGTAGGTTGTAAAAGCTCCCACCTCAAAAATCAACAGAAAAGCTGAAGCAAGGTGACATATTGCAGTCCTGAAGTACTGCTTGAAGGGAATGGTATCCATATGGTCTGTCAGCAGCTGCTGATTGCATGAATATATTCATACTTCAGATGGCATTAACCTACTCTATACTCAAGTGCATGCAAGTTTGCTGCTTGAAGGTGGTCTAACAGGTAATGAGGTGAGCAGGTCTAAGCACTCAAACATCTGTGAGCAAGTCTGTGTGCTCACACACGTACTGCTACATACAAGCAGGTCTGTGGTTCACACACGTACTGCTACATGCAAGCGCTCACACACGTACTGCTACATACAAGCAGGTCTGTGTGCTCACACACATACTGCTACATACAAGCAGGTCTGTGGCTCACACACATACTGCTACATGTAAGCAGGTCTGTGTGCTCACACACGTACTGCTTCATACAAGCAGGTCTGTGGCTCACACACATACTGCTTCATACAAGCAGGTCTGTGGCTCACACACATACTGCTACATGTAAGCAGGTCTGTGTGCTCACACACGTACTGCTTCATACAAGCAGGTCTGTGGCTCACACACGTACTGCTACATACAAGCAGGTCTGTGCGCTCATACAATATGAATTAAGGGTCAATGACAGCGTTGTGTTCAACATTACACCAAAGGTGCACTCTATTAAGAGAAAGATATTACCATGCAGGCAAATGGAAGCCAACGCAACATCTTTCCACAATTGAGGTTTTACAGTTTCGTCACATAAAATAAAAGCAAGCATAACAACGTATATTATGGCACACAGCCTTAGTTACGCACACAGCCTTAGTTACGGTGCTTGTTACTTGTGACCTTATTCTCCTGAAGGGAATGTCACATCTGTTGTGGGTCCTCTTGCACAGGCCCACCTTATGTTGTGCGTCCTCTTGCCCAGACCCATCTTATGTTGTGTGTCCTCTTGCCCAGACCCACCTTATGTTTCACTTGCCCAGACCCACCTTATGTCGTGTACCCTCTCGCCCAGACCTACCCAACGTACCTGAACTTTCTTTCCCAGTCCAGATTCGTCACACAACACTGATCCACAGTTTTTTTTGAACTGGTTGTACAAAAACTGTACCCCATCACGCTGGTAGGTTCGAAGGTACTGATTTATGGAGGCTGGGACCTTGGTAAAAGAGAAGGACACACCAGTATGGACTTTGGTATCTCAAAGGGTGTACCCCTGTGGACAAATATCCCCACAAGTGAGATCCTCCCTCTTCACCCTATCCACCTCACCCTCCCTCTGCAAAAAAACACACACACACACACACATACACACACACACACACACACACACACACACACACACACACACACATACACACACACATCCACCTGATCATTTTATCTAAAACGCAAGCAATTATAACTCAATACTTAGGTGGTGGTCCTCAGGTGACCATAGGTGGTGACCACTCTCAAGGTGACCATAGGTGGTGACCAATCTCAAGGTGACCATAGGTGGTGACCAATCTCAAGGTGACCATAGGTGGTGACCAATCTCAAGGTGACCATAGGTGGTGACCAATCTCAAGGTGACCATAGGTGGTGACCACTCTCAAGGTGACCATAGGTGGTGACCAATCTCAAGGTGACCATAGGTGGTGACCACCCTCAAGGTGACCAAAGGTGGTGACCACTCTCAAGGTGACCAAAGGTGGTGACCACTCTCAAGGTGACCAAAGGTGGTGACCACTCTCAAGGTGACCATAGGTGGTGACCACTCTCAAGGTGACCATAGGTGGGGATCCCCAGGTGACTATAGGTGGTCACACCCCTCCCTCCTTCCCTCTTCCCTCCCTCCCTTCTCCCCTCTTCTTTCCCTCCCTCTTCCCTTCCTTCCCTCTTCCTCCCTCCCTCCTCCTTCCCTCTCTCTTCCCTCCACCCTTCCCTCCCTCCTTCCCTTTCTCTTCTTCCCTCCCTTACCTTAACAGGTGGGGATACTTCACTAGATGATAGCACAAAGTCTATCTTCTTGCAGCCAGCAGTGTAGGGAAACTTTGGTCTCTCAGAATACCTGTAGCCTGAACATAGAGAACTAGCATAAAAGCTGTAAGGCTTCAAAGAAGCGTAAATTGTAAAGACGTAAGCGGTTGAGATGGGAGGAGTTGGCGAGGGAGGTGAGACGAGTTTTAAATGGAACTTGAGGACGTTAACACATCTATTACATAGCACACCTGCGCAGGAATTGGACGCGTCTGTTTGTTTCAAATGGAGGAACCCTGTGGCACGTGGTTGCGATAATCCTACATCATGCGAGTCGCCTGCTTCGTTCGCAAGCTCAGTAGACCTACAGAAATGTGCGGTTTTGCGTGGATTTCTCTCGTTATGTGTGCACTGATCATTCACCAGTTGGTGTCACAAGTTGTAGCATCGCTATCTGTGTCCTCTTCAGACATTTGCCGCGCCGACGCATGCGCAGTAACGCATGTACTCAAATCTAAATACAACAGACGGAGAGCGTTTAAAAACCCAGTGTGTGTCCACTTCTTTTGCACTGTTATATTGCAGTTTTGTAATTAAGGATCATCGTTGTATCAACTACAGATGTGGTTCTGACAAATGAGCTACCCCCCCCCCCCCCCCCCCCCCCCCCCCATACATCACCAATACACATCACTGCTACTATGCCACTAATGTACACGATACAAAAAAGATAAAAATAAAAATTAATAACTGCTTGGCACTAGAGCTGAGTAACTTCAAAGGTTGCCACGGCAACATACTGGTCATGCTTATAGCCAGTATACCCAGACTCAAGCCATGCTGGGTAGTAACGGGCTTCATACCAGCCTGGGGACAGAGGTGCCTAAATACAGTTAGAGAGAGAGAAACAATGAAGGACCCGTGGGGACAACATGATGGCCCAACTCACCTTCAATGTCACATAGCCAGAAGCCTCAGATTTTTGGTTGTATTCATATGCCAAAGATGCCTTCCCACTAAGAGCATACATACCTGGAAGTCACACACATATTCAGGGTTAACCTTAAAACATAGATCTCCAAAACGAAGTACACACACCAATCCAATCCTTCTCCGACATGACAGGCACACTCCAACGAACCTTAATATCAGCACCTACCACCACCTGTGGGCGAGGTGCATTAATATAATATGACCTTCATGCACATCCACACACACACACAACACACTCACACACATAAGCACACAACACGCACACACTCAAACACACATAAACACACACATAAACACACTCACACACATACACACTCACACACACAAACACACACACACACTCACATACACACACATAAACACACACAAACACACACACGCGTGCACACACACACACACACACACACACACACACACACACACACACACACACATACACACGAGGTAAATGCACACGCAAAAAAAAGCGTACACACTTTTTCTGGCTCCAGTGAAATAGTGGAAAGTTTCATGTTGTAACAAGGAAGTCGGAAGTACCCAATGGCTGATGAGGTGGGTGTGTTGATGGTCACCTGATACAAGCACCTGAAGTATCCATGAGTTTGCAAACAATGGAAATCTCATACCTTAATGGCATAAGGCTTCTTTTTCTCCAAGTCAACAAGCAAATATGGTAGCACAGAGGAGTCACTGTTCTCCTTCTTCATGTCTTCTATCAGGTACTCCTCCTTACATGCTTGCTGCAGGGGACAGTTAGTCACAGGCGTCAGGACTCGGCAAAGATGCCAGGAGGTCATGACAGTACCTTGGCCAAAAATGCAAGGTGAAGAAGGTGTGAGGAGGACATGTAGTAGTAGGAAGAGCTGTCGTCCTGAAGAGAAGGCCTGTAGCAAAGGACTCCTTTTTCATCCTGCAATATTAGAAGTGCATGTTGAACAGAATGTTCCCTCCCTCCCCTCCCTCTTCCCTCTCCATCCCTTATCTCCCTCCCCCCCTCACACACTTTATCCCTACTTTTAACACTAATACAGTCCCCTCCAAGGGAGAGGATTACTGATAGCCCCAACCCCCTCCACTACACCAAGTGAGAGGCCACTATTGGGCAGCTTAAGCTCACCATTACCTCAGCACACACCCTTCACTCTTTTTAATGTACCCACATAGGAGGGAAGAACCTGGCACACAGCCATACTCACATAGAAGATAGTTGCGTCATTCCTGAGTAGTTTGCCCTGGTCATCACCAAAGCAATGGAACAGTAGCTTCCCTTGACACCACGCCTTTTCCCTTGATTCCCGTGTGGGCAGGTCCAATGGTGGATTGCCCTGTGTGAGTGTGTGTGTGTGTGTGTGTGTATGTATGTGCGCACGTTGCGTGCATATGTGTGTATATGTATGCGGCACATATGTACATGTATGCATGTTGTGTGTGTGTGCATGGGTGTGCATGTGTGTGTGCATGTGCGTATGCGTGCATGTTGTGCATGTGTGCATATTGTGCGTGTGCGTGGTGGGACAAGTGTACTGCAGTGTTAGGCCCTACCAATGCTGCATGACTGCCATATGCCAAGAGGCTTCAGTCAACCCGATTACTACAATAGTTATTAAAAGTAATAACCTGTTCAAATTCCACGGCCGATGTCCTGGTCTTGTGATCCACAAACGTTGCCCTAAGGTGCAGTGGTTGGGGCAGAGAGGGGTGTGCCCTGTACCCTGCTGAGTGGGTGGCCGGGGCCTTGTCTGTAGGGGGGACTAGCAGTGAGTGATGCCCTACACCCCCCCCCCCCCCCCCAACCACCACCACTTTGGGGTACCCATACCCCCCCACCACCACACTTTGGGGGTGCCCATACCCCCCCGCCTCCCCACTACCACCACTTTGGGGTGCCCATACCCCCCCGCCTCCCCACTACCACCACTTTGGGGGTGCCCATACCCTCCCCCCGCCTCCCCACCACCACCACTTTGGGGGTGCCCATAGCCCCTCTGCCTCCCCCCCACCACTTTGGGGGTGCTAGGTACCTCCAAACCGAATGGCCAACTTGACGTCCAATGAAACAGTAGAGGCAGGATCCAGAGAGAAGTTTGAGATGTCTCTGTACTGTCCAATGGATGCAGCGTGACACTTTACCCACTGGCCATCTGCAAGTGGGTGGAAGGTAGGGAGAGATGGAAGGGAGAGGAGGAGGGATGAGGAGAGAGGAGGAGTGGGGAGGGAAAGGAAGTTGTAAGGGTGTAAATCCAGAAGTGCAAGGTGTGTGTGTGTGAGTGTGTGTGTGTGCATTAAAGTGAGAATAGTCACCCAATCGTGCTGTGCTCATCACCTTGGTCCTTATACTCTCCAAATAGATCAGTCACGGCTATCGGTTTATCGTCTGTGTTGGTCATCTTCAGAGTAGCAGTGAACCAGTTGTTCCACTTCCCTGTACAAGCAGGGGTGGACAGTATAACACAGTGTCTCCATACACATACCCATCAGGGTTACATAACCAAACCTGACCTGATTATGCGTTACAGCGCACACAACGCCACACCCACAATGCCACACCCACGTACACCCTAAAACCTAACCTTCTGAATCAGGATAGCTAGAGGACACCTTGGTCTGTCCATGTTGCTGGAGCTTCAGGGGACAGCTGTGTGACCAAAAGATGGCCACAAAATATTATAACACCCCCACCCCTCCCTCCCTCCCTCCCTCCCTCTTCCCATCCCCCCCATCCCTCCCTCCCTCCCTCTCTCCCTACAGGGTAGTTAACCTGGTCTGATTTATATGTGTGGTTCTTGTACTCTTGAAGAGGGCTTACATGTATGCTTTTTCACTGGGTTGGAAAACAAACCAACCTGTTAGTGACCACACACTCATAGTCATTCTTTCTTTCTATGGAGTAGTCTTCTCCAGGCTCCAGCAGTGACCCCTGTGTGCATATGGTCAGGATGAAATATCACCATAGCTAGTCCCCAGACCAGGTGCCAGTATGACTCACAGTGTAAGTATCGGCAGGAAGGGTGTACCCACTGATGTCATCCTGCAGAGAGATGGGGGGGAGAAACTGAACTGTGAACAGGACTGAAGTGATTTTTAGGAGCCTACCATTGCAACACTTGGATCTGATATGCAGGTCACTTGTCCCGGCTTGAACGTGCCTCCCTCTAAGAGCAACTCCAGTTCTTTGGTCAGGGGGGAGGATGGGGAGGAGGAAGGTGCCAAAGACACACGAACAGCTACACAAGAGAACAGGAGGTGTCTCCATACACAACCACAACCACCCCCTCCCTCCACCCTCTACCCTAAATTTACAGGTGGCAACAGAGTCACTTGACTTCAGCTCAACCTTCACGCCCCAACCAGTACTGCCAGTCCTCTCCAGAGCAGTCAAGTGAGAGGACTGGAGGTGGACCCAAACATGTACGTGGGTGAGAGGACTGGAGGTGGACCCAAACATGTACGTGGGTGAGAGGACTGGAGGTGGACCCAAACATGTACGTGGGTGAGAGGACTGGAGGTGGACCCAAACATGTACGTGGGTGAGAGGACTGGAGGTGGACCCAAACATGTACGTAAGTGAGAGGACTGGAGGTGGACCCAAACATGTACGTGGGTGAGAGGACTGGAGGTGGACCCAAACATGTACGTGGGTGAGAGGACTGGAGGTGGACCCAAACATGTACGTGGGTGAGAGGACTGGAGGTGGACCCAAACATGTACGTGGGTGAGAGGACTGGAGGTGGACCCAAACATGTACGTAAGTGAGAGGACTGGAGGTGGACCCAAACATGTACGTGGGTGAGAGGACTGGAGGTGGACCCAAACATGTATGTGGCACCTAATTATGCATTTCATTTACCTTGCACAGTTTCAGTTCCTCTGTTGTGTACGCAACAACAGTTGTGCACTCATTACGGCTGGTACCCACCAGGATATACACATGGTGGTCCTCCGATAGGCCAACCTTAAGGGGTGGGGAGGAGGGACAGAAGGGTGGGTGGGTGTTGGGGGGGGGGGGGGGGGGGGGGGTGTAAGGAGAGGGGAGGAGGTTTGCATTCGGTTACATTGAACGAAGTCAATGGTGCGCCTGTATCATCATACCTCAGCCCACATACAGCTGTCGGTGATGTGGTCCTTCAAGTCCAGTTCCATCCACACACACTGCGCACTTTTAGACTATAAGGGTTGGAAGCAACCATATGTGCACACCTAATGACATGTACAGATGCAACACAAACACACACACACACACACACATACACACACACACATACACACATACACAACATATACACACAACACATACACACAAATACACTCATCACCCAACACACTCGTACACATACACAAATGCATCACACACTCATCACATAACACATACATAAATGCACACACACACACACACACACACACACACACGCACGCACGCACGCACACACGCGCACGCGCACACACGCACGCACGCACACACACACACACACACAACACACACACACACACACACACACACACACACACACACACACACACACACACACACACACACACACACACACACACACACACACACACACACACACACACACACACACACACACACACATGCAAACTAACCAGTCCTTCCATGTAGGTATAATAGTTTTCATAGACATAGTCAGTATGGTGTTTGCTGGAGTGCTTGCCCTTCGTGCAGCCTGGGATCAACTTGGATGACTCATAGTTCCTGTCTCCCTTCTTACAGCAGTCATACTTGTAATTCCACGAACCAGCCGGCTTCAACTGCCCGCTATGATACTTACACAGACCCGCTGTAGAGAGTGCGTGCACGCGTACATGAATAGATGCAACCCGCCTCTATTACTAGGGTGTCGTGAACTTTACCCGCGTTCTCAGACTCCTTGTACTCGGTGCAGCACTGGACGCACGTGAGAACGGCCTCGGGCTTATTGGGTGCGAGCGCGCCGCCTCCGAGCGACCCCAGCTGCTGCTCTAGGTTCTGAGGTCGCATCCATATGCAAATTATAGGTTACGGGCCATGCGGTCGAACAAAGGGTAAATTATATATGAACTTACCTCTAACCGTATCAGAATGTCCAGCTGAGTTCTCCTGAGCTCCTGAACAGTGCTCTTCAACTGCAAGAATTCTTCCTTGGACGCCATCTCACTATAATCATATGACACTGTAGGGGCTTACCATATTTGGGGGGGGGGGTGCTAAACGAAATTTGTTTGTGTGCGATGATTAATATTAATGAATCATGCATCTGGTAAAACTAGTTGGGCGTGGCTTGAAACTTAAAGTGCATTGTACTAAATTTATTTCTGCTGCAACGGTGTTTGCACAATTCAGCATTTCAGTGTTGGTTATTAGTGAGCCCAGGTCTCGATGTGCACGTGTCAGCAGCAGCCCCGGATCCAGCATAGGCTCGGGGGGGGCGGCCGCCCCCCCCATTCATACGAAATGCCGCCCTCTGGGACCAATTGCCGCCCCCCCCCCCCCCCCCCCCCCCCCCGCTCCATTCCCCACGCACTATCACGCACGCGCGCACAAACCAAGATATAAATCATCGAACGGCAAGCAGCACCCCCCCCCCCCCCCCCCCCCCGCTTTTGAATCGGGCCTAAAACGGACAGCACCCCCCCCCCCCCCCCCGCGTTTGGATCGGGCCTAAAACGGACAGCACCCCCCCCCCCCCCCCCCGCTTTTGGATCGGGCCTAAAACGGACAGCACCCCCCCCCCCCCCCCCCCTCCCGCTTTTTGTATCCGCCCCTGGCTTCGCATGCATTCATTGTCAATGTGCCGCCCCTCCAGTAAAACCGCCCCCCCCTTAGCCAAATCCTGGATCCGGGGCTGGTCAGCAGTGGTTTTCAAAATATATGAATCTGATTAACACTTAACTCTCACTATATTCATTACCGGTTGCATAATAATACTCCAGTGTATTTTTGAAACCCGATCTTACAGCAACCTAAGGTTGGAATACCAAAACTATCACTGTTCTCGAAGATGATGACACTACTATGTATGCCTTATTGAAATTTGGAAGGTCTCATTGAACCGCGTGTGGACGTAATTTATTCTTTTGAAGTATTTTCTTTTCTTATTCTATACGGCTCATGGTGACCACGTCCCACCCCCCCTCCCCCTCCCCCCTCCCCCTCCCCACCCCCTCCCCCCTCCCCTCCCCCCTCCCCCCCTCCCCCCCCTCCCCCCCCTCCCCCCCTCAGTAATCGCTAGTCGACAATTTTTCTGTATGAATCACAAATAAACCCTATAGGAGGAATGACAATTTAGCGGCTCAGAAACAACACTGTATGTCAATACCAGAGATTTTAGTACTCTCGTATCTCTGCTCGTACCCAGATCCGTGTATCCAATTACGCGATAATGTACGTACGTGGGCATATAAAAATGAAATGGGTCTGGACAGATATCGATACAGGGCCGTCGCCGCCAGTTCGGTTGCGGTTTTAACCGGACCACTTTTCGCTCGTATCTCAGCCCCAGACCAATATTTTACCATATAGATTAAAGAACGGTTGGCCAGCCATTCTGATTTTTTACCAAGCACGCGCAATGACATGCGTGTATTGTAACGTTTTTACATCTACTGATTGGACTTCTAACCATCCGAAATGCCCCAACGGCTAGAGCTCCGCCCCAGACCCCTATGAATGTTGCAGTGCTATAACTTCAGCTTTACGTCACGCATTTAGTTTTAAATTCAGAATAACCGGACCACTTCTATTATGGCGGCGACGGCCCAGCGATAACCGGGAGTCGTAATCTCTAGTTTCGTGCCCAGACCCGTACCCAGGCCCAGAAATGACGGTCTGCCCGGCAAAAGTCGTTCTACGTACGCACTATTTTAAGCGTACAATCAGAATGCAGGCCACGATGTTGCATATACAATATCCATGTTCATTTACACGATGGTAAATGTTTATAACTCAGTCGACAACTTAATTGATCAATTAACTACTTGAAGGGTCTTAGAGCTGGGCTTTTCCATAATTCGTTCAGACCAGAAGAACGTGATTCGAATGATGTTTTTATTAGCTTGCTACGGGCAGATAAAGTTCGGCAATGTGTTTAACCTACTCATTGGTAACCAACCATATGCAGCGTCGAATTTTAACTGACTTTAGCACGCTTGATAATTTGTAAAGACGCATAGCTACATCATCACTTGAGGCAAGCTGACTCACACGCACACAACTGATAGTTACATAGACCACACCGCCATCAGATAAAATCAGAGACACCCACACAAAGATGGCCCAGAGACTCTATACAGCGCCCGCAGCAAAAAAAAAAAAAAATCAAACAATAGATTGAACTCCCACAGCCTGATACAGGCTCCACTATATACATTCCGATACCGTCTGTATCAGAATGTAGGTACAGTTCAATCACTTCTGCATTCGCTATCTTTTTTTGCTGTGCATGTGCCCTCGTATGTACTCGGATACGGAAGTACGTACTTAGAAAGTACGTACTTCCAAACGTACGTCCCTCGTTCTAACCTGTCGAAGTTCGATGCTAACGAGACCACATACCCAGGTAAATCCATCTATGATAGCGATTCGATCATACTCCTTCGCCGATTCCGTCCTGTTCGTCTCTAACTCGAAACTGTGTTGGACTAGCCTCAGAAAGCAGTCCACTAATTGATCAATTACACTGTTAATTAGTGTTGCGGCAACATTTACACCCTATGACGTCAATAAACCATCGCAGCGAGTGTGTGTTTGGGTACGAGACTTTGCTACCTCTATATGCGAAGATGCACAGGTACATGATTACCAAACTGCAAAGTTGTGCGCATGCGCACATAACCCCCCGGGTTATGGCATGCATGAATATAAAAGGACCAACATATACAGCTGCAGAATTATTGTATGCACTTCAACTGCGCAAACTGAGACAAGAAATGACGGAAGGAGTGTTACTATTTCTTGGCGTGTTCACTTTCTTTGCATCGATAGTGTGCTATGTCATTGGAATGGGCCTAGCGTGGGGATTCTACGTTTTGGACCAGAACAGAAGCTCTATAGCGTTCGCTGCAGCCATCATCGTCACTATCCAGTTCATACTGACCCTGGCGCTGACCTTGGTCGCGTGCGGTCTGAGAAAGCAGAAAGAAGGAAGATACAGCTTTGCGGTGTCTTTGGCGGTTATCGCCATGTCCGGACTGCTCACCCTCATCGCAATTATCTTAGTCATCGTGGGGTTGACTCAACATCCACACAAAGCCGTCGGTGCGTTTACTATCATCTTCAACTTCCTGGGGACGATGTTAAACTGCATCAGCTTGGGCGTGACGTACATGGCGGGACGCAGCTTCAGAGGGTGAGCATGTGGCTGAGCCGGCCGGCATACGTCGCAGCGTTTGGTAGACTACATATAACAAAGCGCACGCATGCCGTTATGTTCAGTTACAACGTTTGTCATATAAAAACCTTTTTTTTGGTGTGCACGCCGCTGTATTCCGCGAGTTCATCGTGTTATTAGTAAAAGAAACTGACATATGCGTGCAGACATCGTCGATATTTCATCCAGCTAGTTGCGATACCGCGGTATTGAATCGGCTGTATTGTACTTTGAATGAGAACGCGGACCGACCCGGACCGATACACGACCTTGGCGTATATTATGAATGACGCTATACTATATAATGTGAATGTACATCGATGCAAAGGGCATGCGGACTGTCCTATTGCATCTTCATGGCACTCGTAATGGTTCGATCCAGGGCTATCTTATTGCATCTTCATGGCACTCGTAATGTTTCAACCCAGGACTTTCTTATTGCATCTTCATGGCACTCGTAATGGTTCGATCCAGGTATGAATGAAATTAAAGCACGCGGTGTAAATAACCCCGGCTTCAAACATTGCATGCATGGTATGGCCGTAAGTAGTGACAAAACGTTGCACTCGTCATTGAATCGTGCAGCTATCCGATTATACAATAACTACGAACAACAGGCGCATGCATAAGACGTTCAATGCGGGAAACCAGCCATCAACTAAATGCATGAAGCCAGAGACGTTCAATGCGGGAAACCAGCCATCAACTAAATGCATGAAGCCAGTGCTACATACGCTACATAATGCCCGGCGTTAACCGGTTTTTTTTTTTTTTTTTTTTCAGAATTGATAGTTAATTTTTCGTATTATTAAGCCTACCTAGCAAATAGGCCAAGCGGCTATTTAGCACATACATTACTTTTTTGGTAAAATAATTTTTTTTTCGCTAACCGGAGTTAATATACACATGGGCGGTATTTAGCATTGATATACACCGCTAAAAGATATGAGATATGCGGTGCTTCCCTAAGGCCACGACGAATTGATAAGTCGTTCCACCGATTCCCGGCCGATGAGGCGTAGGGTGTGCGGCGGCGGCAAAAAAGTAAATCTAATTCTGCGGTGGGCTGATAACAAATCCATTTCCGTGTTTCCCCTATGCAAAGGGGTGTATACCGTAAACTTGTTTAATATTATTTTATCATTCTGATCCTTGAGTAACGCAGTAACGGACATTGTAACAGCCAATTGCTGGCAAACATGGGTAGGCGTATCCAAGTCTACAATGTGATGTGCGCCGAGATCTGAGGGAGAGATTTCAGTTTTCACGACAGTCGATCATGACATTGCCATTGTGCGATCAAATAAGCCGCCAAACGTCTCCTCCCATTCACATTTATGTATACGCCGAGGGAATACAACCTCTTTTGTAGTGGCACAAACTACTATACAACTTAAGTACGCCATTCGTATTAAACTTCCTGTAACGCGGTCAATGGCTTTGAATTTAATTTATTTATTTTTTAGTTTCGAGCGGCGGAGTCCGTGAAACGAAAAATCAAATCGTCATGGCCTAAGGTAGATAAACATGCATGTAATTGGTAACCTTCCACTCGATTCTATATTTCCATGTAATTCAAGCCAATTCTGGGTTAAACCCTTAATTGTAGTGGTACCCCGAGCGCGGACTAGTCCCATACCCAGACCAAGGCTGCGGGTGGATTACATCACCACTACGCGAGAAGTGGCCCTTAACAAAATTGGTTCGATCTTGGCACCGTTCGTAGCAATCATTAACGGTCAATTGAATGTACTAAGCCTTCGATGGTCAATAAAGGGAAGAATATGAATCGAGCACTCCTGTTTTAGAGAGCAGAAATAGGAGGCAGACTTCTAGTCCAACATAGCGTGCTCAATTCGAGGCTGTGGTCTACCAACGCCAACACGTAGGGCAAACAAAGCTGCCAGTCCGGGTTAATAAAAACATGTCCTTCCACACTGGTATCGAAGAATTCTGGAATAGCCCATGGTTGATGGCCAGCTTTGGAGATCCCCAGCTTTTAAAACTGTCGAGATCAGTATATATAGGAGGCAGGGACCAGTGGCATTAGAACATTAGCAAAGCACTGTTTGTAGCTAGGAGGTGAGGGCTGCGGCCATCTTTGGAGGCGCGTCTGTGGGTATGGCCGTAGGTAAGGCTGTAGGTAAGGGCCCCCCACCCCCAAAACTATTTCATCGCTGACCTTTTACCAAGTAAGGTAAAGGTCGCGTAGAATATACGGTCATGGTGGGTGCCTCTGATCTTTATCTGAATGAGGTGTAGGCGGGAAGGCTTTCCATGCAGCTGGGTGTCCAAATTACAGCATCAGTCCGGCGGTACATACACTGTCGTAGCCGCCTATTTAATTAACAATGAGCGTGGATATTGAAATGCAATTATCGTGACGTCACGGAGCGCCTGCATTCTGATTGTACGCTTAAAATCGAGAACCAATTTTGTTAGGCAGTACGTTCACCAGACCACTTTTCGCATAGCGGCGATGTAGTTCATCCGCAGCTGCGAGTGTTGGTCTGGGTACGAGACTAAGCGCGGACCGCAGGACATTAAAGGCGTTTCTTCACTCAGATGCAGATCCCGATTGGGGGTGCGTCCATACTAGTTAATTAACATTCATTGATCGATGCAGTTTCGGAACATAGAAAGTGCTAGTGACAAATTTTGCCGTAGATCGAGCCAGTCTCTGATCGAGCGGCAAATTATTTGGGGACGAGGTTGCAATAATGACGTGTACGTTAGTGTATGCAGTCCTGGCTGTGTGCTCCACCCCAACAACGCTGAGGCACTTACGCGAGCTGTTAGTGGTACTTCGTGATGTGATGTGAAATTCGGATTCAAAGTTTAAACGTCTAACTTAATCACTGTCACCGCAATTTGAACGGGCACGATTTTAACCACATGGCAGCAAGTGACTTACAGCTGAGGAAGAGAAAAACTATAAGCTTTTTTCAAATCCAGAACTAAAGAAAGGGGCTAAGAATTAACGGGAAAAGCAGACGAAGGGGTAAGTATGCTGCTCTCTAATTGGAACAAAATGCTGCGATCGTTATTTGCGTACGTGTTGTATACTCGGTGGGCAGATTTGTCTATGGGATCTCCAGGTGAAGGTACCTAGTGCTGAGCTCAGTTCATGGTGTTTCATTTACATCGTTGGACCAAATTCAATGAATCAGCCGTATATTTATTATCAAGTCGTCACCATCGCGATTCTCATTACCAGTTCGGTTCCAGCTGCACGATGTATCGTAGTATTCAAGTGATGGCCGGCCCTTGAGTCTCTTTCCTATTTGTAATAACGTCGCTAATCACTGGCAGTTAATGTAGAGCTTGATTGTTAAGCGCAATTAAAGTAGGGTATTGAAGGAAATCTCACTTAGTACTGCACGTGATGACCTACTGGAAACAGCATTAGATTGGTGTCAGTCTAAAAAAAAAATTCAAGCATTAAATGAAATTCACATGAAGTTTCAAGTGTGCATTGTATTATTACATAAGCTCTTGGCTCTACACAATCATTTCTGCATTTCTTAACTTCAGGCACCAGAGCCAGAGGATCCTCGGGTACAGAAAACAGTGCTAGGGGTTACCGGAAGAACACTTGATATGATGGTGCCAAGGTTTAAGGTGTGTAAGGACAACTTGTTGCTGTTTTTCACTATGTAAAATTGTTTAGTTTCTAACTTTTTGTGCAGTATGACAAATATTGGATTGGCCCTCCTCCAGAAAGGGATGTATTTGTCATTGGGCTGAATGAAGGTGTATAGGCTTCTCAACTGAAGGATCTTTGCTCAGCTGTTGCGCCAGTGCAATCAATAAAATTCCATCATCACCCAAAGATGAAGGCATTCCTTGGTGCAGTTACAATATACTTCGACTCACATTGGAAATGCGCCACATTGGTACATTGAAGGGGATTTAAATGGTCTAACGTAGTCAAGCTTCATGCTTATCATACTTCTCCACAAAGTTTTTCATTTTATGGCAGCATTGCTCCCATGTACGATCGTACCCACGTGTGGGTTGTACGCCTCAAAAGAGGTTGCATGGAGCAGATATATGATGGCTGCTGCATGGGTTACATTTTCAGGAATTGCTAGGCACCTGGCCATTTTTGCATATATAATTCACTCTCGCTCCGCCTATATATGCTTATATGTATACTTGCTGTCGTAGTCGTCTCAGCATAATTCTGATATGGCAAAATCAACTGGCTCCCACCCTTAACTGTGTGTGTGTGTGTGTGTGTGTGTGTGTGTGTGTGTGTACATGCATTGGTAGTTAAATGTGTCATAAGATATATTAACTTGTTGTGTACAACTCCGTCAAGCTGTCGCTGCACATCAGCAGCTCCCCATATCCCTATGAATGTGCGAGTTTGCTGTTTCCTCAAGACTCCTGTGTGAGGTCATGGGTACGCCCAAAAACTGCAGTTTGGGCAATGAATGCTAACTACCTAGTGTTGACGCACCCCCAATCCGCGGATCGATCCGGTTTGCCGTTGCTAGTGAAGAAACTGGACAATTTATTACAATGAAATGTAAGATAAGACACACATCACACAAGCCGGATGCTGTCTGATGAAGCAGACGCATGGTTGAAGGGTGGGTGCTATATATGCAGATCTTGCTGAAATGAATGATGCCATCCAGAGATATTGACAACAGGGAAAGAATTATAACAGTACATGTACATCGAGCAGCACGTATCGCGTGCTAGTCGGGTCGCGCGGGCCACGCCCATTGATCATGCGCGCGATAGCTTCGGTTATACTCGATCGATAGGTTTTATATTTTTTAAAAGAAGTATCCGATCAGCTTGCGTTTGCGTGCACCTCCCAAGTTAGGCCGGTCCCCCCGTCCCCATTAACATGACCTTGCAGTGAGTGATTGACATTCAAGATATACATATTAAACGACCACATTTTTGGCAAGGTCAGCCGGTCGCTTTAAAAGCGGCGCGCGCAATACCGTGCATGAATGCGATCCATTGAGATGGCTATACGAGCGCTGACTGCGTCGTGCTGTGTGCTTCTCCTCGTATTGCACTGCACGGAGGCTGCTCCTAGACGCCCTGGACTCACCAAGTACGCAAACTCGACGCGCCCGGGTGGTGGAGTATTCGGAGTGGATGTATCGAGCCCCTGGGACGTTGGTACCTTCCAGTGCTTAGTGAGCCAAGGCTACACCGTTGGCGTAGTTCGCGGATATCAGAGCAACGGTAAGTCAAAGACATGCATTCGGCTATCACGTGACCCATGCGGCGTGTTATGTATGATCGTGTAGGCGTGCCGGACCCCAATGCTCCGCAGACAATAGCCAATGCGTGGGATGGCGGCTTCGACCATGTGGACGCGTACCTCTTCCCTTGCCCCCAGTGCAGCGATTCCGCGACGGATCAGGTCAACCAAATGGGTGAGCTTTTATGTACTGTACCCAAGAATTTTGGGAAGGGGTTCCGATGTAAATAATTAATGAGCGCGTGAAATCACCCAGCGATTGCACTGCTTTTTAAGGGGATGTATACATGTGCGTAAAACTTGACTCCGGACAGCACGCACACTCGATTTATACAGGAGCGGATCCAGGAATTTTCGAAGGGGGGAGGGGGGGGGGCACCAATTATTAATTGGTATTAATTAGTGAGATATAGGCGTGGGTTAAAGCAAGGGGGTGGGTGCCGTGCGGAAGGGGGATACATGAGCGAAAAGTAACAGCTCGCTAGAGCGAAAAAATAATTATTTCATCCGGTGTACTTAGCAACCCTACCTGTGGTATGACAGCGCCCCTTCTAAATGAAATTCACTGTTACTCGTGGCTTTGCTGTTATGCAACGTTTCGCAATCCGCCCCTTTTCATTTCCTACTACGCGCCACACCTACCTGCACCTCTTGCTATATGTCATGCCTCTTTCTAGCCAGAATAAGAGCTTCAACCTTGCTTTGCTACCTTGGTGGAGATGAGATGTGCAACCTGTTAGTTTGTCAATGAGCACGCAAACAGTGTATGAAGATGAGTGATGCATGCATGATCTGCTATGGAAAATGTGTATGGTATGATACACAGGTTGCTGCAGCATTACATGTGCTTTATCCCTAGGACAGCTTTGCCCCACCATTCCTACAAAGAACACAGATCAATTGCATTTAGGTCACTGGCTCATTGAGGCAGGTAGACATTGCGGACAAATGTCTGTGGAGTAGGGCAGGCGAGGCTAACTGCCGTTGGGATTAAGCTGCATGCAATGCTGCTTGGTTTGCACGTGTAAGAACCATACACACTTTTCCATAGCTGACCATACACACTTGTCCCTAACTCTACATGTATACATGCTACACTGTATCATGTACCACTACCACTTGTGTATGATATGATGAAAATAGGCTAGCATATATATACCATGCCATCGTATTTGCGTAAACCATGCCACTTACTTCCCATCTTGGGCCTTATTCATGGCTCCTGAAACACGCAACAGTTTTCTAGCTCCAATAAAGGTCGCCTTTAGCGGGATACTTAGCTCTGCTGGACCCTTAGGTAACGCACACGAATAGGAACACTTACGGAGGTTGTTTCATGGCGTTGTAAATTGGCTAGTAGATGTTCATAGCCAGATAACAACAAAGCACATGCGTGGTGCGCATCAAAACTAATATACGCCTTCTTTCACCAATGCTATGCCAATGGATACCCTTAGCAACAGTTGAACACATCAACTTGTGAAGTGTTCTCTAGAGATGCTGCTTACTTTTTTGTTGAACACTGTGACTGCTGAACTTCTTCAACGAATTGTTGATTTTGCATTTTCGTGGGCCTGTATTTGGATTGTTGAATTTGAAGATGGCGACTAAAAAAAAGAAAATGTTTCTTGACATGAAGGAGAAGATGGAGGTAGTGAAAGAATTCAAAGGTGGTCGACCCGTAGCAGATATTGCTCAGCATTTTGGAATTGGACAGACTCAAGCGTATCGTATTTTAAAAAACAAAGATGAACTAGAAAGCCGAGTAAAGAATAATGCCCCATTGTATCGTAAAGTAATTGCTACCAAAGGAAAATTCCCTGAGATCGACACAGCTGTCTTTCATTGGTTTTGCTCCATACGTTCATTTGTTGGTTCCTGCAGGCCACTTCCAGTGTCCAAAATGATGATTAAAGCTCGAGCGGCGTTAGAGGCTACAAATAGAGGCATTACAGATTTTAAAGCTTCTGATGGATGGGTGTGGAGATGGCGTTCGCGCTATAATGTATCCAATTCTGTTCGTCTCCATGGTGAAGCTGCGGAAGTTGATTTGAAAGTAGCTGAAGAACAAATGGAAGATCTTAGAAGACAGATTGTTGCTAAAGGATACAAGCATTCAAATATCTTCAACATGGACGAAACAGGTTTATTTTACAAAGCAATTCCAAGCAGAACATATGAGATTGGTCATATTGATAAGAGACAAGCAGGAAGAGGTGTGAAAGCAATGAAAGCTAAGGATAGATTGACGGTAATCCTTTGCGTTAATGCTCTTGGAACATGCAAGATTAGCCCAGTTTTCATCGGAAGTAATAAACAACCCCGTTGTTTTAAAAACAATCCTCCACCCTAGATCAAGGGATTATAGCATCATTCAAGACGGGATACAAGTATAAGTTACTTACTAAACTTGTCAGCACTGTTCCAACATATGAGAGCCTGCAACAAATGGCAAAACATTTACCATCTGGACATGCTGGTTTGGAGTATGGTTGTGCTCCTCATGTGAGAGATGCTGCAGAACTAATAAAGGAGTCCTGGGATAACATCCAGAGTGAAGCAATTGAAGCGTGTTGGAAGCATTCCAAATGTCTAGCCACTCAAGATACAGGTAGCACAAGCAGTGAAGACCATATTTCACGAATTAAACAGAGTGCTGTACAGCAGATGAGTAGTGTTTTGTCAACTTTGCAGCCTGGTGACCCTGCTGTAGCCCATATGCTAAGTAGCACTGGCTTGGACAGCGTGATGGAACAGACCCATGAATTACAGGATTTGGCTTCCAACTTGCTGATTGAATGGATTCAATTGGAAGAGTGTGCAGGGATGAATAATGATGAAAATGAAGAAGATGATGAACCAGATGCAGGTGAACGTCAGCCCATTGAAAAAATTGCCGTTTTGCAGCGTGTTGTACCCATTTTGCAAGAGTTGCATACTATTGGTGCTAAGCTGAGTGATGTTCCTATCATGAACTTTGCAAGAGAGACATGCAATCGCTTGGCAACATTTGGCTCTACACAGTAGGATTGAGTGGTTTGAATGCAATTTGTACCTCTGCAGTTCACTTCCTTATTTTTAAATGTCCTCTGTAATTCTCAGTGTAATTAATCATAACAAAAATATTAGCAGCATCTCTAGAGAACACTTCACAAGTTGATGTGTTCAACTGTTGCTAAGGGTATCCATTGGCATAGCATTGGTGAAAGAAGGCGTGTATTAGTTTTGATGCGCACCATGCGTGCGCTTTGTTGTTATCTGGCTATGAACATCTACTAGCCAATTTACAACGCCATGAAACAACCTCTTTATCCACGTAAGTGTTCCTGTTCGTGTGCGTTACCTAAGGGTCCAGCAGAGCTAAGTATCCCGCTAAAGGCGAATGGTTTCGTTCCATTAGGACCTTTATTGGAGCTAGAAAACCGTTGTGTGTTTCAGGAGCCATGAATAAGGCCCGAGAGGGGAAGTAAGTGGCATGGTTTACGCAAATACGATGGCATGGTATATATATGCTAGCCTATTTTCATCATATCATACACAAGTGGTAGTGGTACATGATACAGTGTAGCATGTATACATGTAGAGTTAGGGACAAGTGTGTATGGTCAGCTATGGAAAAGTGTGTATGGTTCTTACACGTGCAAACCAAGCAGCATTGCACGCAGCTTAATCCCAACGGCAGTTAGCCTCGCCTGCCCTACTCCACAGACATTTGTCCGCAATGTCTACCTGCCTCAATGAGCCAGTGATCTAAATGCAATTGATCTGTGTTCTTTGTAGGAATGGTGGGGCAAAGCTGTCCTAGGGATAAAGCACATGTAATGCTGCAGCAACCTGTGTATCATACCATACACATTTTCCATAGCAGATCATGCATGCATCACTCTTCTTCATACACTGTTTGCGTGCTCATTGACAAACTAACACGTTGCACATCTCCACCAAGGTAACAAAGCAAGGTTGAAGCTCTTATTCTGGCTAGAAAGAGGCATGACATATAGCAAGAGGTGCAGGTAGGTGTGGCGCGTAGTAGGAAATGAAAAGGGGCGGATTGCGAAACGTTGCATAACAGCAAAGCCACGAATAACAGTGAATTTCATTTAGAAGGGGCGTTGTCATACCACAGGTAGGGTTGCTAAGTACACCAACAGTTTGTTTTTTTCGGATGAATATAATTATTTTTTCGATCTAGCGAGCTGTTACTTTTCGCTCAAGCAAACCGCCACTGTATGCCCCCTCTCGCGCGAAGCGCGGAAGCGTTTGGTAGCTATACGTTCAAAATGCAATTATATTGCACGACTATGAATATATAATTAGAAGGACGAAAGGGGGGGGGGGGGGCACGTGCCCCCGGTGACCCCCCCCCCCGTCCCTCCCGGGTCCGCCACTGTTATAGGCGGTTCCCCTTCGCTAGATCCGCCCTTGACTAAAATGCATGCTCATAGGGAGCGGAAGCTATTTGAGACCCATTGATTACGATAGGCTACAATCTCAGGATGTTCATGTGTATCACAGAATGGAGCATTTGAGGAATCAGCTCATTTATAGCCAAGTTTGTGCACCCACCGAAGAACTGTCATTATTGACACTTCACGCAAATGGTAGGTAGCCTCATGCATGTCCAAAAGTTCGGGTGGAATAATATCAGGATCTGTGAAAAGAACTTCATGTATGTAGTCCTGGATGTGCTGAATGGTCAAAAATCCATCTTTGTGCTTGCCACCTAGTTTTAAACGCTCACTAATCCATTGCCTTAACTCAAACACGAGTGCTGGTGAATGAAACAAAATTGATTTCTCTCTTTCACCACGTTCACTTTGACCATCCAGCAAAAGCTCTTCTCCTGGCTTCTCATAATTCACTCCATCTTCTCACAGTGCGTGAAACATCCTGCTCACTTTTTCCTAGGCATGACTTGCTGAAACTCCATCACTCAACTCAAGGTAATACATGTGCAATGCCAGGACCTTTGCATCGCAGTCAGTGAGGTCAGGCATAAATTGACTTAACTCCTCTAGTTCTTTGGCAGACTTTTCTTGAATCCTCTTCCGTTTCTCTGTCACCTGCTGGCGTTTCTCTTTTGAGCATTTCTGCAAACGCTTCATTACACCCGCTAACAGGTCTCTTCGGGGACTCTTTCGCTTTTTCAGCTCCGTCCATGCCGACGAGGCAGCCTTACTAGCATGCCTTTTAGAGTGACTGCTAGTTGGGATTTCGTCAGGAGGGTTCTGAAAAGAACCGTGTCGATCGCTAGAAATAACATCCTCAGCCATTCAGAAACAACACCCTCGATGATTAGATAGGTTATGAAAGTTTATGCGTTTTTAAACGTATTCAGTGTCTAATTATTCAAAATGGCGACGTTACCAAGCCACTGGTTTTTTTGAGCTTGTTTTCTACGCTACGTTTAACGTTACAGGCCGTGGATGGAGCTAATTCGATAGTACACGTATCGCACAATGTAATCTGAAAATCCTGAGTGCTATAATCTTCGCAAGAGAAAAAACCTGACCTAACACAAGCACACCTACAATGGTGGTGTTTTTATGAATGCAACTGTAACGTTCTATCCGAAGTTGAATGCGTAAGACTCAAATGTTGAAGACATAGATGTACTAGTGATATACCAAATTTCATTGAAAAGACGAAAAACTCAGGCAGAAATCAATACACAAGTTGATTTGGAGAGGGGTAGCTAAATACGTTAATAACTAACCATTGGTATCACGTGATGACATTCTTTTTCAAGTTCATTGTGCCAAGTCATATCAAAATAGAGGAATGTAAGTATTTTTAATTTATCCCATACTACTACTGAAAAATACAACATAGAACATAAAACTTTGGGGGGAAAAAAAAAAATTGGCCAAGTATGATGTTCTCCACCGTACACAAATAATAGATACAATGCAATGACATTGCGTCAGACTTGCGTAAACTAGAGAGTTCAAACAATAACTGCAGCATCTGATCAGCAGCTGACACTGGAATGAAACTAAAGTCTATTCCAACATCACGTAACGGCACTGACAAAAGGCAACGCTGATGCAACGTTCAGCCAATGTCATATTTTAAACCAAGCTTAGTAAGAGTAGGTAGCTACAATTACATATACCTTTGAATAACTTTATCGGTAGTACTCTTTCGATGGCCTCGTTTGGTTTTGCAGGGTACGCTTAGCCTTCCCGTACCGCACTCTCTTCGCCAAGCGAGCAGATTCAGGACTCTCCCAATAAAGTTGTCTTTTAGCGGACCGTTTCTTTTCTGGGTCTTCTTGATACCGCTCGCGTTCAGCGGACCGTTTCTTTTCTGGCTCTGCTTTGTAGGATGCCCATGCCGATTCTAAAACATCGTCTCGAACTTGAAGGTATTTCGCACGTCATTTCGCTCGTTTCTTTTCCTGACGTGAAGGCATCAGGGGCGGATCCAGGGGGGGGGGGGGGGGGGGACACACCGTAAGCCCGTGCCCCCCTTTCGTTCGTCTAATTATATATTCATAGTCACATTTTAAATTGCATTTTGAACGTACAGCTACCAAAAGCATTTATCCCCCTCCCGCACCCACCCCCTTTCGGTGAGCCACGCCCATTTCTCACTTAATTATAACTTGTCATTATTGGTGCCCCCCCCCCCCCCCCCCACCCCTTTCAAAATTCCTGGATCCGCCCCTGGGCATTTTGAGAAAAACAACTTCACTAACAAAAGAGGTTACACCAAACGACCAAAGTGTTTATTCTAGTTGTTCGCCCTTTATTTTTAGATATCTAAAAGTACGTCTTACAAGTTTATGCGTCCTACATAGACCGTATAGTCAAATGTTAATATGACATCGACTATTTTATATGAAAGCGGCTCTTCCATCCTATTCTGAAGCTATTGGTGAAATTTTCATTGTTTAAAAGTGTTCCTACCCCGAGTTATGCGTTGCCAAGAAGAAGAACAAGGAGACCATGTTCCGGGACTGGGTACGAGGACGGGCAGTATCCTTTTGTTCTCTACAACCGCGCGGTTCTGTGACATAAAACAAAGACGAAACTGCTCATTTTTGACTTCTAGCTCGATTACTGTAACAAGCTAAACGATCCAATCGTCGGGAGTCTTGTTTTTAATGAGATTCATAGTCCAACTTAAATCCTGTATGGAAGTTTCTAGCAAAACTTCCAATAGTTTTACGAATTAAGGCATATCCATCAAGTGAAATTGCATACGTTTGTCCATTAATTCCTTCACACACACACACACACACACATGCACACACACACACACACACACATGCACACACACACACACACACACACACACACACATGCACACACACACACACACATGCACACACACACACACACACACACACACACACACACACACAGATCACAGCTACATGCATGCACAGGAATACAGGGGATATTTATAATATTTGTTATATAATCATCCTTAAGAAATGTTTTTAGAGCCACTGAGAGCTAGCTGGTTGTGCATGGGGCCAGCTGCATGGTTGTGTGCAGCTGGTAGTGGAGCCAGAGTTGGTTGTGGAGCCAGGGCTGGTTGTGGGGCCAGAGCTGGTCATGGAGCCAGGGCTGGTTGTTGTGGGACCAGAGCTGGTTGTGAGGCATGGTTGTGGAGTCAGGGATGGTTGTGGGGTTGTGCATGCATGGGGTCAGGGCTGCATGGTTGTGCATGAGCCCAGGATTGGTTCTGAGGGTAGGGCTGGTTGTGCATGGCATCAGGGCTGGTTGTGCATGGTAGGGCTGGTTGTACATGGGGTCAGGGCTGGTTGTGCATGAGGCCAGGGTTGGGTGGTGGGGGTAGGGCTGGTTGTACATGGGGTCAGGGCTAGTATGTGAGTCCATGCAAGCATGCATGGACATTAGAACCTTTCATTTTCTACAATGCCAGTGTCTCTGTTGTGTAATGTAAAACAGTCAGTGCACAACTATAACGTAGTAATGTACTGATTAACCATTTTGACCTAGTTGCTAGGTCTCGTGCACGAACTGTTAACTTTAAAACGTATAACAGAGCCGCTTCGAAAGCAAAACAATTATCAAGTTCATTCCATCTACAATACAAAGCTATGCGCCGTTGGAGCCAGAAAATTCCTCAGTTTATACACAGGCCAATGAGTAAATGACCTACCACTTAAAGTGTATATCTTTTAAGTCGCACAGTGTTCGAGTGGCTTAAGCTACGATCATGGTACTTGTGGCGTCGGATAGAGTACAAGTTTTATAACCATAAAACAGCGTCAAATATATTACCAAGTGTTGTGTTCAAAAAGAGTAGCGCACATTCCAACGTTGTTCGATTGCAATATTTCATTGCTAAGCACACGCAGCCATTTCAATATTTCTGGGCGTAGGTCTTTTTGACCCACGTTTCAATGTATTGAAACAGTAGTGACAATCATATTAATTAAGGGGTAACTAACGCCACACCACGCCCACCGGTAATTACAATATATATTTCCGTGGCACAATTCTAGAATTGATTTTACGTTTTGATACATGCAGTCTGTAGCAAAATGTACATGTACAGTCGGCATCAGAATGTCGGTGTTCAATGCATTGTAGTTATTACAGGTGATTTTTTTTTCTGTGCCGAGATAGTTTTGACATTGGCAGCATATTTTCCTCGTAAACTCATAATGAATTTGCCTTTATCCTGGGCAGTCTTGTGGCTGTTACCGTAGACTTACAAATTGACGGATCTCGTTTCAAATGTACAAATTAACCATCTCAACTTGTGACATTTTCAAACAGATGCTGCGTTTCTTAACCATGAGAAACTTTGTGCTATAAGTGACTCACTTATAACACTGCTAGTAGTGAGATGTATACACTCGTACATCCTTTGTCTGGCTATGCTTGTTGCGTTGTACATAGCCGACGCCAAATTAATTGTTGATTTGGCAGCAAAATCAAGCCCACTAGATTTTACTGTGAAATCATGCACTAATTCAAATTTTGATTAAAACAACCCTTGAGAAATCAATAATTGATTTTATGTGCAGTTCTAAAACTTGGCTCGAGCGTTCACTTCACATACTTGCTCTTATAAAATCGGCTGAAACAAGCTCAGAGGAGAAGATAAAGAATTGATAGGTTTTTTTTTTACGCCGTGCTTGCAAACAGGGCGTAAAACCTCTTAATAATTAACATGCATCAATCATCAGCACAATGAAAGATTTGTTAAGCATCCAAAACAATCAGTGGTCCACTAATTTCATGGCTTAATTATATACTAACATTTGAAAAAATTGGTGTTTCTAGCATCAATGTAGCATGTTTTGCTCAATCACCCTTAATTGATGCAAGGAGTGGTCCATGTGTTGACCACTCTATAGTATATAAACACCACGAATGGTGGAAGGGCAGGGTGTTTTAAGAGAGCTCAACGATCGTGTTTGGGATCCCTTTTCCTATGTATCTACATGTAAGTAGTGAATGACATGACATCACACAAGGATCTCTTCTTGAAGAACCTGGCAGTTGGGGAATCATGTCCACTAGATTATCGAAGGTGCGTTATACCGTACAATAGAACAGAGTCCTCTGGAAGGCATGTTAATTATTTGATTTTCTAAAAGATATCATGATCCTCTAAGACTTCTTTCTTACACACTGGAAATTGATCAAGTTACAACGGCATTAATTTTTAATTGTGCATAGATTTTAATTGCACGCGTCAACTTTGATGTTCCTTGATGGAAAATGTTATACAGTCCCACGAATCCTACATTGCATTGAAATTTGGACAATAGGCCCACACCCACTTTGAATTTTAAGTACTTGGCATTATGGCTCATAGCAACGCCTGAAGCTTGTGCGCAAGAAAATATCTATATTTTGTCTAGCCTTGAACGAAAGTAAAGGGCTTGATCTTGCATTTATTACATCTGTAGACTTGATCGATTTATTACATCTGTAGCTTGATCTATTTATTACATCTATAGGCTTTGATCTTGCATTTATTACATGTTTAGTTTACTTCACTCATTTCAGTGTAGTACCATATTGTGTACCCAAAACGATTAATGTATGCAACTTTATATATCTAGTGGAAAGTCATTTTCTTCTTTTCTCACGTGGTGAAATGGTGAGGATAGGATTTCTGGATAGATTCCAGCCCCTCAAATGATCTTCAAGGTTATAAATCATGACTTGTACTATTCTTGTACTATTCTCTTGTACTCACTGAAACAGAAGACTTGTAATAGGCTGGCCTACTACTAACTCATAAATATTACAGCACTAAACAAGCTAGGTACTTGATATGCACTCACCACTTGAGGCTTGTGTACTGGAAACATTTACAGAGAAAACGGACCCGACACAGTATGAAATGGCAATAATTGTGTCACATACGTGGTGCTCATGCATTATTAATGACATCATGGTTTGTTGTATGCGTAATAACTCACAGCTATCACAATGCAAGTTAAGGACAATCCACGTCAAATATGACGGCACATTAAAAGAAAAAACGATCAATGTGTAGTCCTTTAAAAACACATGGATGAACAATGCCATTGTATAAGTTCATTTTTAAAAAACCTTTTCAGAACTTATAAGTGCACCAATGCTAGGAAGTCTTGACAAAAGCCTTTGTTTCCTCGAATTGGAAGGGAAATGAGGTGCAACAATGATGGTGACAACATATGATGTTACGTTACACGTTGATTCCAGTCCACGTAATAATTAAGAGTTTTTAATAAAAGGCCAAACCCATCCCTAATGGACAGGTATGGCACCCTAAATGTCCATCCAATCATAACAATTAACATCTGATTATTGTGCCATTTTTTTTTTTGCATGCAGTTGATAGCTTGTCTGGAACTGACTATGGCATGATATGGCTGGACATTGAGGTAAGACATCCTGCAGCCCTCGAGCACGCCCGTCGGATCGTTCTGCTCTCGTAACTGCTTTATTCCCGTGCACTCTTGCAGGGAAGTGGTTACTGGCTGGGTGACTACTCAGCAAATCAGGCCTTCTTTGAAGAGCTACTGTCCGCAGCATCAGTAAGCCTTGCATGATGTTTATTTATTTATTTATTTATTACTTACCTTGTGCAATTTCATCTCACAATAACAGTCACAAAAGAGTACCGGTGTGTATGCAAGTGCGTCCCAGTGGAGTGCCATCATGGGAGATGGCTATACAGGAGGGGGGGACCACCCCTTGTGGTATGTTGAGCTTAGATGAGCACACCAGCCATCTTTAAAATTAAAAAAAAAAACTGTTGGAATTTATCTTGGCAGGTATGCGCATTACGATGGAGATCCAGCGTTTGATGACTTCTCACCATTTGGTGGGTGGGGTGGTCCCAACATGAAGCAGTATGCAGGGGATGCGAACGTGTGTGGTAAGCCATGCAGTGCACTGGACAAGATTATTATCGTTACTTACACCACATGGCTGACAGACTATTTATATGGGTAGCGTTGATAATGTCTGCTTCTGGCCATGAATTGGAGTTGATAACTTGTATTGGGTGCAAGCAGCCATGGCCAGCTAGGTGCAGGACACAAGGTAGACTATGGCCAGCTAGGTGTAGGACACAAGGTAGACTATGGCCAGCTAGGTGTAGGACACAAGGTAGACTATGGCCAGGCTAGGTGTAGGACACAAGGTAGACTATGGCCAGCTAGGTGCAGGACACAAGGTAGACTATGGCCAGCTAGGTGCAGGACACAAGGTAGACTATGGCCAGCTGGGTGCAGGACACAAGGTAGACTATGGCCAGCTAGGTGCAGGACACAAGGTAGACTATGGCCAGCTAGGTGTAGGACACAAGGTAGACTATGGCCAGCTAGGTGCAGGACACAAGGTAGACTATGGCCAGCTAGGTGTAGGACACAAGGTAGACTATGGCCAGGCTAGGTGTAGGACACAAGGTAGACTATGGCCAGCTAGGTGCAGGACACAAGGTAGACTATGGCCAGCTAGGTGTAGGACACAAGGTAGACTATGGCCAGCTAGGTGCAGGACACAAGGTAGACTATGGCCAGCTAGGTGTAGGACACAAGGTAGACTATGGCCAGGCTAGGTGTAGGACACAAGGTAGACTATGGCCAGCTAGGTGTAGGACACAAGGTAGACTATGGCCAGCTAGGTGCAGGACACAAGGTAGACTATGGCCAGCTGGGTGCAGGACACAAGGTAGACTATGGCCAGCTAGGTGCAGGACACAAGGTAGACTATGGCCAGCTAGGTGTAGGACACAAGGTAGACTATGGCCAGCTAGGTGCAGGACACAAGGTAGACTATGGCCAGCTAGGTGTAGGACACAAGGTAGACTATGGCCAGGCTAGGTGTAGGACACAAGGTAGACTATGGCCAGCTAGGTGCAGGACACAAGGTAGACTATGGCCAGCTAGGTGTAGGACACAAGGTAGACTATGGCCAGCTAGGTGCAGGACACAAGGTAGACTATGGTCAGCTAGGTGTAGGACACAAGGTAGACTATGGCCAGGCTAGGTGTAGGACACAAGGTAGACTATGGCCAGCTAGGTGTAGGACACAAGGTAGACTATGGCCAGCTAGGTGCAGGACACAAGGTAGACTATGGCAAGCTGGGTGCAGGACACAAGGTAGACTATGGCCAGCTAGGTGCAGGACACAAGGTAGACTATGGCCAGCTAGGTGCAGGACACAAGGTAGACTATGGCCAGCTAGGTATAGGACACAAGGTAGACTATGGCCAGGCTAGGTGTAGGACACAAGGTAGACTATGGCCAGCTAGGTGTAGGACACAAGGTAGACTATGACCAGGCTAGGTGTAGGACACAAGGTAGACTATGGCCAGCTAGGTGCAGGACACAAGGTAGACTATGGCCAGGCTAGGTGCAGGACACAAGGTAGACTATGGCCAGCTAGGTGCAGGACACAAGGTAGACTATGACCAGGCTAGGTGTAGGACACAAGGTAGACTATGGCCAGCTAGGTGCAGGACACAAGGTAGACTATGGCCAGCTAGGTGCAGGACACAAGGTAGACTATGGCCAGCTAGGTGCAGGACACAAGGTAGACTATGACCAGGCTAGGTGTAGGACACAAGGTAGACTATGGCCAGGCTAGGTGTAGGACACAAGGTAGACTATGGCCAGCTAGGTGTAGGACACAAGGTAGACTATGGCCAGCTAGGTGCAGGACACAAGGTAGACTATGGCCAGCTGGGTGCAGGACACAAGGTAGACTATGGCCAGCTAGGTGCAGGACACAAGGTAGACTATGGCCAGCTAGGTGTAGGACACAAGGTAGACTATGGCCAGCTAGGTGCAGGACACAAGGTAGACTATGGCCAGCTAGGTGTAGGACACAAGGTAGACTATGGCCAGGCTAGGTGTAGGACACAAGGTAGACTATGGCCAGCTAGGTGCAGGACACAAGGTAGACTATGGCCAGCTAGGTGTAGGACACAAGGTAGACTATGGCCAGCTAGGTGCAGGACACAAGGTAGACTATGGTCAGCTAGGTGTAGGACACAAGGTAGACTATGGCCAGGCTAGGTGTAGGACACAAGGTAGACTATGGCCAGCTAGGTGTAGGACACAAGGTAGACTATGGCCAGCTAGGTGCAGGACACAAGGTAGACTATGGCAAGCTGGGTGCAGGACACAAGGTAGACTATGGCCAGCTAGGTGCAGGACACAAGGTAGACTATGGCCAGCTAGGTGCAGGACACAAGGTAGACTATGGCCAGCTAGGTATAGGACACAAGGTAGACTATGGCCAGGCTAGGTGTAGGACACAAGGTAGACTATGGCCAGCTAGGTGTAGGACACAAGGTAGACTATGACCAGGCTAGGTGTAGGACACAAGGTAGACTATGGCCAGCTAGGTGCAGGACACAAGGTAGACTATGGCCAGGCTAGGTGCAGGACACAAGGTAGACTATGGCCAGCTAGGTGCAGGACACAAGGTAGACTATGACCAGGCTAGGTGTAGGACACAAGGTAGACTATGGCCAGCTAGGTGCAGGACACAAGGTAGACTATGGCCAGCTAGGTGCAGGACACAAGGTAGACTATGGCCAGCTAGGTGCAGGACACAAGGTAGACTATGACCAGGCTAGGTGTAGGACACAAGGTAGACTATGGCCAGCTAGGTGCAGGACACAAGGTAGACTATGGCCAGCTAGGTGCAGGACACAAGGTAGACTATGGCCAGCTAGGTGCAGGACACAAGGTAGACTATGACCAGGCTAGGTGTAGGACACAAGGTAGACTATGACCAGGCTAGGTGCAGGACACAAGGTAGACTATGGCCAGCTAGGTGTAGACACAAGGTAGACTATGGCCAGCTAGGTGTAGACACAAGGTAGACTATGGCCAGCTAGGTGTAGACACAAGGTAGACTATGACCAGGCTAGGTGCAGTACACAAGGTAGGCTCATAAGTTTCGAAGAGTGCACTTTGCCGCTGCCAGATTTTATGATGTGGCAAGTGCATTTAAAAATAATAATAATAATACAGTAGGACTGAGGGCCCCAACTCTAACAATGGCAATAGGAATTAGTATATAATAGTAGGAGGGGTTAGGGTGCTTTGATGTTTTTGCTTGATTTTAGGCGCATGTCTGTACATTCAGTACAGACTTGCACCTAAATGTGCAGTAGTGCAAAATAATAATATAATTTTAGCAGCAGTATTGGTAATATGAGGATCATGTGCATGGGACAGTACATAATACCCTGTGAAATGAAATGACATCAAATGTGCGTATGTTTGTATGTGGGCATTGTGTGTATGGTGTGGTTTTTTTTAATTTTTTTTTTTAGGCCTGCACTATTACAATGAACTAATTATGAATAGTGTTCATTATTAATTAATTCAACCTGAAGTGCCACACCCATGGGTCCCTCTGGTTATGGAGAGTTATGGCAACTGGATTTCAGAAGCCATGGCTGGCTTCACAGCTGTCCTTTTGCCAAGTCAAACATCGTTGTAGATATTAATGGCAGGCTTAATGTTATGCAATCATAGGCTCTTCTATGTAGATCAAGCATACAATATATGAAGTGCATACCAGTGTGTTTTGGTTTTGGAATAATGTGTTAGTGTTGTACTTCTAATCATCAAACAAATAGCGTAGCTGCTGGTGTAAAAAGAGTCCCCCTAATTGCTTACTCCACATGCCCTTCATTCATTATTTTATAATCAAGCTCCCAGTCACTCTTGTAGAGGAAACTACAAGATGAATCTTTATGAAAGGAGCGAGTTTGTAACAATTGTGCTTAGCTCCATTAAATGCCAGCTTCTGCATGTGTAAATAACTTTCAGTCAAATATCAAAACCACGCAGCAAAGCTATGCATGTTTATGAGCTTCCAAGAAATATTTTAGGATGCAATTATAATGGTCGCTTCCAAAATTGCCCCAGCTCTAACAATGGCAATAGGAATTCTTTAATAAAAATGATATGTGGGGCATATGTAATAACATTATTTATGCTGAATTATTGTATGTATGTCAAAATATATATTTAATGTTCTGATTAGTACTCATTTTGATTTTCAGGTGCCGATGTTGATTTGGACTGGTATCCAGATTAAGAATGAGAAAAGCATGGAAAATTAATACAAGCATTGTGTGAAAATGTGTCATTGTTGGATGTAGGAAGTGCTACTGATGATCTGTGTTGGTTGATTAAGGTATTAATGTTTTATGGTTGTTAGTTTGATCGTGAAGACTAATGGTTGAGTACAATGCACAGATTTTGTAGCACGAAGGACAGCAAAAAGCATTCTGGCATGCACATAGCCCAGCACTTCGCTGTTAGACTTGTGCTAAATTACAGCTATTTTGTCAGCCAAATGACGTATAAATGTCTTTGCCTCAAGACCAAGTGCCCCATCAGCTGTCACAACAAATGGTGTAAAAGATGCATTGATTGTTTCAGCAGCTTGTGAGTATTTTGTTTCTTAGTGTACTCAATCGAGGAAAGAACTGCACCCACATCACGATGCAAGTAAGAATTTGCATCTGAATCCACTACTCGAACATCAAAAAATGTAGTAGCTTGAGGCTGCCATGCACCACGAACAGAAAGATCAGCAACCAAAGCAGGAACCTTCTCACAGTCATTGGGTTCTCTTACAACAGGTTCCCTCACAACCTCGTTGTATGCAATTGAAGCCAAGTCACCAAGGGCATCCCTAATATCATTATGTCTTTGGATGACTAAACCTCCCTTTCTACAATCAAGGGCATGTCCAGTGCTGAACCATAGATATTAGAGTAGAAGGATTGGAAACGGACTCAATTAACATTGCTTCACGCGCGATGCTCCTCGTACTCAGACCACTCATCATATTTGAAATGAAGGCAAGAGCTTCTTATGTGGAACCGATGACAACGGAGCCTAACCAAAACTCAGTTATCAAATGCACTAGCCCTTTTTCTTTCAGAACTAAAAAGATCAGCACGAGCCTGTGAACGACGTAGTAGTCAACATCACACCTACCCAAACCTTACATGGAGCCCTCAGAATTACTCCATGCAAACAAAAAATACAAATGTGTTGCTGGACATTACGAGCATACAAGGAAAAAAGCACGCAAAAGTAAACGTAACTGCATGACCCAGTCCAGTAAAGTAGACGTTACAGCGATCCGCCTCATTCCTGGAATCCAGCTTCTTGACTATGACATCGATGGCCAACCCCATGACGAAACGTTAAAGACGCCTAAGAGACCAGTGGAGGCCTCGGAGGGTTTTGTAAAACATGAGGACGGTCCAGATGTCTAAATAGGCCTAATCTATGGTCCAGATGCTAGGCCATTTATACAACAGAAAAATGGATCACCTGCTTTTTTTTTTTTCACGACAAACGCAGAACATAGTTACGTAGCAAATGATACTACCATATGTAGAATTGATGTAGCTACCTGAAACAAGTATTGGATATGAGATAAAAGTTTTGCCAGGGTAGTTTTGTCGGTTAGTTCATGGCGATGTCAAAAACGTAAAATGCGGCTTTACTCCAAAACCCTCCAACCAAAATGCCTCCAACACACCTCACCGCAGTGGCGGTGTGGCCGGGGGGGCAGGGGGGGCAATTGCCCCCCCAGCGGCCCTAAAAATAGGGGCGCCAAAATATAGTTTGGGCGCCAAAATGACGGCTGACGTTAGTGAAGTATGCATGGTGTCTCATAGTAGAGTTAGTCTGATTAAAGCGATTCGTATCGATATCACCAAATTAAAGCGATCTAATTATCCATTAATTTTTAAGAAATTAAATAATTAAACGATCCTACCCAAACTATTTTCGTTTATTTGGATAACCCCAAAACAAACGTGGTAAGCAGAGGTCGATGATAGTTGTTGTAGTATTCATAACAGTTACAATTTGCAGACTTGCAGCAGCCTACTAAATATCAATTGAAGTGCCGGCTTTATGTCTCTGCAGACACGAGGTAAGCGTAAAAAGTCTGGGGCAGAATATCGCAGATTAAAGTTGGCCAGAATTGATGAACAAGAAAAGCTTAGTTCGTTCATGGAAGATTTTCTAAAGAACTCGGCCCGGGTGCCGCACGATGATATAGGTGAACCGATTGCTTCATACTCAGCTCCAGTAAATGTTACTGATCTTGACCTTGGTAGTCCAACCAGTGAAGCAGGTCCGTCAGTGTTAATTATTCCGAACATTGATGAAGAGCTGAAGGCGAGCGAATCAGAGATGCCTGTTATTGTTGACAAAGCGGATGATGAACAATTTAATCCTGAACGGTCTAACGGCACGCCTACGTATAGTACTTCGGTCAGCGATTGCAGCACAGCACCGCTATCAGATCCCGTTTGTGTAAACCATCAAGTGTCACTAATGACAAGAAATTCAGAAGGTGTGATTGATCACACAACTAAACAGTCTGAGAGGGATGATTGCAGCACAGCAATAACTACTGAAATGCTGGCAGATCCTTGTTCTCATTATGACCAGCAAGTAGATGCAATGATAGACAAAACAACAGGTATGATAGACCCAGCTAGGCTGATAAACGTAACACTAAGTTCACAACTGAAGGAATATATCCTTAAGCTTGGACCATGTCACCCGCTAGAAAGTATCCTTGTGTCACATAAATCAGGTCATAGATACTGCTCCAAGACACTGTTTCAACATCCAGATGGTACTAAGAGGCAATGGATATCTTATTCAATGGAAAAAAGTGCCGTTTTTTGCATTCCATGTTTACTCTTTACTGATCCAGTTTTGAGAGGGGAGCACGTCCGATTTAATCAAGGCAATGCTTTTACAAATGGCGGCTTTCATTCCTGGAAGAAGCAACATAGTTCTGTACTAAAGCATGAAGCTTCTAGTGCCCACAGAAATGCTGTGATAGCTCAAGCCATCTTTTCAAAGGAGCAATCAATTCAGCACTGTTTGAATGAACAATCAAAAGCTGAATTGGAAAGGAAAAAAAACGAGGTTGCTAAAAATAGAACAATACTAGCACGCATTGTGGATGCCATTATATTTCTGGGACAGCAGGGTTTACCCTTGAGAGGCCACAGAGAATCGTTGGTAGACGATTCTGTAAATACTGGAAATTTTATCGAATTGCTAAAATTAATTTCACATTACGACGTCCCATTGCTACTACATTTGAAGAAGATAAAAGATATTCAAAGTAGGATTGAGTCATGTGGCAAGCCGGGACATAAAGGACGAGGTTCTCATTTATCGTTTCTTAGCAATACAACGCAAAACAACTTGATACAAACCATTAGCCAGCTAGTAACGGATGACATCGTGAAGGCTATTGAAGATTCAGCTGCATGGGCTCTCATAGCTGATACAACTGCTGACGTAGCTCATCACGAACAGATAAGCATTTGCGTTCGAATAGTCTCCACAAATGGAAATATTTCTGAACACCTTCTGGCTTGCCGAAGGGCAATGAGTACAACAGCCGAAGATTTGTTTGGAGTGATATTTTCAACACTGCAATCTAAGAATGTGTCGTTTGAGAAGCTTATAGCTCAATCGTATGATGGGGCATCAAACATGAGCGGATGCTATGGTGGCTTGCAAGCTCTTATTAAGGACCAAATAAACCCTAACATCCTCTATATCCACTGCTATGCTCATACTCTCAACCTTGTGTTGGCAGATTCTGCTGCAATTGCAGTTGACGTAGTGACTCTATTTGGTAATCTTGAAACGTTGTACGTCTTATTCAGTAGGTCTCATAAAGTCCATAACGTATTAGAATCGATACAGTTGTCGCATGGCCTTCCGATTCGCTCTCTTAAACGATTAAACACTGTTAGGTGGAATGCAAGGGAGATGTGTTTGCGGACATTTTTGGATCGGTATGAGAGCATCCTTGAGGCTTTAGACATCGTTCATACAGATACGTCATTTGACACAAAGCACAGATCCGAGGCAGCTGGGCTTTTAATCTCAATTCAGACCAAACAATTTCTTGCAACTGCTCTGTTGTTCAGTGAGATATTCGCCATAACTGGTCCACTGAGTCGCTACCTGCAAAGTATTGACAATGACCTTTCGAGAGCGATGAACATGATTGACGTCTCAATTGCGTCTCTTGAAAAAATGAGGAGTGGGTCATTTGACGTCATAAAAACTATGGATGACACTTTTAAACACATCCAATCTATCCAATGGCACACAACTAGAGCGCGTCGTCCTAAAGGAGCACCTGGAACTTCAGGGTCTCCAGAAACCCCTGAGTCAAAATGGAAACACGAAACGCTTTATGTTGTACTAGATTCTGTCTTAAGCTCCATGAGAAACAGGTTCGAAAAGAACAGGTCACTATATGAAATGCTGTCTGTATTTTCACCTAACTGTTTTCCACGTCTCAGCGAAATGTACAACACTGTCTATGACTTAACACGTGCTGTGACTAGTTTTTGTGAAAAATACAACCTTGATTCCAAGAGGTGTGCAGAAGAACTTTTCTGTTTTGCAAGGGCCTACAGTAAATTTCACAGTTCAGAATTTGTATGCACACAAGCAGATGATCGGAGTTCTGATGAAGATGATATGGAACAAGACCATGATCAAAGGGATGCGGATGTAGACTACAATGACTTCATTGAGGTAAGTGATGAGCAGCGGGATGAACATTTAGAAACTAAGAAGAACGGCATTCATGGATCATCTTTTACTGGGGCATTGCATATTCTGTGCAATGAAATGTACCATCTTAAAGATGCGTTTCCAGAGTTGTGTAAAGTGTATGCCATTATTTCTGCCATACCGATCAGTTCCTGTACCGCCGAGCGTAGCTTTTCTGCGCTAAAGCGTGTGAAAACACGATTGAGGTCCACGATGGTGCAGGAGAGGCTCGAAGGATTATTGCTCTTGTCAGTAGAACGCAAAATACTTCTAACACTGACGAAAGAATCAGTAATCGATTCATTTGCACGTTCATCCTCTCATCTCTCAAGTGCGTTATTGTAGTTCAATTGTATGTATATCTGTATATGTACACCATTCTTTGTCATTTGCACGTAAAAATGACCGTGACAATTTCCGATAAATTACATGCGACGTGTGCACATATATACGTGCTGCTAACATGCAGAAATTAAACTTTATCGAGGGGGGGGGGGGGGGGGGGGGGGGGGGGTAGTCTCGTACCCAGACCCACCATGACGTAAGCGTTTTATCGCTTACAGTATAAACACTACGACAGGTGGCGTGTTTATACTGTAAGCGATAAACGCTTACGTCATGGTGGGTCTGGTTACGAGACTAGGGGGGGGGGGGGGGGGCGCCTTTATATATATCTGCCCCCCCAGCGCCGGGTGCGCCACAACGCCACTGCCTCACCGTACGTAAAATTTTGTGCTGCATCTGGCCATGCCACTTATTTATTTTAAAAGGGAAGTTTAGGAGAGTTGTATCGGTTAGTTGTTAAAAAAGCTGTAAGCCAGCCAAATTCTGTATCTCGGGTTCTAAAGGGCTATAAACATGGCGACAAGTTTGCCTGAATGTACGCATTTTGTGCTATCGTTTTCTTCAGTCAGATTTTACTAAGCTCTCAACTTACTTTCTCCTCAAGAGGGGCGAGGCGTCAATGCGTCTAATTAGCAGCATCGCGGAGTCTGCGCTGGCAATATACGTGGGCTCAAATGTACGGAATCCGTACTAATCTGAACCTGCGGCAGCAGGTTCAATATAGGATTGATTGAGGGTTGATGAATGTCATTAATAAAACTTCACTAGCGTCTGGAGGGACAACGGAGAAACGGATCGCTTATCTCTTTATTGCGATAGAATGAGGGTACAACGACCTACAGTTCTACGTTGGTACCGTGTCATAAAACGGTGTGGTTATAGAGAAACAAACAATTTCCTGTTTCTCGTGCCCAGTCCTAAAATAATTCTTCATCGTCGTCGTCGTCGTCTTCTTAGGAAGGTATAACTCGAGCTAGGAACGGTTTAGAAGGACGGGAATAGTACCAATCGCTTCGAAATTTACCGGCACGTTATCCATACATGTCATATAGACACATATCAAGTTCTATTTAATAATGTATGTAATAGATATTTATTAATAATTTTAGGCAGTATAAATACTCTAACCTGTATCGCAGTTTAGTTGTTACTTTGGCTAGTGAAGTTGTTTTTCTAAAAATGCCTTCGCGTAATCAAAAGAAGAGATCTAAGCAACGAGCGGAATACCTCCAAAAGCAAGACGAGAACAAAGCTAAAGCCCGAGCGCTCTACAAGGCCGATCCCGAAAAGAAGAAGGCCTCTGTACGCGACAGCTACAACGCAGATATTGAATCTAAGCGATCTGCTAAAAGGCGGCGATATAAAGAGGACCTTGAGGAGAACCGTGCTGCTAAAAGGCGGCTATATGAAGAGGACCTCGAGGAGGACCGTGCTGCTAAAAGGCGGCGATATGAAGAGGACCTCGAGGGGAACCGCGCTGCTAACAGGCGGCGATATGAAGAGGACCTCGAGGGGAACCGCGCTGCTAACAGGCGGCGATATGAAGAGGACCTCGAGGAGAACCGTGCTGCTAAAAGGCGGCGATATGAAGAGGACCTCGAGGAGAATCGTGCTGCTAAAAGGCGGCGATATGAAGAGGACCTCGAGGAGAACCGTGCTGCTAAAAGGCGGCGATATGAAGAGGACCTCGAGGAGAATCGTGCTGCTAAAAGGCGGCGATATGAAGAGGACCTCGAGGAGAACCGTGCTGCTAAAAGGCGGCGATATGAAGAGGACCTCGAGGAGAACCGTGCTGCTAAAAGGCGGCGATGTGAAGAGGACCTCGAGGAGAACCATGCTGCTAAAAGGCGGCGATATGAAGAGGACCTCGAGGGGAACCGCGCTGCTAACAGGCAGAAATACGAGGACAATTCAGCTGCCATTAAAGCATCTAAAAAGAGTCGGTATTGGAATGACCCCGCTGTCCGATTGGCTAAAAGTGCTTCCGAGAGGACGCGCGCGGTACCGCAGGGGTCACAGCACTACCACTACCACCCAAAGGTATGTTATGGCATGTTGTATTAACATTAAAAAGCTGTGCATGCAATATTTGTAGAGCATAGTCGGGCGGTGTTTGGTCGAGCTTGTCACCCTGCTACCTGACCAAACGCGGTAGTAGGGCCCGCCCGACGATGTACAGCACGGATCTGCACAAAACCATTCACTTCACATGTAAAGCATGCATGATGACTCAACTGTGTGTACAGTAGTAGTGTCTATTGTTTTAATCTGATGTATAAAAAGGCTTCCTTATTTGAAGGCTTCCTTATCTGTCTAGCCATGTACATGTGTTGCAACTGTATGAATATAATTGCAGTTGCAAGGGCTGAGAACTATAGGTGAAATGACAATAACTGCAACCATATCCTGCTCCCATATAGCTACTCCTTGTATGAACCCAAATCTCATGCACTAATGGAGTATAATGGTGGTCTTGAAAAAGCTATTCTTAGGGACAGTGAGCTTCTAAGTGAAGTAAATGATGCCTTTTGTAAGTCTCATCCATTGCTAGCTCAAAAGGTTGTTACTAGATCTGCCACCATAAGGTACTTCTACTCTCACATTTATGTAAAATCAGACATTCTGCCCACACTCATAACGCTGCAGACCTTGTCCACACTCACCTGAAAACATATCCTTATCAATCTACATGGTGCCATGTTATCCCAGATCTACATGCAGTCATGTAGTTCACTTCCTGGGTTCCCACACTATCCAACTTTACTTCATGTAGGCTACACCTCCATGTTTAGATTGGAGCATTTTCAAATTTGACCAATAAAATTATAGCACATGCATGCCGTTAATATGATGGAATTGGACCAATAGAATTATAGCACAGTCTGCACACGTGTTAAGACTTTGCAGGTATAAAATTCAGTCATGCACCCGCTGAATTATAGTGCACTTTGAAAAAAGAGGTAAGAATTTAATAATATACTCTATGTGGATTCACGTGTAAACTTGCTTGAAAAAAGAATTAGGTAAAAAAATTTACTCTCTGTCTCTGTCACGTACATGTAGATGGCAGCTGAAGACCTAACTGGTTTTTTTTTATCAAGAGGGGTCGGAGGAGGAAGAGGATGACATACATCCTCCGACTCCTCCCCTTCACCCTGCCACCTTCAGAAGCCCCGCCACTCCTACCACCACCACCAGCAGCGCTACCCCTGCCGGCACACCAGCGCTGCCCCCGCCGGCACCACCAGCGCTGCCCCCACCGGCACCAGCAGCGCTGCCCCCGCCGGCACCACCAGCGCTGCCCCCGCCGGCACCACCAGCGCTACCCCCGCCGGCACCACCAGCGCTACCCCCGCCGGCACCACCAGCGCTGCCCCCGCTACCACCGCCGCCTGTGCTCCCTCCCTGGCCTGCATGGCCACTGCCACCCTGGCAGAACGCAGCATGGCGGGGAGGCCGAGGAGGAGGACGTCCCCGCAGGAGACGAGGGCGCGGGCGAGGACAACTAATAATTAATACTACAAATTCATATAATAATTATTATTATTATTAAAATGTGCAGAACTGGGTTGGGTATGCATCCCAATAGCTGTGGAGACCTATGGGTGTTGGGGCACTGAAGCAAAGTGGGCAATATCGCAGCTAGCCTCTCGCTTGGCCACACGTCAGAACTGCCCAAAGTCTGCATCTGTCACAGCCCTATATCAAAGGTTGAGCATGACCCTTGTTAGGGCAAATGTGAGGGCTCTGCTGTCCAGGGCCATCTCAGACACCGGCTACTAATATATTATTTAGTCTAGGTGGTAGGTAATTTAACGTTATGTGCTTGTTTATCTGTATTGTACAAGTTTGATATATAAAAATAAAAGTCCCGACAAATTATAAACAATTAAAAAAAAAAAAATAATTAAAAAAAGTTATTTATTGAAAATGATTATATACAATATTTACAGTTTTAAGCTACGCAACTTTACTAAACAAAAAACAATACACTGGAACGGAGAAGGTGAGGAGACTAACATCCAGTTGCCATTGAACGGGACAGCAGAGCTCTGGCATTCGCTCTAACTAGGACCAGGTTTAACCTGCCATAGAGAGCCGAAGTGACCTGGGACTTGCAACAATTTGATCTAATTGCCTACGGTGAAAAAAAAACCTATGAAACAAGTAAATAAAAACATTCTCTAACGAGAGAGTTGTTGGTATATAGGATTGACCAATGGTGGTGTAAAAAGCACGGAAACAAGAGTGACAGAAATTTTACTCGAAAATTGAAATTGGCCTATATTTAGCACGCTCACAAAATAACAGCGCATGCCTGAGTAATGTGCTAAATATAGGCCAATTTCAATTTTCGAGTAAAATTTCTGTCACTCTTGTTTCCGTGCTTTTTACACCACCATTGGTCAATCCTATATACCAACAACTCTCTCGTTAGAGAATGTTTTTATTTACTTGTATATTTGGATTAGCATTTTTTGTTCTCTGTTAGTTTTCAGGGCTTTGTGTTGTTTGTATTTATTTTTTGCAGGCATCGACAGCAGGCTGAACTGTACCAATGGCTATGAGATGTTGGCAAATGGATCCTGTGTTGGTGAGAAGCTAGCTCGAATTAACACATTAAAATAATGCAGTAGGTTCAGAATACTTCATACAGAATACAATGGATTATCTTTAAAATTAATGTTCTAGATAATTATATGGATCTATGCATCAAATGACTTAAACCTGGATGCTGTACCCCATCAGCTCTCTGTTAACACCATAACTTTCCAACCCCATCTGACTGTACATGTGTGTTGTTCAAAATACCTTATGGAATGTGCCCATGAAAGGAAAGAAGCATACAGTAGGGCAAGGAAAGAACATCACACACACACTTTATATAAGTATGCATGGGGATGGTTTATATCTGCCCCTAATTAATCATCACCCTGCATGGTTTCAGTAGTTGTGATTGCTGTACTGGAACAAGAGTTGTTGTCCAGAGCACAACATCGATATTCTGCACGTTCACAGAAATGCCCACATGATGCCCACATGATGCCCACCCCGTATGGATTGATGGTGATTTCCAATCTGTCTTTAGTAGTGGAACAGCTAATAAATCTTGTTTTGATGACAACTTTTAAAGTGCCAGTACTTTTTATCTACAGGTGTGCATATTCTGTAACAAGTAAATCTACCTATTCGTTATTTGTATCCAGCCCTCCCATATTTAATTTATCTGTGCACTTGTACCTCGCTGTTGAAGGTTTGAAGGCTCTCTCTCTCTCTCTCTCTCTCTCTCTCTCTCTCTCTCTCTCTCTCTCTCTCTCTCTCTCTCTCTCTCTCTCTCTCTCTCTCTCTCTCTCTCTCTCTCTCTCTCTCTCTCTCTCTCTCTCTCTCTCTTTCTCTCTCTCTCTCTCTCCCCTCTCCCTCTCCCTCTCTCTGAACAATTTTTGTCCATTGAATGGGCTTATTGGGGGTACGTTACAGTATGTAAACTGTGCTTTCATCACTTACCCATACGCAAGATATGCAGTTCTTCTCCTTTTTACCTCTTGTCTCCACTTTTTGCATGGCATGCCCAGACACAAATGAGTGCTCCATATACAATGGAGGATGTTCCCAGAATTGTACCAACATAAATGGAAGCTTCATCTGTAGCTGCATAGCAGGGTATGAACTATCACCTGATCAACACTCCTGTATCGGTAAGACCTATGATAGCAATGTGGTGTCTTTCACTTTCTCTAAATAGATATAAATGAATGCTCAGTATACAATGGCGGATGTTCTCAGAACTGTAACAACATCAATGGAAGCTTCATGTGTCAATGTGGAATAGGCTATTTACTGGCAATAGACAAATTATCTTGTACGAGTAAGTTTTCATATGTCAATGTGGAATAGGCTATTTATTGGCCATGTTTGTCATAAGCATTTTTAAGTGTAAAGGGTAATTGCAATTTTTGTTATAACATGTATAGATAAGTTACATGATGACTATGCTTGCATGTTTTAAGCATCTAGGAGATATTTCATTAGGAAATTAATCACTTTTTATCCCTGGTTGAATAGCTGATGCTAAAGGAAGCCAAGCATCTCCCTTAGATGCTGTACTGATTGGAGGACTTGTAGGAGCATTTGGAATGGTATTAATCTGCATTGTGGTATCTGGTACCATCATATGTGCCTGCAGCTCTAAAGTGCATCGTGATAAGACAGTAAAGCAGCCAGCTGCTAATCCTAGCACTCGCATACAGCGGTACGCACAGTCCAAACCCTGGAACAGCAGGACAGTGCTCACAACTGCAGAATGCCTACCAGAACGTCAGCCGGATCCAAACGTAGAAAATGATCCATGCTATGTGTCACCTGAGCCATTAGCAGCAGGCCATCATACCAGGGCTGCTGATATTGAAATGTCCCAGAATGTGTCATATGAACTGTTGCCCCGCAGAGCAGTAGTTAACCATCAAAATGAGGACTCCGTTAATGACTATCTTCAACTGCAGGCATGAAAGATCCCTCTACAATATTTACAGCATGCATTTACATTTTAAATACCTGTTATTTTGTTGCTCCACCTTTATCAAGCCATCTACCTATGGGAAGCCGTTTGTGTCAAAATTCCTAAATATCATTCGACTTTTATGAATAATCGAATGTATTATTCCGGATTCTCGAGTATCCGGAATAATACATTCGATCTTTGTAACGTTATTCATAAATATGCCGGATACTCGAGTATCCAGAAGAATTCGTTCGATCTTTCCAGTATACGGAAACCATTATTCATAGCGTCCGGATATCCAGAAATATTCCGGATTCACGAGTATCGGAATAATACATTCGACTTTTTAAACCGTTATTTAAAAAGTCAAATGAAATATTCCGGATACACGAGTATCCGTAGTATTTCTTTCGATCTTCCAATATACTGAAACTGATGGTATTCCATTCAGAACGAGGTTCCTGGATTCGGAATCTGTCACACGCTATGAAATTGTGTTGATAGAGCGAAAGGTCCATATCATGCAGCAGTTTCGATATTAGTTCTGTTGCTTGATCATGCTGTACATGCGTGTAAGTATGGGGGGGGGGGGGTGGACACACCATCAATTGTAGGATTGAAAGGACAAATGGGGTGAAGGTGCCATCCCTTTTATGCATACTTTTTTCCCCTCAAAAATGGCAATAGGTCCTTGATGGCAGTGTGATGGGGCATGTGGTTGCCAAACACACTATGATTCCCAGGTCAAACCTTATTCCTGGATCACCTGAAGCGACAGTAGCTTCATCACTATGCCAGTGCTCCTTGATAACTGGAACTATACCTGTTTCATCTGATCTCCAATGCAGTTGTAAATCTCAATTTGGCCCCCTTTCCTAGAGGCAAAAGCATGGTGGAGAGCAAAATCAGCCCTGCAGTCATCACATTTGGCAGGCAGATTAGATGGATGTAGCAAATAGTGCAGAGCTAGACCATCTCTGAACTGTGCTGAAGCCAAAATCAAAGTGGCAGCTTTTAAGTGGCAGGTCATCAACCAGCTGGATGTTTTACCATTGGCTATATATCCTCCTGATTGCATGCTGTTTGCCTGATGAAAGAATTGCTCGAATGGTGTCTAGTTTAAGTTTGGCAACCCTTTCGTGACTAATGTCTTCCTCTGCTGGTAGCAACTACACCAGCCTGGAAAGTTACTCATCCAGGTGATAAATTCTCAGCATTCATTAATCGCTTCTATCACAAGTTTGGTGCCCTGAGTTGACGTTGTTTCTGTAGGAATATCTATCCCCAAGCCAGCAAAACTGGGTTACATTGTTAAGGAAAACAGTTCACATCCAGCATTTGACAAATCTCCATCTAACAATGCTGGGTAAAAAGCTTTAGAAATAGCATCTTGCGGTGAGACAAGAGTACCTCCATTATATGCATTACTCATTGCAGGTATGACCATTCACATTGGAGGGATTTAGAGAGAGCAGTTTTAACAGTTTGGGGTGACTTGGTACCCGGCTGCCTTGGAGAGTTTCTCGACACAATCTACCCCCATTGCAACTTTCTTCCCAAACTAAAATGTCCACTGTCATGCAATCTCCCACTAAAGTGATGTCTGTTTACTATTTGCACACCCAAATGCATTGCTTTACCAACTGAGCCCAGTGCTATCCTCCAGTGGCTGCACTAATATATATTACCATAAGTCTCTACAACCACAGGATGACAGCATACAGAGAAGGCTGAATGCAATATGTATGATAAGCAGCAGTAAACATGATTTGCATGCAGTGGGAGTTTTGTATATTGTAATTATTATTATTACACATCATTCTCAAAACTAATATTTTAAATTGATCTATCCATTTAGCTCAGTCTTTACACTCCTTAACTAAGGACGCACTTCTGCTTATTATACTTCAATTATGAAAATGTAATTATGAGCAGTTTAGTTAATATTCCAGTTTGTAAATGATATGGGGGTATGTTTGCCAACATGCATGGTATTAAAAATTAATTCGATAATTTAATTTAATTGCCAATTAAGTGGATTTCGCAGTGTGCATGTGTGTGTGTAAGGGGGGGGGGGGGGGGGGGTTGGAATGAATCTGTGCAAGTCTATACTTTTTCAGCATTCATACATTCATCACTATAGAGGTGTAACTATGAACAATGATGAATGAATAATAATCGTTGACATAATAAAATGGACATGTTCATTTTTATAAAGTGTGCCTGAAGCATTCATTGATTTCACCACTATTTACTTCAAAACCCATTCATGAGAAAAGAACATCTTTTTGTCAAAGCTTCTATTCAATTATTTCTCAGCACAAAAGAGCATTTTTAGATAGCCAAACCATTGTTGACATAATTGGTGCCTGTTTCAACATTTGAACCAAAGTAGTATGCATTGCAAAAAAGGAAAAAGTGAGCAGGAAAGGTTTCTTTGCACTCTTCCCAGTTAGTTTCAGATGAAAGTGATCGTTTCTCCATTGCACAAGCCATGGTTCACCTAGTCTTTTGGATTTTAATCACAACCTGCAGCTGACCTTGATTTAGACACCTATGGGTATTTCATTTTAAACAATTGAATAATGCAATTATAGATATCATTTTTTTATTTTTTAAATATTGAATATCATTAATTACAATCAATTGCAACGTTACACCAAAAGCAGTTAGCTCCCTAGTCAGGATGGCTCTGGCAATGGATTGCATCAGGGCCATATTCAATTGCCCATAAATCTTCACCACCACTGATGATTTTGGGGAAGACTGGTGAATAGCCAGGTGAGATGCCAGCCTGGAGATAGTATCATGGGCCTCTTTGCCCCAATTTCCATATATTTCCACTGCCCATGGAATGCAGGACCAACCTAACTCCTGGCATTTGGGTCCATTGGAGTGTAGCTTACAGGCCTCGCTGCAAGGGCTGCTGCACCAGCTTGGTGACATGACTCACCTAAGATGGCTGGGCAGAGGGGTGATGTGATGGTGATGTCCAGTGCGGCAGGTTTGCCTCTGTCCCATCCAGCAATGAGAATGTCAGCTGGTCTGGTGTGATCAAGGTCCATTACATCACTAACATAATAACTCTACAAGTCCAAAATATTATCATTAAAAATAATATCATTAAAGGCGAAATATGGCATGTACTATCTCATCAAAGTACCAAAATCAAGCTGAGAACACCATACAAGGTGACTTGGGCTTTTTCCTTTGATGCATTCAGCCAAGTGTGATGCCACAGTAGTTAACACCCCAGTGGCTTCAGATACCCATGTACCATAAGTTTCCACCTCTTAGGGAATGCACTGCCAGCCTAACTCTTTGTACTTTGCATCGTTTTCAGAGTGCAGCCACACCAGATGACATGCCCTCTTCAACAACTAAAGATGGATTTAGCTTGGATGTCACACTGATGTAAATGCTGTAGAGGCACTACCATCCCAGTTGGAGACTCAGATATCAGTTGTTTCAGCCTCCAGCCACATCCAACCTCAAGGTGAGCTGATAAGGATGCATGGCAGAATGCATTTAAAGCCTATTTGTTACATCACTTTCACACTTGCAGTTTGTACAGTCATGACCTCATTTGTCCAATGCTTTGCCTGGACAAAGAGGACAAACTAAAGAATTACCCTCAGGAGATGCCGCTCTAGCCTGTCTGAAAATTGTCTCTGAAAAATGGTATGATCCACAAGTTCACTAGCAGAGTGAACTAGCGTCAGAAGGGAGTACAAATGCACATAATTTTATTCCAGATCATGATTAATATTTTCAGACACCTGTAACACCAAATTGTAGTGTAGCCTAACCTGAGACCCAAATGTGCAGCATCAAGCTGACCGTCAGTTAGGACTACCAAATCACTTATATAGCACAATGAATACAATGAACTACCTTTTTAAAAAAATGCTATAATGCAATAACTGGTTTAGCCAATATGCCGACGGAATAGTCCAAAGGTCACAAACGCTACACGAATATCCTGATATAGAATGGTTCTCAAGTCAGTGCTTTAAAATGTCGGATACAATGCTGATTATAAACCAGCACAAGCACATGCAGTATACAAGAGTTTGCCAACTGCTAATGATTGGCTGATAAAGCATTGAACACCAGCCAGCAGCAATAATAAAATTTTATACATTCTTTGTCATCTCCATTACTTAGCCCATTATTCCCTGCCCTGATAAAGCCCACCAAACTGATTCAAATCCCATGCAGCAAAATCCACCAAGCCATTCCCCTCCACCCACCAAAAAATTTAGACTTGGGGCAAAATGATTAACTCTTTGAACACCAAGTTCGTTTATGCATGCATGCATGCACACACGCACAAACGTTACACCATTCATGCATGATTTAGATATTGCTTGCAGGAATGTGTTGATCAGTCACAACTGGATGATGCATGCATATGCTTGCTGCACTTGTAACCATAGAAGTACATCTACGAAGTCTTCTCACACTGCCTAAAGAACCCCATTATTCGGATGACCTCACTCCACTTCACTAATGCACAACTTTATGTACTCTAAGAACAAGAATGTATGTCACTCCTCCAGCTTTTGCTAATGGGTTGTTGCAACAAAAGGTACCAGCAAGTTACAATTTAGACACACAAAATGTGCTTACACTGGGCCCAAATATGTTCAAATATTTTTATGACTATGAGGTTACTTACAATGGTCAGTATTGCACTTGGATCATCTACAATGGTAATCAAGGTGATTTTGATCCACACCACATGCATGAATGGTGAGGCAGATTATTGTCATTTAGTGAGCATGTATGCATATATGCACTTGGCGTTCAAAGAGTTAATGCAAATAAGTATTGACCAAGTTTTGTCCAAAGTGGTTTGAATTATAATGTAAAATAGATCACAAAAATGTGACAAATGCCAATTAAACTATTTCGACCTAGGAAATGTAATGTGAAGGTGGGTGATATTTTCTATCAGCAACTATTGTTATGTGATATTGAGGTGTTTTGTAAATGGACAGACATTATAAATGTGGTTCACTTGTAAAATCAATGTTTGTTTTGGAAGAAAATTCAGCACAACATCCTTACTTTGGAGTTGTAAGATTTTTTTTTCCAAGTACATCTCAAGACCATATGCTTACAGTATTCACCAGAAACAGACAAAATATAGGACCATCAACTGCTACTATGAACATGCATGATAGGATTGTAAGTCTAAGATGATTTATCAAGTTGTCCTAGGACAGAAAAGCCATCTTATTGTAAAGCTCAACTTCCTAGGTGGTTATAACTATATGATAATGAACACTGTTATTCAAATTTCCGTTCTTCTCTAGAATTGTAGAATTTTGAATGTTATTATGATGTATGCATCATTTTATTCTTTTTATGTAACAAATGTATTCAGCCTTCCCTGTCTTCTGTCATAGGACATCTGATGGTCCGAATTATTAAGAATTTTTTTTTGGGAGAGTATTTCACTGGTTGTAGAGACGTGTGCGTGGTGGTTTGGGAGAAACATATACGAGCGTGCCAGCTGGAGGTAAGCATTGGGCTTAGCTTCCAGAGAACCAGGCGATTTATGGCAAACTAAGCCTGAATTTAATGAGGGAATCGGGCTATCCTAGCTTGATCAAGCTGGCCTGCTAGTTTTGATGGCCAATATAATGCTTGTGTGCTGTGTCTTACAACAAATCATCATTTTTATCAAGAGAGAGGGAGGATAACTACACATAAAAATACATTAAAACATGCATGATTCAAGTGATAAACACTTTGTCCATACCTGCAGAAGTCATGACAAGTGTAATGAATTAATGCGATGTACCAACTGTGAGGATGACACACGAATTACATATCAAGGGAACGTGTATGTATGTGTACAATGTGTATTCATAAGTGTGTCGTGATGTACTACTCAATGTGCTCAGTCATCTCGATACGCTTAAGACATATGGCTGTTGATACACAATTGTGACAAACAGGATAGAACAAATTACACAGCCCTCTGATAATGAAATGTTATTTGACAACACCTTTATACGGAGAAGCAAATGAGAGGTATTGTTTGATGTTCGTGTCAACACTGATGCCTTGTCACATGCACTGCCATCGAGGACCTAACGAGAGAGAAAAAAAAGTATATAATGGGGATGGTACCTTCAAATCCCAATACACATGGCCAATGGCCTGTCCTTAGAGTGCGATGAAGCCTATTCCATTACAAGCGGTTATGTCCAGCAGTGTAATGCTTCTCCCCTGGTCTTATTCATGTTGGATTCTGGTCCGTTCATGTTCAGTGATAGTTGTATTCGGTCGTCTGAGCCGAGATTGATAGCCATATAATGTTCTTTCATGACCGGCTGCGCTCAGCTGCTCATGATGAATTCATTGGTAGCGATCGAACAGCACAACTTTGCCCCCCCCCCCCCCTCCCCCCCTACTTACACGCATGTACAGCATGATCAAGCAACAGAACTGATATTGAAACTGCTCCATGATGTGGACCTCAACAATTTCTTAACGCGTGGCAGATTCCGAATCCAGAAACCTCGTTCTGAATGGAATACCATCCGTTTCCGTATATTGGAAGATCGAAAGAAATATTACGGATACTGGAGTATCCGGGATACTTTTGTTGCTCATGAATAACGGTTAAAAATGTCGAATGTATTATTTCGGATACTCGTCATTCGGTCTTTGGGAAAATACATCCGGATGGATATTTTAGGGCCTGGGCACGAGCTAACATAACGCGCCAAAACATAAATGTTTTCTAATTAAAGAGCAAACACTGTGAAAGTGTCGTACAATCGTCTAGGCCAGTGAATTTGTGACTAATGATGGCCGCATCGTGACCAAATAGAATGAGTAAGCAGAAGAAAGCACCACCGTCGGTAGTTAGCCGACCGTTCAAGCTAACCCAGCAGATACTTACCATAAATGAAGTCAACTTCAAGAAGCAAACCATTGTGGTACGAGAAAGCGAGGCAGGAACCTGTTAGTTAGCGATATTAGCACATCTGTTTCTCTCGCTCAGGGCTCCACGGAGCTCACCATACTCCCACTTGTAGGAAAGCTCACGAAGCTCTCCCTTAACTGTAAGCAGTGTCGTATCCTTTGCCGCTACCTCTTCACACACTCACAGATGCTAATAGTCCCCCTCCTCACACCCCCTCACCCCAATGATAGTAGCAGTCATACATGATAAAAGAGGCGGTGGGATACGTTTTCATTCCGGTGTGGGACACATGGTCCTATGAATGCTCTCCATCTCTTTCCAGTCATATTATGGACGGACACACACACACACACACACACACACACACACACACACACACACACACACACACACCATTCTTTAGATAGGGACTTATTCACATTGAAATGTCCGGCGCTATAATTTTCATCTGTCTATTGCATCTATTTGTCTTGACCCAAGGCAAGGTATTCTAAGCATCACCATTGATGGTACATACAGCAATGTAGATTACTCCTATGTGGACCCAACTCTTGCTGTGTGTGCCCCAGAGTCAAAGAAGTGAGTCCTTGTGTACCAATGAAGCCGCCACACCCATTGCCTCCAAGCCACACCCACCCTCTTACCAAGCCTCACCCATTGCTCACCTAGCCACACCCATTGCCTCCAAGCCACACCTATTGCCATCTTGTTGCATTTGTATTTTCATAATAGAGAGTTTTTATTCACTGATGGAAGGTCTCACTTCCTTGGTCCTTTTACTGATCCCTCACCTCTCCCTCCCCCTACATCCCTCCACTCTTCCCCCCCCCCCTACATCCATCCACTCTTCCCCCTCCCCTACATCCCTCCACTCTTCCCCCTCCCTCTACATCCATCCACTCTTCCCCCTCCCTCTACATCCATCCACTCTTCCCCCTCCCTCTACATTCATCCACTTCCCCCTCCCTCTACATCCATCCACTCTTCCCCCTCCCTCTACATTCATCCACTTCCCCCTCCCTCTACATCCCTCCACTCTTCCCCCTCCCTCTACATCCATCCACTCTTCCCCCTCCCTCTACATCCATCCACTCTTCCCCCTCCCTCTACATTCATCCACTTCCCTCTCCCTCTACATCCATCCACTCTTCCCCCTCCCTCTACATCCATCCACTCTTCCCCCTCCCTTTACATCCCTCCACTCTTCCCCCTCCCTCTACATCTTCCCATCCCTCCCCTCCCTCTACATCCCTCCACTTCCCCCTCCCTCTACATCCCTCCACTTCCCCTCCCTCTACATCCCTCCACTTCCCCCTCCCTCTACATCCCTCCACTTCCCCCTCCCTCTACATCCCTCCACTTCCCCCTCCCTCTACATCCCTCCACTTCCCCCTCCCTCTACATCCCTCCACTTCCCCATCCCTCCCCTACATCCCTCCACTCTTCCGCCTCCCTCTACATCTTCCCCATCCCTCCCCTCCCTCTACATCCCTCCACTTCCCCATCCCTCGCCTACATCCCTCCCCTCCCCCACATCCTCCCCTCCCCCACATCCCTCCCCTCCCCTATATTCCCCCCCCCCCCCCTCCCTACCTTCTCTAGGCGTAACCTGGATTACTTTGACATGTGTCACTATGACTGCATCCAGTCATGTGACAATGATATGCTGGCCACAGCGGGAGAGCTAGTTATCAAGATCCCTCGCGAGGTGTTAGATACCTTGGCAAGGAATGGTAAGTCCACTGGTGGATCGGGGGAGGGCTTTCGTTCGTCTAGTCGTATATTCACTCATAATCATTCATAGTCAAGCAATAGCGTTGTTAGATGCATTATAGTCAGAGCATTTGCGCTACACCCACCCACCCACCCCCTTTTGGTGACCTGTGCCCCACTTCTCATTTAAAATGGGCGCAGGGCTTTTAAAATTCCTGGATCTGCCCCTGAGGTCACCTCTCGTGAGGTGTTAGAATATCTTGGGTAGGTCATTTGAAACCTGTCCACAAACAATAAATCAGGGTTCTGTCACCATGAAGTTGTGAGGTTCTGACACCATAAAACTGCATGGTTAGGCAACACTAAATGGAATATCGTGTATTTCATATATATATATTTTTTACATCATTATGTTCATAATGCCTTTTGCCTTGCTTCACAGAAAGTGGATATTTGAAGGTATTCATTGAGTTTTCACTTGAACAGCCCAAAGGTGGCATCCAGTTTGTTGTTCCCACTGGGACCACACCTGATATTATGGTGAGGGCCCTTCTTGAAGAACCACTTCCCCCCTCACATAACCCATCCCTCACCTAACCCCTCCCTCACCCTCCCTCGCTTAACTCCTCCCTCACCTAACCCTCCCTCACCCTCTCTCGCTTAACCCCTCCCTCACTTAACCCCTCCCTCACCCTTCTCTCAGTTCTCCCTCACCCTCCCTCACCCTTCCCTCAGCCCTCCCACATAAGCACCCCTCACCTAATCCTCCCTCACCTAACTTCCTATCTCTTCAGCAACATGCTCATGCCTTTACTTATGGTTGGGAGAATTCCTCACGGTAAGTATGATGGGGTTGAGATGGGTAGGGGATGAGGGAAGTGTGTAAGTAAAACAGATGAGGAAAGGGAGAGGTTGGTTAGCAATGGAGCAAGTGGGTGTGCTCTTATTGTTCTTTCAACTCCCTCTTCCCCCTCTCTCCTTCCTTCTCCCCTCCTCTCCTCCTCTCCTTCTCCCTTCCCCCTCCTTCCCTCAACCCCACCCTCTTCCTTCCCTCGTCTCTCATCCTTCTCCTTTCCTCCCCTCCTCCTCCTCCTCCCTCCTCCTCTCCCTCTCTCCTCCTCCTCCCTCCTCCCTCCTCCCTCCCTCCCTCCTCCTCCTCTCCTCCCTCCCTCCCCTCATCCTCCTCCCATCACTTCATCTCCTTGTTTCCCTATTCCCTCCTCCTCTCCTCTCTCCTCCTCTCCTCTCGCACACACGAGGCTTTGGTTTCCCTGTGTCGACTCCTTCACAGAGCCATGCCATTGGTCGCTCAACCTCACTGTACCCTCCAACATGGTCGCTGTCAGCTGTGGAGATCTCACTGAGCAGGTAAATCACACCCACTTGTCCCCTTCTAGTTGCCATGCCAACGATGTCTGCGTTGTTGCAGCTCCAGTCCCCTGATGGGAAGAAGAAGACTTTCCATTACTCCCTAACCGTACCCACTTCTGCTCCTTGCATTGCATTTGCCATCGGGTGAGCAACTCAGATGTGTGTGTGTGTGTGTGTGTGTGTGTGTGTGTGTGTGTGTGTGTGTGTGTGTGTGTGTGTGTGTGTGTGTGTGTGTGTGTGTGTGTGTGTGTGTGTGTGTGTGTGTGTGTGTGTGTGTGTGTGTGTGTGTGTGTGAGGATGTGGGCAGGAGTGTCAGCTATGGGCTTCTTCAATCACCCCCAACCACCCCCCCCCCCCCCCCCAAACACTACTGTGAAGGCCTCACCTCTGTTGAGGGTGTGGATATGGGTGTGGCTTGGGGGCATGAACAGGAATGACTCATCAATCTCCACTGTTTAACCAGGTGCTTCCAGATATACCCTGACCCAGTGTTGCAGGAGGTGACTCACTTCTGTCTACCAGGGCTCTTGCCTGTCCTTAAGAACACTGTGCAATATGTGCATGAGGTTAGGTGTGTGTGTGTGTGTGTGTGTGTGTGTGTGTATGTGTGTACGTGTGCGTGTGTACGTGTGTGTGTGTGTGTGTGTGTGCGCGCGCATGTGTGTGTGTACGTGTGTGTGTGTGTGTGTGTGTGTGCGTGCGTACGTGTGTGTGTGCGTGTGTACGTGTGTGTGCGCGTGTGTACGTGTGTGTGTGTGCGTGTGTGTGTGGGAGGGGGTGTTATTGAGTACAAGTTATTGGTGTGTTGTGTGTGCATGAGGTTACATGTATTGATGTGTATGTGTGTGTGCAATAATGTTAGTGTTGTGTGTGTTAGTGGTGTGTGCAATAAGGTTAGTGGTGTGTGTGCAATAAGGTTAGTGGTGTGTGTATGCAATAAGGTTAGTGGTGTGTGTGCAATAAGGTTAGTGGTGTGTGTATGCAATAAGGTTAGTGGTGTGTGTGCAATAAGGTTAGTGGTGTGTATGCAATAAGGTTAGTGGTGTGTGTATGCAATAAGGTTAGTGGTGTGTGTATGCAATAAGGTTAGTGGTGTGTGTGCAATAAGGTTAGTGGTGTGTGTGCAATAAGGTTAGTGGTGTGTATGCAATAAGGTTAGTGGTGTGTGTGTATGCAATAAGGTTAGTGGTGTGTGTATGCAATAAGGTTAGTGGTGTGTATGCAATAAGGTTAGTGGTGTGTGTATGCAATAAGGTTAGTGGTGTGTATGCAATAAGGTTAGTGGTGTGTGTGCAATAAGGTTAGTGGTGTGTGTGTGCAATAAGGTTAGTGGTGTGTGTATGCAATAAGGTTAGTGGTGTGTGTATGCAATAAGGTTAGTGGTGTGTGTGTGCAATAAGGTTAGTGGTGTGTGTATGCAATAAGGTTAGTGGTGTGTTATGCAATAAGGTTAGTGGTGTGTGTGTGCAATAAGGTTAGTGGTGTGTGTATGCAATAAGGTTAGTGGTGTGTGTGTATGCAATAAGGTTAGTGGTGTGTGTATGCAATAAGGTTAGTGGTGTGTGTATGCAATAAGGTTAGTGGTGTGTGTATGCAATAAGGTTAGTGGTGTGTGTGCAATAAGGTTAGTGGTGTGTGTGTGCAATAAGGTTAGTGGTGTGTGTATGCAATAAGGTTAGTGGTGTGTGTATGCAATAAGGTTAGTGGTGTGTGTGTATGCAATAAGGTTAGTGGTGTGTGTATGCAATAAGGTTAGTGGTGTGTGTATGCAATAAGGTTAGTGGTGTGTGTGTGCAATAAGGTTAGTGGTGTGTGTATGCAATAAGGTTAGTGGTGTGTGTGTATGCAATAAGGTTTAGTGGTGTGTATGCAATAAGGTTAGTGGTGTGTGTGTATGCAATAAGGTTAGTGGTGTGTATGCAATAAGGTTAGTGGTGTGTGTGTATGCAATAAGGTTAGTGGTGTGTGTATGCAATAAGGTTAGTGGTGTGTGTATGCAATAAGGTTAGTGGCGTGTATGCAATAAGGTTAGTGGTGTGTGTGTGCAATAAGTTGTGTGCATGAGGATAGTGGAGTGGATGGGCTCATTTCAACATGACTTAGGACAACCATGTTGATCATTCCATTGTTAGTGTTATGACCTCATGCAGATAGAAGGATAGAAGGTTTGACCACATTCCCCCCTTTTCCTCCTCCCCTCTCAAACAGGTGTTTGGTTTCTATGAGGAACTCCTGAGTACCAGATTTCCTCATAGCAGCTTTAAGCTGGTCTTTGTGGACCACGCCTACCAGGATGTCAGCGGCTACTCCACACTTGGCATTGTCAGGTATGTCTGCATCAGTACTGAACCATCACCCTGTCTGTCCTCTCCTCCCCAGTACTGAACCACCTCCCTGTCTGTCCTTCTCCCCAGTACTGAACCACCTCCCTGTCTGTCCTCCTCCCCAGTACCAAACCTTCTTCCTGTCTGTACATTTATACTAATACTTTGCTGTGTGTGTTCACACTTGAGCTAAGGGTATGGGACTACTGCTTGGATGATTAAATTATTTCATCCAGTATGAATGTGGCAGTTCAGAGTATCAGAACATAGTTTTGCTACTAATGGGTCTACAAGATCCATGTTGTGTTGTCACATGGTTGTGTACTAGTGGGTCTACAAGATCCATGTGGTGTTGTCACATGGTTGTGTACTAGTGGGACTACAAGATCCATGTGGTGTTGTCACATGGTTGTGTACTAGTGGGACTACAAGATCCATGTGGTGTTGTCACATGGTTGTGTACTAGTGGGACTAGAAGATCCATGTGGTGTTGTCACATGGTTGTGTACTAGTGGGACTAGAAGATCCATGTGGTGTTGTCACATGGTTGTGTACTAGTGGGTCTTCAAGATCCATGTGGTGTTGTCACATGGTTGTGTACTAGTGGGTCTACAAGATCCATGTGGTGTTGTCACATGGTTGTGTACTAGTGGGACTAGAAGATCCATGTGGTGTTGTCATATGGTTGTGTACTAGTGGGACTAGAAGATCCATGTGGTGTTGTCACATGGTTGTGTACTAGTGGGTCTTCAAGATCCATGTGGTGTTGTCACATGGTTGTGTACTAATGGGTCTACAAGATCCATGTGGTGTTGTCACATGGTTGTGTACTAGTGGGACTACAAGATCCATGTGGTGTTGTCACATGGTTGTGTACTGCATTGAGGACATTGTGCTCATGTATGGCTAACCTCTCTCTTTCCCCCTTCATCTCATCCTTGCTTCTCGTCCTTCCCTTCCTCTCCTCCCTCCTCCCATACTCCTCTTCCCACCTCCTCCTTCCACCCTCCTCCCATCCAGCACCAACCTCCTCTACTCACCCAGGGTCATTGATCAGGTGTTTCCCTCAAGATGTGCCTTGGCACAGATCATTGCCAAGCAGTACTTTGGCTGCTATGTCCTCCCTCAACTATGGTAAGCTGTCCTCCCTCACATGTGGGGGAGGAGTGGTCTCACATGTGGAGTGGGAGTGGCTATGTCCTCCCTTGTTGGTGCTAATATAATGATCAGTTATTAATCCTGGTAAGAGGCTTCTCCTCATGCCTACATGTACATGTATGTGGCTAATGAGTGCACCAAATGGTGTGGGGGGGGGGGGAGGGGCATGTGGGTGTGTTGAATGTCTCAAGGAAGGCACCAAATGGTTGGCATTACATAACACTTTGTGAGTATTCTACTTGCATGCTGCAAACGTGATGGAAATCTATGGGTGTGGCCTCATCCTTACTCCCCCCCCCCCCCCCCCCCCCCCCCAATCCAGGGGTGACTGGTGGCTACCTGTGGGCATAGCTGGCTTTATGGCTGGTCTGTACCTCAAGAAAGCATTTGGAGGCACCGAGTACCAGCACTGGATCATGCAGGTCTGGACGCTAATAAGCGCAAGAGTGCTGATTTGTCTAACATCCTTGTACTACCACACCTCTACTGCACCGCCAACTCTTATGCCCCTCATATTGCAACATACCCTTCTTCCTCAATTTGCTCCACCCCTCTCTTGTGCTGCCCCACTCACAGGAGCAGAACAAGGTTTACCAGTATGAGTATGACCACACCCTTCCCCCTCTGTGCACCCCCTCTACCCTCAGCACGCCCTCCTCCTCTGCATCAGGTCAGTCCTCCATCTTTTATGCTCACTGCATATACATGTACACATGCAAACATGTACACATGCAAACATCATGTACACATACAAACATGTACATGTACACACGTGAACATCATGTACACATGTAAACATGTACACATGCAAACATCATGTACACATGCAAACATGTACACATGCAAACATGTACACATACAAACATCATGTACACATGCAAACATGTACACACACACTTGAACATCATGTACACACTTGAACATCATGTACACACGCAAGCATCATGTACACACGTGAACATCATGTACACACACACTTGAACATCATGTACACACATGAACATCATGTACACATGTGAACATCATGCAAACATGTACACACATGAACATTGTGTACACATGCAAACATTATTTACACATGCAAACATGAATGCACTGTGTTACATACTGGTCCCCTTGTATTCAGGTGCGTGGTGGAACCTACCTTCCTCCTCCTATGTGTAATATGCTGAAGGCCTTGTTCCTTATTAATGTCTTAATTGTACCATTTCTAGAGACCTCAGTGTACAGTGTAGATGATAAAATACATACAGTGTACAAGTATGATATCAGCATACAGAGGGGCAGAAGGGGGAGGAGCCTTTTATCTCAGTACAGTGGTTACATGTAAGTACATATTTACCTTATAACACATCTACACCTGCATCATCTCCAGTGTACAGTAGGTAGTGATCAGCATGTGCAATAGTGTAGTGATGTTCGGCACCCATGTAAAGGGAATGCAGTTGCATTAACCAATATGTACTGCTTCCTAAGGCAACCCAGAAGGATGGTTTTTATACTTTTATTTTTGGTTGAAATATTGAAGTGTCTTCTTTGAGGCTCTGTATTGTGCTGGAAGTTGCCACCCACTCACCACTGCTGATTATATCATACGCTACCCAGGAGGAGATATTGTTTGCTTTGGTCACGTGTTCTCTCTCATGATCCATTACTCCCCTCTCCATCCCCTTTGCAGCATCCATTACTCCCCTCCCTCCCTCCCCCTTTCCATCCAAGTGGCATCCATTTTTCCCCTCTTCCCCTTTGCAGGCACCCCAAGTGGCAACCCTTCATCACGTAATATCCTCCATCCTCACTTGCTTGGTGAGATGGAGGTGAAGGTTCTCTTCTCCAAGGCTCACCTGGTCATAAGGATGCTGCAGCTTAGGATCGGCCATGACCTCCTTGTGCAGGTGTGTGTGTGTGTGTGTGTGTGTGTGTGTGTGTGTGTGTGTGTGTGTGTGTGTGTGTGTGTGTGTGTGTGTGTGTGCTGGTCCCTCGTCCCTCATTTCTCAAGATGGAAATGCTGATAAATCCACCCTCTGTTCCACTACTTACCTGTTGGGCATGACACATGTTTTAAAAAAGTAATTAAGATATATGCTTACTGTTGCTGACCCTGCTCTTTTCCCTACACAGGTGTTCAATAAGCTGTTGACCTTGGCCTCAACAGCGTGTCAGACCAATGAGTTCTCTCTTTGGAACAACTTACTCGTCTCAACAAATGGGGTACTAGCACATTCCATATTGTTGGGGGTGCATTGTTGGGGGGTATTCTGCGTTTATAGATGGAATGGGTTAGAAGAGACCTTGGAAAGGTGTTCCTTTTTTGACCAAGTGTAGCTTTTCATAAACATGGTTTTTCCTTCTCGCCTGTGTCTTCAGCTGATGAAGTCCATTTTGACCGTATCAGGAAAGGACATGTCGCACTTTATGGAGCAATGGCTGTGCAGGTGTGGAATACCAAGCTTCGTTGCCTCCTTCACCTATGTGCGCAAGAAGAACCTTGTCGAGCTGAAACTAAAGCAAGACCTTCCCAGGAACCTTGCCAAATTTAATGTGAGTGATGTTTCGGTGTTATCGATTGCAGTGTGCTTCCCACAATAAAGAGAACTTGGCCATTAATAGTTAATTGATGTTTATATCGAAATAGAATATTTAGTAACTATCATTCTGATATCCAGAATTAAGCATCCCATTCATTATCTGTTGATTGTGGATCATGAGTTAAAGATTGTAATATAACGAATGGCTTGTAATCTCGTTTTAGTGGTTTTAAATAATTATAACAACATTGCTTTCATCACTTTGCAGGGGGGGGGGGGGGGGGGGGGGGGGGGGGGGGGGACTGGCTGTAGCCCTCATTGCAAGCCCGGGTGAAAAAATACACGTAGTAACGCGTTATTACGCGTGAAAATGGGACATAAATAACGCCAAAACACGCGATTTTCAAGATGATTATCTCCTTGATTGTGCAATACAATAGAGTTGAATTTTGCCTATACACAAAGCGGTCCAGTGTGTATAAAGTTCCAAAGACTGGTTGGTTTGGCATGCATCGTTCCGAAGATATTCACATTCAAGTACGAACTTGATTTCGCGGGAAAGTATACAAAAGCCCGCGAAATTAAGCTAGTACATTGAATGTGAATATCATCGGAGCGATGCATGCCAAACCAACCAGTCTTTGGAACTTTATACACACTGGACCGCTTTGTGTATAGGCAAAATTCAACTCTTTTGTATTGCACAATCAAGGAGATAATCATCTTGAAAATCGCGTGTTTTGGCGTTATTTATGTCCCATTTTCACGCGTAATAACGCGTTACTACGTGTATTTTTTCACCCGGGAGGTCCCCTGGCTGTGGGCTAAGCATCCCAGCCCTCGCATTGCAGGGTCCCCTGGCTGTGGGCTAAGCATGCCCAGCCCTCGTATTGCAGGGTCCCCTGGCTGTGGGCTAAGCATGCCCTTGTATTGCAGGGTCCCCTGGCTGTGGGCTAAGCATGCCCTCGTATTGCAGGGTCCCCTGGCTGTGGGCTAAGCATACCCTCGTATTGCAAGGTCCCCTGGCTGTGGGCTAAGCATGCCCTTGTATTGCAGGGTCCCCTGGCTGTGGTGGTGCAGGAGTTTGATGGCTGCTTCCCTCACACTATTCAAGTGGAGGAGTCCACAACTGCCTATGAGCTGCCTTGTCACTCCAAGATCAGAAAGTGAGCACCTGTGTGTAGGCATGGCATCAGAACTATAAGATAAAGTTTTGTGGAAGGGGACACATGTACATGTAAGCTTTTGGGTTATCCTTTAAACTCCTAAATGTATTAATGTTAAAGCATGAATACTGCTGGGTATACTTTTCCACTCCCAAAAACATCAGAGGCTGGGGCCTTGTTTTAAATGGCTAATAAACAGTTAGCATGCAGTGCTAACTAGCACATAGAGAACAGTGATATGAGAAGTCTGCCTGTGTTGCGGTAGCACCAATACGTGTCTTCACATACATGGGGTCTATGCGCTAGGCAAAACAGCTGTGAGTACTTGTGTGAACGATGTCACTGACAGTCAGTCAGCATGTCTCCTAAGTTCGTTCTATCTTATTGAGAGCTTTGTGGTGTATAAACTGCTTACAACCCACAAGGTTGGCAATCTAATTCACCTTCATGGATCTATGTACCATTGAGTGGGAGGTGGGGTGGTGGGGGATGTAGTAAGGTAAAGGGACAAGCTCATATAATTTACTTACAACCTTTGGATTACACACTTTATCTTCCCGTAGGTCGAAGAAGCGCAAGGTGCCTCTATGTCATGGCGAAGAGGTGGAGGTTGACGTATCAAGTCTTGAGTGAGTGTTATGTGATGGTCACCACTGTGGTATGTAATGGTCACCACTGTGATATGTAATGGTCACCACTGTGGTATGTGATGGTCACCACTGTGGTATGTAATGGTCACCACTGTGGTATGTGATGGTCACCACTGTGGTATGTAATGGTCACCACTGTGATATGTAATGGTCACCACTGTGGTATGTAATGGTCACCACTGTGGTATGTAATGATCACCACTGTGGTATGTAATGGTCACCACTGTGGTATGTGATGGTCACCACTGTGGTATGTAATGGTCACCACTGTGATATGTAATGGTCACCACTGTGGTATGTAATGGTCACCACTGTGGTATGTGATGGTCACCACTGTGGTATGTAATGGTCACCACTGTGGTATGTGATGGTCACCACTGTGGTATGTAATGGTCACCACTGTGGTATGTAATGGTCACCACTGTGGTATGTAATGGTCACCACTGTGGTATGTAATGGTCACCACTGTGTTATGTAATGGTCACCACTATGGTATGTAATGGTCACCACTGTGATATGTAATGGTCACCACTGTGGTATGTGATGGTCACCACTGTGGTATGTAATGGTCACCACTGTGGTATGTAATGGTCACCACTGTGGTATGTAATGGTCACCACTATGGTATGTGATGGTCACCACTGTGGTATGTAATGGTCACCACTGTGGTATGTGATGGTCACCACTGTGGTATGTAATGGTCACCACTGTGGTATGTGATGGTCACCACTGTGGTATGTAATGGTCACCACTGTGGTATGTGATGGTCACCACTGTGGTATGTAATGTTCCATGCCATGTAACAGCACATGCATGTAATGTAACTGTTTGAGCACTAGCACTACACCTATTAGTTGTAATTAACCTAGTGAAATTGTGGCACGTATCCAGTTTGGGCATCAGCACTATTTACAAAATATCATCGTAACGCCAAGCTAGCCGGTGAGGGCATCATCAGAACCTCGAACTTAAACAAAACATTAAAGAGACAACGATACAACGAAAATTAAGTGGCTACGAAGAGTGCAGAAGAACATCGGGTCGATTCCATCGTTTCACCTGTGAAAAGAATGCGATTCCAAGAACGCACGACCGTTGACCGACAGCCAAACATGCTGCTGAAAAAAATGCTGCCGCAGGGGTAATAGGCTTGGAAAGCTACTAAACCCAATAGGTACCTTCCAATTCGACTGAGTGCATGATACAATAAGCATTTGGTACATCAGTTGACCCTTGTGCATCCATGTGACTGAGAGGTCACACGCATACCTTGTACACGCATACAATGTTATACTGAAGCCTACAACATGTGTATAACGTGTGGATAACAGAAGAATACACACGTTATACAGTACTGTATAACAATGCCTTTTACACTGTGACGGTGCGTGAAAGTACTCAAAATATGCCAAATAGTCCCCACATTGCAAATCCGAGAGCACCTAGTCAATATAATTTTTTTTTCTGCAGTTAGATGCAGTTTTCTGAATGCGTCCATACATTTTCTATGGACATAGAATTACGCAATGACCGAATACCGCGTAATCCTTTTGACCGCCAATTTCTCGATATGTTGAAATCGCTACATCTCTAGAACCGTAAATGCTATTGACTTCCTATTTTCAACACTTCATACTACATCATTTCTCTCTGGTAAAATAAAATTTGGGCTCTTGCATTAGCTTCATGCCAGTGTTACGTTGCAACGTCCAACACCCCTTGGGGTTCAAACCGGCCATATATTTCGGCAGGAGATCTCAATTAACTTCAAATTCGGTTTATACGTAGAGGGATCCTATTCCTATCGATTTGTCCTGTTCGTTAATTTTTACTTGATCCGTTACAGAGATACAGCAGTGCAAACTAATTGCACATTTCTCGTTCATTTCGCGCCATTAACCCTGGTTCCCGCTACTCCGAGCACAATAACCTCCCGTGCCCATGCCACTACATGTACAACTGAAGTACCACCGTAAATTTATGTTTTTACAAACGTCAGTGGTTCTCTTCTATAACGAACAAGATTCGTTAAGCGATCAAAATGCGTGGGATTCAGCTACCATCACCATACAAAACACGGTACGTACTACCAGTACCGATACGGGCGCACAACAATATGTGTCCCTGTCGATTCGGTCATACTCTTTGGGTGTCACTCATTGCGTGGCCATTTATAGGCTCACAACCTATAACAGTACGTCAGAGCCATGAGATATAGTGCACGGTGTATCAGCTAGGCTATGGGAGAGGCGTGGTCGAGTTAAAGACACATGCAGCGCAGCTAGGTTGGAACCTTCCTTATTGTCGGGATTTGCGTTCTGCTGGCACATATATTTTAAACGCCCACCGTTTTTCATTTCATCTGCATGGCTGGCACACACTCACCCATGAACCAACACATACACACGTACTTATACACACTCTTTCCACTATTCTTTCCCCTTGCTGTACACCCTGTAAATTGTTATGTGCTACATGGATTCACTCATAAGCTTTGTCTATTTGAACTTTTTTTGGTTACAGTGCTTTCACTGGCTTACTATCCAACCCTCTTTCTCAATTATCTATTTATATTCTGACTGATGTGTTTTTCACGTGTGTTGCCACATCATGACGTTCCATGCCTCATGTCCTATATTCCATTACTTGCATCCATTTAGACACTTACTCATACAGACATAACACTCACAACTATCCCATGCCAATCACTATATACACTGAGGCTCTGAGTGTGTACCATTGAGAGGTTCAAAAAGACTTAGGACTTACTATTTATTACCTTCCTTTGTTATGTGCGGAAGACGCGAACAACCCCATACCACCCACAGTCAGATGGATTGGTTGAGAGATTTAATAAGACGGTCTGGAAATGCTGAGTATGGCTGTTCAGCAGGATGAAGACAAATGGGACTTATTATTGCCATCACTTCATTTGGCTTATCGTACCAGTGTCCATGAAACAACAGGTCTGACACCCTTCAGTTTAATGTTTGGGCGGGATCCACGCTTTCCAGAGGATATCATGTATGGTATCCCACCTGAAACCTGTGAGTCACCTGTGCGCTACAGCGAGACCTTGGTAGGGAGGATGAGGAGAGCTTACCAGCTGGTCCAGGAGAAGGCCAAAAGAAAACAGAATCATTAGAAGGAGGTGTATGACAAAACAATCACGGGTCACCTGTACCAGGTAGATGATATTGTGTTTCTTCATAGCTCAGTGGTCCCAAGGGGATGCTCAAGGAAGTTTGTAAGACCTTGGCAAGGGCCTTTCAGAGTTACCAAGGTTAATAGTCCATCTGTTTATAGGATTGTGGATTGCAGCAATCCCAGGAGGAAACAAGTGGTTCACTTTAATCGACTGAAGCCTGCACCAGGCAGCTTAGACCAGTGTGATGACCTGCTACCAGATGAAACCATACCTAAGGAATCTACCCCTGTGCAGTCAAACAAGGAGGATGATGATGCTGAGGACATGGTATTCACTTATCCAAAGAATGAGGACATACAAGCCACACCTCTGGATATGCCAACGACGGCACTGGCAGACCCACACAGGGAAACAGAACCGGCACCAACTGAAGTACCACCACCAGGGGAACTTGCCCCTCTGGAAGAGAGGTCGGTTCCTGCACCACTCAGACGCTCAACACGGAATACACGACCCCCAGCATGGTATGGGGAGCGAGTGAGCATACCAGACAGCATTCCTGTGGATGACAGTATTGGGGTGTGAGGACACACTCAGAAAAGAAGAGAGGGAGTGGTGTAGCACCCATTGTATGACTAATATAAACCTTGAACCTTGATCGTGTGCGCATGCGTGTGGTGTCCTATATATTGTTACCTTCAATGATCTTTTGTGCTGCTACCGCCAAGACTGTTATAATTGTATCAGTAATATTAAAGTTATCCAAACAGAAGAATTTTAAAAATACAATCTCTAAGTTAGGCAAATACATTTAGTGATAGGTCGACCACTACATGTAGGCGCGCTAATGCACTTATCAATGCCACCCGGTACCCCCCCCCGTACGGGCGATGCCGGGATTAGGAGGGGATTTGACAATATTTGACCGCCGTGACGTGTTTAGGTAGGGGCGGTTTGACATGATAGGGGATTTGACATTATAGCCACGCCTAACTATTGTACATGTACTTGTATTGAAAGATTGCGCAAGGGAAAAGTGTTCTAGTGTGTTTGGGAGACAATAGGAGAATCGTAAAATTTTCAAGTGCGGAGGATGGACTGCCCATTGACAAAGTGATTCAGACAGCATTCTGTGACGTTCTTGGCGGCGAAGTTATTAGTGTACTGATACAGATAGAAGAGCAATGGGGTGAGCGGAAGGTCTTAGTTGATCTCCAGGCGGGTTGAGACCCGCCATACGAGGGGGGGGGGGGGGGGGGGGGGTGCTGTTAGCTTCAGGCCCGATACAAAAAGCGGGGAAGGGTTAGGGGGCGGCTGCTTAGCAGAAGAGGGGAAGGTACCTTATATGAAAGGGGGGTTTGCAACTTGCAACCCCCTAACCCCCCCCCCCCCCCCCCCCCCCCCCCCCCCCATCCGCCTCTGCCAGGGAGAGATATACCCGACAGGAGTACTTTGCAAGTAATACCAGTGCGCAAAGTGAGCGAGTAAAAAAAAAAAAATAGTCAACTCTGTAGATTACGTATCACGCGTATGTTTAATGCTGCAGGGAGGCCCTCGGATTCTACAAGACCACAGCCGCGGTGGGTGAGTTCATATTTATACATATTACGGCGTTAAGCATCCATGTACATTTCCATGTACTTGTGGCTGTATTGTGTGGATCACGAACTCTCCCAGCCCTAATAATATTCATGCAAATTCTACGTCGATATCTCGGCTAGTGATAGGCCTTTTAGTTTACCCATGCCGGAATTATCTACCAAACAAGTGGTAGATATTGGATAATCTATCTAAACACGTGAGACCACATACTGATAAACATCAAAATGTCTTTGTATAAGGGTGCATACATGCTCTAAACTGTTACATGTGTGCTTTTTCTTTTCTTTCCATACAGTGGCTGTTCCATGCAGCAATGGAGGACCTGCATCCCTGCAATACTTGTGGTGTGCTGGAGTATACGATGATATTGAGTCTGACTTTTGGGTAGCATGATATGTGGTACTGTGCCTCATGTGAGGGTCTTATTGATGTACCAACATCTGAAACCTATATCTCACTCACTGTTGTATGTGAATATTGTCTTTTTTGTGTGTTCTTTTTTGAAAATTTCTGTATATCAGCATAAAATTTTGATAAATGTATAAATAAATAAAGCTAGGAGCTATTTACATGCATGTATAATACCTGGGACGTCAGCCTTCTAGTCATATGCATGATCATCATTCCGCCTGGCTACATGCAGCTACCGATTGATGAGTGCAATCTTCATTCGCCTGGTCTATTGTTGGCCGCCTCACATACAAAATGCAATTCACGGACTCGTGTTTAGCTTCTTCCGCGGTTTGTATATGCCCGTGCTCGCGCATAAAAACCTGGCTTGAATAAAACAGAGCAATTAAAACTATACATCAAAACCTATGGTCAAACCCCGACCCCTTAGATAGGGAGGATTTGACAGCATACCGCAGTATAGATTGATATGACGCGATGTCAAACCCCGACCCATGCCCGTACGGGGGGGGGTACCGGGTGGCATTGATAAGTGCATAACCTACATGTAGGCGTTGCAAATCGCTTTATTCCAAACGATTAATAAATAGTCAACGCTTGAAATAAGCATGATCAATATAGCATAGAAGGCCACTTGTAAGGTGGCGGCAGAAAACAACGCCAGCTGCTATGTACGTTCTGGTGAGGACACGCCCCTCATTTACTCGAGCTGTTCCAATTTAATTTTAAAACTTTGAAAGAAGCTTTCTCGTGTTTTAAACAGATAGTATTTCACTTTATATTGCCAAATACACACGATTTCCAACTGCTATGCTCTCCGTCGTCAAGATCGCGGGCAATTGTTATACGTTCCTCCATCTTGATCGGATATCTACAGAGTCGATGGTTCAACGATCTCCAAAGCGAATTAAAAATGAAGCCTAATGCTGTTAGAGTTACATTATTCGAGTTGAAAGTTTACACGCATTTGAATGTGAGGACCAGAGGTCGCCATGGAACGCATACATGTAGGTTAAAACCACGTTTTTCGCCTACATGTAATCTATCGTTAAATTAACTTGATTTACTAAAATGAAGACTAAAATTATGAATTTCGATTTCCATGTCCACTTTATAATTGCTTAAATTGATGTTTATATACACGACAAACCAAAGAATATTAAATTTAAAATGTAATGCAGATCGCTAAATAATTAAAACTATACTGCAAAATCAAACTTAAAAAAACCCATAGATGCATACAAAGTATTGAATAAGTTAATTAGTATTGAATTTTGAATAATCTAAAGGCAGTTTATTGTGCCAACCATGTAAAAATTATTTTCCAAAACCTAATACACCATAATAAATCTTAAGTCATTTAATATGTTGCATTCATTTAGGGACTGTATTCTATACACTGTACATGTATAACTCATTGCCATTTTACTCAATGGTCACTTGAGCAAAATGTTGAGAAGGGTGAGACCACCACGGCCTCCCAGGATCACATCTCAGAGTCCTGCAGCGCTTCAGTTTGAAGCCACACCATTACCAAGGACTGAAAGCGAAGAAGCATCAACTTACAGGTAATCAACGTATGAATGTATGCATTTTTAATTTGATTTGTTTACTGGTGCTGCAGATTTTAACTTTCATACTCACAGTTGCCCCTTAAAGGTCAAGTTGCTGAATTGTCTTGCCATTCCACAATAAGACATCCATCAAGTGAATCTGTGAAGGTATTACAATAGAATGTGAGAAGTTTATTTGAAAAAAAATGTTTACATTTTAAGCATTTTCTCCTAGTAGGTGCCAAATAATACTTTGTAAGCTTGAATTTTGCATCCATGGTTTTTTTTTTTGAAGTTTGATTTTGAAATATAGGTTTAATTATTTAGCGATCTGCATTACATTTTAAATTTAATATTCTTTTGTTTGTTGTGTATATATCCGCCCTGTTTATGATTAATCTCCCGCTCGCATTAATTGTGTGTGTGTGTGTGTGTGTGTGTGTGTGTGTGTGTGTGTGTGTGTGTGTGTGTGTGTGTGTGTGTGTGTGTGTGTGTGTGTGTGTGTGTAGTGTACATGTGTGTGCGTGTGTTCAATTATTAGTGTATCTACAGTGTAATTAGCATGCAAGCATCGGGAGAAGTTGCAACAACGGATTTTAACGAGTACTGCATGTACCAAGGATTATAATAATCCTTGATGTACCCAACAATAAAGGCTTGTGGTGTTTGAATGAGCGTATTGTCATATAATCCCGAGCGCTGCTGCGCGCCATTCTTCAAAATCTTGTTAGACCGAGTACTATTTCTTTTACACACTAGCATTAATTAAACGATGATACGCGTACTCGTACGTACGTGTACGCTCGTTTAATTAAAAACCAGCCATTTTCTGGTGGGGGCGAGGGGACTTGAAAATCAAATCAAATTAAGGATTTATGATTAGAAATGCAGTGATCTCCATAACTCTTTGTATGCTGAGTGACACAATTATATGCATTTATCTTATCATTCATGAGCGCCCTGTTTGAAAAGTATTCTGCGGGAAACACTGGCTATAGATAATATATATAATGGCAACTTTGATCCAATTATTCGCTCTGGCCCTAATCACGTGGAACTAATAGCTTTCAAATCGCGACTGAGGTGAGGCGGTTGTGTTTATTGCTTGTTTAGTTCTTGTGCATGTGTGTGTGTGCTCATGCGCGGTGGTGTAGTTCAGCGTGACCTGCACTCAGCGTAAATATGGATGCGGTTGAAAATGCTGTTGCGTTTTGCGATGACAGAGCTGGGAGTGGGCACTGATGAAGGGGGCACCTTTTAGTTTCATAAGCGGCTGTGATTGTTATTTTGCCTACAAGTTACGGTAAACCCTGTGCTATTTTCTGTTGCCGTACGTTTTTGACCGCAAGCGCGGTTTGCCAGACACTAAATAGAGTCTAGGAGCGGGACTGGTATTTAGCAAGGGTTAGCACGAGACGAAATGTATGTGTGGGCAATTATATGCTGTGTAATAAACGTTTTTGCTTCTATTTAGGGTGATTAACATACTTAAAGCTGAGATGTCAGATAATGAACGAGGCTCTAGAGATGATGAAAAAGGTTAGATGAGGCCTGCAAACCATGTTACGATTCTAGGTAGTCAGTCTGCAACACTTCTTAATCCCAGGGTTAAGTCCTAAAAAAAAGATCAAGTTATCAAGTGGTGAGTATCGTATAAAAAGGAATTGTCTGATAACAATAACTTGTGATGAACATTATACATAGTGCTCTTAGGCAACCCATGAACCCCACCTGTGCATTGAGTTATAAATTAAATAATGCAATGGCTAGTTATACTGATCGGAATGTGTGGGTGTCATTTATACATGTTGTACTTAGATGACCCTTGCATGGGCTGTGCATTGAGTTCTAAGTTTATATGATATTGTCCTTCCCTTCTTCTGTAGCTGAAGCTTCAGAATCCTCTAATACAGAGGTGAAGAAGATTGGTGAGTAAGCTTGTGATTAAATTTATTGCTGGTTTCCATTCCCCCTAATGAGTTATAACGAGTAACTACTTGTAGGCCTAGTTATTTCAAGCTAGTGAGGTATGAGTATGGGGTAAATTCACGTGAGATGGATCAACTTTTGCCATGACGTTGTCCAATGTTGTTAATCACTCTACCACATTGATGATATCATATTTAGATGTGCATACATACATTTTGAGGTCTCTGTTATTAACCACTGATAAACTAACCACTGATATGATTTAATTTCTACCATGTTTAGCAATGCCTATGTAAACACGGGGCATTTCTACTTACAGATGGGCTATTCTTTGTGGTATACACTAAAATGCAACACCATTTTGTACCATGTACATGGTTGGCGGTTAGTTATAATACCATGTTAAAATGTGGTTTATAATTTGTGAAACTAAACTTTTATTCATTACAAAGTGTTCAAAGCATAACTGCAATAGTTTACACAAGTTGTTTGCACCTCATACCATGAATTTTCACCGTTTTGCATTTATCAATGATGATGTGGGTCTTTTTGCAGTCTATTATGATAGAAATGAATGCGTGCGTTTTGTGTTTGTGTGAAGTTGGCCAGTTCGTTGTGTGGTATTTTGTGTGGGCGCATCAAATGACCTTTCATACGCATGGCTTTGAACCGAACAGTTGTACATCATAAGCGTCTTGAAATGGCTGATAGCACACTTTTGGAGAGGATTGCAACAATGAAGGCATTGAAAGGGTCACACCAGAAGAACAGCAGCTCCTGCTACTAGGAACAAGCCATAACCTGGCTTGTTCTTAGTAGCAGGAGCTGCTGTTCTTCTGGTGTGACCCTTTCAATGCCTTCATTGTTGCAATCCTCTCCACAATGCCTTCATTGTTGCAATCCTCTCCACAATGCCTTCATTGTTGCAATCCTCTCCAAAAGGTCCTCCAAGTGCGCAAAACAAGCTATCAGCCATTTCAAGACGCGTATGAAAGGTCATTTGATGCGCCCGCATACACCTCACAAAGAGCTGACTAACTTCACACAAACACAAAACGCACGCATTCATTTCTATCATAATAGACTGCAAAAAGACCCGCATCATCATTGACAAGTAATAAAAAACATTCTCTATGAGAAAGTTGGTGGCATATAGGATTTGAAGGCAATGGTGGTGTAAAAAGGAAGGAAACAAGGGTCTAGTAATAAGGGAAAATGGAATAGTCCTATATTTAGCACACGAACAACATACTGTATCCTACATGTAGAAATGTGCTAAATATAGGACTATTCCATTTTCCCTTATTACTAGACCCTTGTTTCCTTCCTTTTTACACCACCATTGCCTTCAAATCCTATATGCCACCAACTTTCTCATAGAGAATGTTTTTTATTACTTGTTTCATTGATTTTTATTCATACCCGATTATGAGCCGTATAACATGTTAAGTAATCCACTTGATATGAGAGGGAGGTTGTAAAGGTACGCCATACCTTTGAGTGACCTTAACTCTTTTCGCCGAGCGAGATGCACGTTCAGGACTATGGCAATATCGCTGCCTTTTTTCAGGATCTGCTGCCGAAATAGAAGAGAGGTTATTAATTGTCGCCCCAGCGCAATCGAACCCACGAACGCATTTTGTATCGGGTCAGAAGCAGACAGTACCCTCATTGTTTACATCATCATCATCATCCACTCCAGTTACACTGCACGTTTTGTCTCTACCCTTATGGCTGTTTGCTAAGAGAGACTCCAACTGAACCTCATCCTTTTCATGACTAACAACTTCTGCTTGCATTGCATCTGCTAGTGTGGGCGATAGGACGGTGACAGGTGTTGTTCTGAAGCCTAGCAACATACCTTGCTGTTGTAGGAAGTCGATACCAAGGATGGCAGGTTATCAATTTTTGAACCACCAGAAAGTCGTGTACATGATCCACACTATTGAGTTTAACGTGAACAGTGACGTGATCCAGGATGGGAAGCTCCTCTCCTGCAGCCGTCGCTAGTCGTGTATTCTGTGCATACTTTCTTTTCACCACTCCTCTCATACCTTTGATCACTTCTTCTTTCAAAAGGGATACTGATGAACCCGAATCCAACATGGTGTCCACCTCCTGCTCTCCAATTTTTTCTCTTACTGTGGATGCTTCACTTTTTACTGCAGCAATGATAATGTGGTTTAATGGGCTTACTGACATGCGGGATGGCTGTTGCCCCTTGCAGGCATCCTGTTGTAGTTTTCCTGTTGCTGTTAAGAATAACGACAGTTTCGGCGTATGTGTCTCGCTCGTCCACAATTGTAACATCGCACAGGTCTCTGCTCTCTATCTTTAGATCGTGAACTTAGTGCAGCTACTTGTTCGATCAATGCTGCCACTTGTTCAACCAACCGTTCCATACAATGGCTGCTGCTTGTTCCCATTGGTGGTGTTACTGCAGCCACGTTCTGTTCTGCCTCCATGCAGTGATAACAGCAGTTTTGCATGTTCCAAAGTGCTCTGGAGATTAGTCATATCTCCTGCTGCGCGCAATTGCCTGCTAACGGTGGCTGGGAGTCCTTCTACGAATTGATGCAAAATTAGCTGCTCTTTCAATGTAGAATTCAATTTGGCATCGCTCGATCTATCAACTGCCTTAGATCATGAAGGTACAGGGACAATGCCTCGCCAGGTCTTAGCTTCCTGTCTCTGAATTCTTCCATGGTTACGAAGTTGCTAGGCGCCATCCGAGCAGTTAGCTTCTCCTTCACTGTCTTGTACTCGTTTCTGTCATCGAGGCTCAGGTCTAACCACGCGGCAAGTGCTTCTCCCTCCGGGAGAGTAGGCAATTTGACGACTTTCTTATCATCGTCCCATTTGTTTGCATTGCTACATATGTCAAACCGTGTAAACCACTCGGAAATGTTTCCCGAGGCGAAAGGTTTAGGCAGACTTACGTGATTACTACTAGCCATTCTTGCTGCTACCAATGTAGTAACTTAGACTTCGCTTAACAACGTTACCCGACAACCACGCGATGACAATAAATCTTTATTCTGAATAATGCCACCCCCCAATGAACCCCAACACAACATAACTACAGACTCATGAATAATCACTACACCCAAGACTGGGTTCACCAGGCTGTTTCCAATGCTACGCCTCCTTGATGCATATTTCTACAACTTTCTTCCGTTTGACTGTTTTGTTGTATAAGTCTGTCTGCCCAACTTCACCCCCATCTTCATCTAGCATCTCTCTCCATGTCCGCTTATTGGAAGGTTTTCCAGGAAATGTTGTGGAATGCGTCGATACAAAACACTTTCTCACTTTGTCCCCCCATGCATGTGCCATGATGTTATGGCCTTCCACATTGGATGTAAGTGTGATGTCATCACCAATCTCTTGGAATTCTGCTACATCATTGTACTGTTTCGGATACATCCGACTAGCTGTCTTTACCAAGCCTGTAAAATGAAGTCCATTTTTCCGACAAGCAACAGCAGTAGCAACACTAGCAAATGGTGAATCTGCACTTACAGCCCTTCCTGACCCATGCCATGGTTTGGTCAGCATAAGAAGCTGGGCTGTTCCAACAAGCTTATATTCTGCCATATTTTCCATATCTGCCATTACGTCTGCACCTTCTTGTATTTCGAGTTGTAGTATAACCTTCATGTCAGCATCTGCACAATCCTTAAGTTCGCAACCCACTCCTTTAGGCTTCCTCTCAATCCGTGTCACGTGGGGCATTCCATCTGAGCAGAAGTCTCCATCTTTGCCCCTCCATGATGACACAGACTCATCTACTCACAGCGGCCATCCAGAATACAGATTTTGTACTCTACGCTGATTGAAACCTTCAATCAGGCGGCAAACAGGTGCCTACTTGTCATCAACAACCTCATGCACTGGGCAAAATGATAGGTATCGTAGTAGAATTTCAAAACGATCACGCGTCAGACCGTATCGCTCCCCAAAACGAGGGGCAGGGAAAAGACCATCTTCAGTGGACCACAAATCTCGCCTACCTTCTGAGGTCCTAGACAGAGAATATAGTGCACCAAATACTGCCAATACATCTTCTTCTTTGGCATTTACACATCCTTGAGGCAAGTGGTCTGAAGTCCAGATGCTGGTGTCTGGTAACATTTGGGACGGAAACGACATCATCCAATAGTCCAATGGTGTCTTCTGTCTCTCATCCACATCATTATCCACATAATGTGTTCTGAGACAATCCATGGTAGATCATCACAACTTTTGCCACGACATTCTCAAATCTTTTTAATTTTTCAGTAATCTAATAGGGCTTATGGAGATGAGTTATTATGCTGAGTTTCACTTTCTGATTCACTTTGGTTAATTGGCAATATTTTGTCAACTTTGTAGATGCCATGAAATTATGTGATTACTATCACTGTTTTGCAAAGCTGTAGTAATGTGTCAAAATAGAAATAGTTTTAATTGAAACTGTTTCTAACACTACAATGCACTCACCTCATGGGTGTACACACATGTATGTATTGTGAGATAACCTTAATAAGTTTAATATTTTGACTAGTTGTTTTACACTTTTTTAATTATCTCAAAACACCATAATTCATTTTTATACGTGATGAGATAGGTTGTGAGGTAGTTAATTCATTAAAATTAAATTTGGGTATCCGTTCCGCTGGTAAGTTATGAATGGATTTATGTCAAAAACTTAATGTTTCTTTGAACTGCCGCTTGACCACAAAGTTTACACAGACGTAATGATGCTATTGAAACAATGGAACTACGCTAAAAGGGCGTAGCCCAAGTTGCGAAAGAACGGGAAAGGCACGTTACACTGTGCGCTAAGCTTCGTACGATTGCTAATGTGCACTTCTAAAAGCATGCATGACATGCACGGTGATGCACCGATTACGATACAACAATAGTAGCGTGCGCTGCTCTTGAACAATGCAACGAGCTGCTATTATAAACAATTGCGCTTTTATTAAGTGCAGTGCGAGGAATTGTTAAGAAGGCTTCAATTGTTCTGAGCGCGCCTCGTATAGTATGCATTGTGTTAAAGAGCCCGCACTCCGCAACCAAACGTACACTATATAAGGTTCGTAAAATAATACATTAGTATGCACTAGCATCGATCTGAAGAATCATGAGTAATGAGAGCGCTGCAGGACCCTTTATTTGATTTGTATACATAAAAAAGGATTCACAATACACCCTAGCTATGTATATACATTACATAATCTTGTAGGTCAAAAGCTATGTTCAAATTGCCGAAAAGCTGTAACGGCTCAAGAGGCGGTTCAAGAGGGACACAGTTCTCCAGAGTCTGGTTCCCCTGATTTTCAGGAAGCTGGACCATCTCACAGTGCTGACCCGGATGTTGTTGGAGAAAGTGAAATGTCATTTGAAAAGCTAAATGAATGTGCGGCAATCCTGGGAGAATCACCTGTGCAACTGAGGAGAATGAAGAGGTCAAAAGCATATAGGAGGCAAAAATCTCAGATGTTGCAGCATTCAGTTGTAAGGAATTTGCAATCCCTATGTCCAGATGATAGCACTATCCAGGAGCCCCAGTTCAGCAGTGATGGTGATGAAATGATCCAGCAACTCAAAGAGAAGTTATTGAGTTGTGAAACAACTGGACAAAAAGTTCAAGTCCTGACTGTACTGCCAAAAAGCTGGAGCATTCAAAGGATAGCAGAAGAGTTTGGGGTCTCTAACTATTTGGCAAGAAAAGTAAAAGAATTAGTCCTAGAGAAAGGCATTCTTTCTACCCCTAATCCTCAAGCTAGGCCTTCTCCACAAGAAATTGTAGATCGTGTGACCTCCTTCTACATGAGTGAGGACATCAGCAGAGTAATGCCAGGAAAGAAGGACTGTGTCTCTGTTATGGTACATGGGCAGCATGTATCAAGACAAAAGTACTTGATTCTTTCCAATCTAAAAGAAGTATATCAGAAATTTAAGGATGCATTTCCAGAAACTGACATTGGCTTTTCCATGTTTGAATTCTTAAGGTCAAAGGAGTGTGTACTTGCAGGAGCAAGTGGAACCCACAGTGTGTGCGTATGCACAATTCACCAAAACGTCAAGCTCATGATGCATGGTACCAGACTTGGACACCTCACTGCAGAATCGGGTCATACTTTGACAAGCTGTAAGGAGTGCATAGCAAACATCACCTGCAATCCTGTAACTGCAGCATGTTTCCTTGGATCTTGTGAGTATTGTGGCTCATTGGATGATTTCAGAGAATGGTTGATCCAGATCTTCTCCCACCATATGATTGACGAGGTGCAATACCAACAATGGACCACAACTGATCGATCAAATTTAGAAACACACAATGACACAACTGAGGAATTTGTAGACTCATTTTGTGAAAAGCTGCACATCTTGAAAAGACACGACTTGATTGCTAAACAACAGTCACTATATCTCACACAAAGGAAAGAGTCGCGCTATTGGACAATGAATATATTGTAATGGTTGATTTTGCAGAAAACTATTCCTTTGTACTACAGGATGCGGTGCAGGGATTCCACTGGAATAATGCTCAAGCAACAGTACACCCATTTGTGTGTTACTACCGAAGACTCGGTGTCATCAACCATATATCTTTTGTCATCATTTCAGACTGCTTAAATCATGATACCGTGGCAGTTCACTTATATCAAAAACATCTGATATCCTTTCTTACCAACCAATTTGGGCGTTCTCCGGTCCGAATGATCTACTTTTCTGATGGAGCATCATCACATTACAAAAATTGCAAAAACTTTGCCAATCTATGCCATTATGAATCTGACTTCAATGGGATCAAAGCAGAATGGCACTTTTTTGCCACTTCCCATGGCAAGGGACCATGTGATGGTGTTGGGGGGACTGTCAAAAGATCTGCAGCTCGTGCCAGTTTGCAAAAACCATACAACGATCAAATAATGACCCCTAGGCAATTATTTGAATACAGTAAGGAAAACGTAGCTGGAGTACACTTTCACTACTGTACTAACTAAAAGTATAATTCAGAAGGTACACTTTTAGAAGCTAGGTTTAATTCAGCAAATACCATTGTTGGTACTAGAGGTCTACATGCATTTAAACCTATAAGTTTGAACCAACTGGAAGTGAAAGTGTACTCCACCTGTGCTGAGGCTAGAATCGTATGCGTAGACGCTGCTAGTCAGGATAACTTGACATTAGAGAATATTAAGGGATTTGTAACCATAGTATATAACAATAAGTGGTACCTAGCTGTTACATTGCAAACATTCCCCGATACAGAAGAAGTTAAAGTCAGCTGTCTTGAGCCAGCTGGCCCAGCACGATCTTTTGTTTATCCGCAGACTCAGGATATTCTAGTTATTCCAGCTTCAGCTTCAGATGTTCTAACTCTTGTTGATCCCCTCACCAACAGCACTGCTAGATGCTACAGACTTAGTGATACTGAATCACTCAAGCCTTCAAGAGTTCTTCAATTAAGACTGAGTTAGTTGTAGTTTTTTTTTTTTTTTAAGCAATAGCACGTTTATCTTAGTTCACATGGTGTGATCTTTTGTGCACATGTATATCATTAAATAAATATTAGCACGTACCACGCTTAGAGCGCTAATATTGTTGTATCGGAATCGAAGCGTCATGAATGTTTATAGGCGTACGAAGCTTAGCACACATCCTTCGCAACTTGGGCTACGCCCTTTTAGCGTAGTTCATTGTTTTAATAGCATCGTTACGTCTGTGTAAACTTTGTGGTCAAGCGGCAGTTCAAAGGAACATCAAGTTTTTTGACATAAAACCATTTATAACTTACCAGCGGAACGGATACCCAAAATTAATTTAAATGAATTAACTACCTCACAACCTATCTCATCACGTGGTAAAATTGATATATAAAAATAAATTATGGTGTTTTGAGATAATTTAAAAAGTGTAAAACAACTAGTCAAAATATTAAACTTATTAAGGTCATCTCACAATACATACATGTGTGTACACCCATGAGGTGAGTGCATTGTAGTGTTAGAAACAGTTTCAATTAAAACTATTTTGACACATTACTACAGCTTTGCAAAACAGTGATAGTAATCACATAATTTCATGGCATCTACAAAGTTGACGAAATATTGCCAATTAACCGAAGTGAATCAGAAAGTGAAACTCTGCATAATAACTAATCTCTATAAGCCCTATTAGATTACTGAAGAATTAAAAAGATTTGAGAATGTCGTGGCAAAAGTTGTGATGATCTACCATGGATTGTCTCTTCTCCGAATTTAGGCATACACCTCCAGTCTTCAAGGATACCATCCACGACCTTCCATTAAATTCCATGGCTATGCAAGACATTAGCACTGAGAGTGGTGTCAACTTCCATGCTGTTGTGCTATTCGTGTTAATGCAGGGGAAGCTGGCTCAACCGCTGAAATGGAAGGCGGAACATGTGCATCACTGTTACTGTTTGCTTCATTGGTGGCCGTTGCCTGATGTTTCAGTCTGCGCAACGAAAAGGCTTTCGTCACCTCGACCTCACTAAAATAGACTACGTATTTCACACTTCTCCCAGTACCTTCAGGTTTCTGGACTATTCCATACAGTTTTTTAGTTGTAGACAGCCTGCCAAATCTTTGATTTGCTGGCTTTTTCCCCAGGACCTTGCTTGCACTACACGATACGCGATCTCCAACCGACTATGGCATCTTTGAAACAGACGCGAATACACGTGGAAATGGAAACTGTCTTGGCGGTTGAAAGCACAGTGCAATGCTTTGCATAAGGAAAAAACTGTATATACTGTAGGTATACATGCAGAAAGTCCCGTCTGCATGGTGTGTAATAAGATTCATAGATTTGTAGCCATCCTATCAGTGTACATAATCAGCCATATGAAAGGTAACTATGTTTTAACAGACCACGGGAATATAATTTCTAGTAACAAAGATTTGTGACTTAAGTCAGTCGACTTAAGTCACAATACCACCGTCAATCTATGATTAATGACCTTATAGATATGGGATAAGAAACACTGTACATTGCACGATTCTATCTTCGTTTCACGTATGCGTGACGTCATATTTGATGTGCGTAATAGAGTATGAATGATGAACTTCGATTCATCCAAACAACGTAAGCCAAACCACACTACAGTAGGGGACACGAAAAAGGTTACGTTCCGTTTACATAAAACGATCGTTGCGCGGTGTTGACTACAGCCTGTTATGCAAAGTACAAATTGCGTCTGTAAGGTGTGTTGATGGGTGTTGATTGCGTACACGCGTTACATCGTTTGCACTGCCTGGCTGCACGCTACTGTTGCGTTTGTGTGCCACGTTCGTTACCTCGTTTGTGTCACAATGCGTTCTGAAGTCTAGAAAAAGAAGGTAAGTCTCTCCGAATCTAACGGCAAAAAATCTAACAACGTTGTGATGGTTTATTTCCTCTGCGCTTGATTCCAGAAGAAGCATAGCGCACGTACGTAAGCGTAGATACGATGCGCACAATTGAAAGATATGTACAGACGTAAACGGATTCATACACGATAATTGTTACCGTACTTGCGCTCGATCGTGTTAACTCCGTGTATATCAGCGTAGTTCGAAACTATACAATCGTACATATGGCGTGCTAACAATACGGAACGTAACCTTTTTCGTGTCCCTTACTGTATGTGCTGTTCTATAAGGTGGACCAGGTATTGTATCTAACTTTTTTAGGTTCCGCTAACCTTTTTAAGACAGCAGTAGAAACGGTACATAATGAGAAACAGTTTGAAGTCGAGTCTGAGTACACTTGCACAGCTAAGAAGAATGCGATCATTTATCTGCATAGTGGGCCATATATCTTTAGAACCAATATGTGTAGAAGACTTTAACATACACCACGCAACCCATCGACCTTTCTAGATTGGTAAAATGCTAACCAAAAGCCATAGTTTTGTACCATGACACAACAACGCCTGCGAGCTGCTGGAGGTTCAAACACACAAATTTGAGTTTGAAGCTCTGAATCTCTTTTAACTACAAGTTTGCAACAAACCCTACGCAACACTACCATCTCGGCCTTTGCTGTGTAACGAGGTTTCAACGCTTAAAGCTATTCTGTGTCGCCACAGTAATCAGCACACATATTAATATTTCACTTCCTGTTTGCATGACCTGATACAGCCATTTCACCATCGCATAAAGCACAAGGTTTAAAAGCCGAATCATTTGAACATGCTTTCTGATTACACAAGTTTCCATACGACTTTTTATATCGTCAACTGCTTTCTTGTACCTTTGCTGTCTCTGTTCAGGACAGTTTCTTCACCTCCCCTTGACAAGAGCCCGCGCTTTTTAATTAGATTCATGCAAAACGATGATGGAACATCCATACATAATACTATCGTATATAGCGTTTCCAATCCCATATCTATAAGGTCATTAATCTATGATTGGACAATGTCATGGCAAAAGCTGATCAGATCCATCTGACGCGACATTACTCTATGGGTGTATACAGTGGGTTTCATGATTGTTGTTCAAAAATAATTTTTCCCATCACTGTTGTGTTAACATGAAATTGTTTTGTCAACAAAAGGAGAAAATTACAATCTAACTGCACAGTTATGTTTGAAAACTATCTCTTTAAAATTACAATAGTTAACTAACTATAATAGCAAATATACAAACCCATATCCAAAAAAAAACGGTTTTGATACCTATCTCAGTGCCTAGTTGATGGATTGGGATGAAATTTGCACTATAACTAAAGCTCATTGGTGCAAAGTGTTTGATCGAGTCGGTTTTAAACCAGGGTAAAAGGGAAGCCGTTGCAGTGCTTGAGGTGTCATTTTAGTTCCTCTCAGGTTAGCATCGCCGTTTTTTATTACGTAAATCATACATTGCAAGAGTTTATGCAATGATTGAGATATGGCTGGCCTATCGAAATGTTGCTCGTTTCGGGCGCTATCGCGCACTTTGCTGTACAAAATAAGAAGTAAGAGCAAAAAAACGTAGACATTTTTGTGTTTTTTCTAACTGAATACAATTAAATAGTTGCTTACTTGTACACGGCGGAGCTCGAGGGTGTTGTTACACATCAAAACCAAACCGGGAATGATCAGGGTGCAACGAGTACGGGTCATTCCATGTCCTGACACAAATGAATCGGCATGTACCCCTCAGATTTGTGTGCAATTTATCATATTTGCTTGACGTAATATGGATGTTACTTTAATGCATTAATTTTTTAAATCTCACGAGCGGTTTACGAATTAACACCATCATGAATAATTAATTGCTTTCCACTTTGAAGACTCATAACTCCCTACTTACAGAACGTGTATGGCTATTGTTGGCATCAAATTGAAGCTCTCTTAGTGTACAATCCAACTATACTATGTTTCTGTGGGAGAGGCGAAAGGTTTAATGAATTAACGTTTATACAGCACGGTTTTCAATATTTAGGTCACTTGCAGGGTGATACTTACGAATTTTTGTTTTTGTATATTAAAACTGTTCATTGTCCTTACATTAAAAAATAAAATAAAAAGTTTGAGTATCAGCTAGTTCTGGGAACTGCAGAGGGTTAAAGGGCAAGACACCATTTTTAATTTCTTCATAGTTGATTTTATCCCTAATGAGAAGCAAGTGTTTGTTTAGATACGTCTCAAGGGTATTACATAATACTGTCGTCAACTATCACAACAGTAAGAAAGGGTGTTGGTGATTTTATAAAATGATTTTTAGTACATCGAATTGCGCATTTATTGGAAACCGTTAAGCCTTCTAATGGGATCGTTGCTTAGGTAAGGGTGCTCGTTAGTACTGTCATAAGTGGTTACAGCTCAACATTTCTTTTGATTTGAAGTAAAAAGGAACAACGAGGTTTAACTGAACCGGCGGTGGGACCTATTCAACCAGTTCATACGGCGCATGCCACCGGGATCCCACCCGCGGCACCACTACCCCCAGTGCTACTAATTGAACTCCCGCGCTCCACTACCCCCGGTGCCATTAGTTGAACAACCCGGGGCACCACTACCACTTGCCGAGCCTCCTGAGCAACTACCAGAGGTCCCAGCTGCCGTAGTTGACGTACCAGTAGCACCCGCTGCCGCCCTTCCACATATAGCGCATCGATAAGTCCCTCGACGCGCTGTATGTGGAAGGGCGGCAGGGGGTGCTACTGGTACGTCAGCTACGTCAGCTGGGACCTCTGGTAGTTGCTCAGGAGGCTCGGCAAGTGGTAGTGTGGCCGCGGGTTGTTCAACTTATGGCACCGGGGGTAGTGGTGCCGCGGGTGGGATCCCGGTGGCGTGCGCCGTATGAACTGGTTGAATAGGTCCCACCGCGGGCTCAGTTAAACCTCGTTCTTTTTTACTTTCAAATCAAAAGAAATGTTGAGCTGTAACCACTTATGACAGTACTAACGAGCACCCTTCCCTAAGCAACGATCCCATTAGAAGGCTTAACGGTTTCCAATAAATGTGCAATTCGATGTACTAAAAATCATTTTTTTAAATTACCAACACCCTTTCTTACTGTTGTCATAGTTGACGACAGTATTATGTAATACCCTTGAGACTTATCTAAACAAACACTTGCTTCTCATTAGGGATAAAATCAACTATGAAGAAATTAAAAATGGCGTCTTGCCCTTTAACCCTCTGCAGTTCCCAGAACTAGCTGATACTCAAATTTTTTTTAATTTTTTTTTTTATGTAAGGACAATGAACAGTTTTCATATACAAAAACAAAATTCGTAAGTATCACCCTGCAAGTGACCTAAATATTGAAAATCGTGCTGTATAAACGTTTATTCATTAACCCTTTCGCCTCTCCCACAGAAACATAGTATAGTTGGATTGTACACTAAGAGAGCTTCAATTTGATGCCAACAATAGCCATACACGTTCTGTAAGTAGGGAGTTATGAGTCTTCAAAGTGGAAAGCAATTAATTATTCATGATGGTGTTAATTCGTAAACCGCTCATGAAATTTTAAAAATTAATGCGTTAAAGTAACATCCATATTAGGTCAAGCAAATATGATAAATTGCACACAAATCTGAGGGGTACATGCCGATTCATTTGTGTCAGGACATGGAATGACCCGTACGAGTCATTTGGCATGGTCCGCTAGCAAAATGGTGACATCTGTTTGATGTAAGTAACGGAAAGGGAAATCCCTCACACTGCATATCAGCTGCGTGTCATCAGCAAATCTGCCAACTTGGAAAGGATCGAAGATGCAATAAGGAATTTGAATGCTTGGCTGATTATATGCCCTAGGTTCCCGATCCAAATCTAAGGGTTCTGGCATTGCGACTGTATTTTAGATGTAGTCAGCTGATGGCGAATGACTCATGAACGCTGCACCCTGATCATTCCTGGTTCGAACCGTGTAACTCTTCAACAACACCCTCTAGCTCCACCACGTACAAGTAAACAACTACTATCGTTACATCACATTCATTTATAAGAAATAAAAAGTGGCTACGTTTTTGCTCTCCGACACACAAGTTCATATTTTGTACAGCAAAGTGCGCGATAGCGCCCGAAACAAGCAACGTTTCGATAGGCCAGCCATATCTCAATCATTGCATAAACTCTTGCAATGTATGATTAGCGTAATAAAAAACGGCGATACTAACCTTAAAGGAACTAAAGTGACACCTCAAGTACTGCAACAGCTTACCTCTTTCCCAGGTTTAAAATCTGACTCGGTCAAATGCTATGGATCAATGAGCTTTAGTTATAGTGCAAATTTCATTCCAATCCATCAACTAGGCACTGAGATTGCTATCAAAACGCTTTTTTGGACATGGGTTAATGAAAATGAATATATATTAGTAATAACTATTGTAACTAACAAGATATTGAAAACTAGTTTTCAAACATAGCTGTGTAGTTAGATTGTAATTTTCTCTTTCTGTTGGGAAAACATTTTTTTGGACAACTATCATGAAATCCACTGTAAAGGGTCATTTATTTTTGTTCATTAATTAGTCTATTGACCAGCCTCATTCTTTAGTAGTATAATGTTGAGGAACCATTGACGTTTTATTTCTCTCTCACTCATGCCATTACCATCTTAAGAAGAGATGGAGTTCCATGTTAAACCTCGAGATTCTTTGGCATCCAGCACTATTGAAGCAGGTGCAAGTGACAATGACCCTACCATTTCCTCATTGTTAGAAGGGGTCATAGGAGACTCACAAAGTAGCAGCAGTACAAAGGGTAGCAGTACAAAGGGTATCACTGTGAACCTTGTACTTAGTAGCAGTTCAGTTGATACATGGCATATTAGCAAAGACATTTCTTTGACTGTGTGGGTACGTCATAGCAGAAAGACCAAGAAACAGTTACTCAGTGAACTTGGAGACTGTGCGGATGATGCAATAGAATTTCTTGAGAAGAGCGAACATGTTGCTGCTGCTGCTGCTGCTGAGATTGCTGCTGTTGCTGCTACTATTTGTACAAACCTAGCAAGACATGGCATTAACAAACTATCACAATGGGAAAAATGTCCAGTGGAAAAACATAAGGACATATTGTCAGATGACATGTTGTTTTTCTTCAGCATGCGGGTATCAGAGTGGAGGGAGAAGCAGTGGAAGTGGAGGGAGAAGCAGTGGAATGAATTTCTCAGTAACTTAGTACAGAAAAAGGTCCCATCCTTTTCCCATTTGACATATCACCATAGCTTCACAACTAGTTATGGGTCATCATCACCAATGCTTGGAGAAGATCGGAGAAGCAGTTTATCGTTATTGCTTAAACGACTGAGGCAGGGTTTAGCTGCTCCTTCCAAAGAACTCAACCCAATACATTCCTTAATAGCCCAATCACGACAGGGAAAGTCTTTGTTTCTTGATGTTGTTTGTGAGCATGTTAGACAGTCTGGCCAATTTGCTATATGCATATCATACAACAACAGAACTAAGTATGAGAAAGACGAAAAGGACACCCTTTTAGAAAGTTTAGCATGGTATTTTTGGGCCCGCGTAGTCCATGCCATTGTTAATGCAGTAAATAAACAGGAAATAACGTGGGGAACATTTAAATCATATCCCTTTCTTCCATGTCTCACTATTAAACGTGTACTTGATTTAATCAACAAGTGCCTCCCTATGTTTGCTGGTAAACCTGTACTTTTTGCAGCTGATGAGTTTTCGCATGTTCTGAAGGATCTGAAAAAGTTGGAAGTTTCAGATCCTATAAGGCGTACTGCAGTCTCATCTATTACAACTTCCATCTATAATGAAAACTGCACTCTGTTGGTTTCTGGTTTTGAAGTTGAAAATAACTCTTTCTTTGAGACCATAAGTACTCGTCCAGTGGAAAACTACTGGTTGCCCCCAGTAACTTCGGCAGATCGCAAGCATTATCAGCCACTAATTCAGCAACTGAAAGATTACTACAAGAAGAACAATGATTTTCCATTCTTACTATACGAATGGACCAAGTTCTCACCTGGACTGTTGGGGCTGTGGCTTGAAAAGCTGATAAATTGCAAAGTGTCAAATATTGATGAATTACTTCCTCCAGTGTTGCAAGACATCTCGTCCATGGTCGCAAAAGACAAGACATTTTTTGCATCATATTGGAAAGAGTGTTTTGACTTGAGGGGGACTACAAATGTCTTAAAATTGAATTGCATGAAGAAATATGAAGCTGTTGGAACGTTTATCCAACTGTCATCAACAGAAGGATTTCTCAATCCCTTTATTGTCATCCACCCTTCTGTCATCAAGGAGTACATGAAATCAGAGAGCGATTTGTTCAATCGCATCATTGCAGCATTTACAAAGGATCCAAGTGAATGGGTCCCTGCTGCCAAAGGTGATGCACTGGAAAAGATGATTGCGTGTGCACTGGAGCTCAGACAAATCCACAGTAGTGGTTCATTTCCATTTACCACTATCGTCAATGCACTGTGTGGTTTGAAAAAATACCCCACTGCTGCTACTATAGTAACTGATGCTGCATATACATTTCGCAAGTCCGTTGCTCTAGAAGAAGTGGAGACATTTCCATGCCACACCTGCCGTGTCGGAAAGAAGGGTGTCCCTTGCGAAAGTTGGATGAATCCGACCAAAGATGAAGTGGAGAAACGACAACAAAAAGGTATAGCTGCCCTTAAATCCTATGGTGTGATACATCCCACTGCAGCCTGTAACAAAGGCTGTAATGTGGTACTGGTGGTTGATTGTGAGGATAAAGGCATAGCTATTCTTATGTTTGAAGCCAAGTACTACAGTAAGAGTACAGAGTTAGATGGCGAAAGTGCATCAATGAAGGCATATGATGCACTAGAGGGACTTCTGAATGGAGCAATGGGTGACTGTAAAGTGTTCCACGTGTGCTTCATAATGTGCACTACAGGTGACAAGGAGATCTATTACGACATGAACTATAAACCAATAGGAAGGAAAAAACCACTGAGAAAGTGCATTGCTGATTTGAATAAAATGGAAACAACTGTCTCCCTCCACCACGTGAGAAATGCAGACCATTGGATGAACCTACTAACTCCAGTTTTGTACTATGGCCTACCAGATGCCGACGAGGGTACAAATATTGCAAAACCACAACAACGATCGAAATCGTATTAGTTGTTCCTACTCGGGACTGTGCAGCAGATGGATGAACATTGCTAAATCATTGTGTGTTGAAATCATGCAAAACCACAACAACGATGATCAAAATCGTGCAGTAGATCAATGACCTTTGCTAAAACAATGTGTGTGATTTTGTGTGCATATCATGTAACTAATTATAAGAATTATTATAAATACAACCACTATTGAATGAAATAACTGGCTACTAAAAAGTAGTAATGTTTGGAAATACTTTATTTGGAAATTAGGGGCCATTCACAAATTATTTTTAAACCCCCCTCCCTCCTCATCAAACCTATGCATGTTGGCACTTTGTTACAAACATGTTTTTAGGCTTACAATTTATTAAACATTATCAATTTGTTTTAATCATGCATATCTTCGTACATAATACAGGGTCTTTGCGAAAGAATGCAAAGCTTTTAGATGAATATAATTCCTTAATAGTCTAAATGAGTTATATACGTACAATAACCACGTTTAGTCAAATATGAACGGCATTGTCAAAATTAACTTATCTTTGGATAAAATCAAATAGATTGCAATTAACTAAATTGACATAACAATATACGGAGTTAATAACTTGATTTATTAACTGCAGTATGACTTTGATGTGACTTTGAAAAAAGCTATGAAATTTGATTGGCGCTTTGCTAGTTAATATTCAAATCAAACTTGAAAAAGCTACATGTATATGACCCACTATGTTTTGAGTGTTAATAACGGACTATTAATTAATCTATTAAATAGTGTTTTGTACTTAAAATAATTTGTGATGGTGATTAAAAATATTTTCCTTCAACCTTAGTAATATTAAAGCAAATTATGGTCTTAAATGTTAATGACTTACTATTGAAACTAGTAACTTGAAATCAGTGCTATTCCACCGCATATCCAGATCTTATGTTGCTTATTATTAAAATCAATTGTCGGAAACCGCAATCTTGAATAACTTTGTTAATAGAGGGCTTAGGATATTTTGATTTATGAGGGTTTTGATACAGTTACTTAACCGCTTGCAATATAACTATTAACTATTTGCGGCCTCCGGGAGGCCCCCAGTATGGATGAGCCCATATTACCCATGGGGCTGGGGCCAGCAGTGGCACAGGTGGGAGCAGGGGAGCTGGGGCCAGCAGAGCAGGAGCCAGCGTAGCAGGGGCAAGGAGGACCGGAGCAGGGACCAGGACCGGTATTGGTGAATATGGAGGGCCCTCATCACTTGAGTCATCAAGGGCGACAATAAACATATTAGCAACTTCTTTTGTGACCTAAATGGGTAATAATATATATAGACATAATGCCATTGCATTCAAATCCTATGTACACATCCATACCTCTTCCATATCTTAAAGTAAAATTGTAAAGGATGAGTGAAAAAAGTTGCTTTATATAAACAAAAACTGATCTAATACGAGGGAAGGATTAAATTATTGGAATGGCCTCCCATAATAAATGTGTTGAACAAATCAACTATAAATGCGGTGGTGGGGGTGGGGCTGAATTAAGACAACCTGCATTTCAAAAATATGTTAATAGCTAGTAAATTTAATGAAACTGCACACAATCATGTGTAGAGAGAGGCCTAGGGTTGCTAATCGACTTATGCATGGTATAAAAATATGCCACGTAATTAAAAAATATAGTACTATTTGTAGTATACATAACTATTCCTCTATCTCACACAACATTGATTTCTCTCTTGTACCAGACAACATCAGGGAAGGATTGCCATGTACTATAACGCGTTTCCGTTGGTGTGAATTTCTTTGAAAAATAGGCGATTGGATGCCATTCTCGTTTGAGCTGTTGTTGCAAGACTGCTCCCATCGCTTTGTCAGATGCATCCGTCATGATACACAGTGGGGCGTCCGGCTTGGGATGAAACAAGAGTGATGCATGAGCAAGTGCGTCTTTAACAGCTGCAAAAGAAGCGTCGGCCTGGGTGGTCCATGATAAGGCTTGGTCGCCCGGGGATGCATATGACAGCAGCTGGTGGAGCGGTTGCAGAATTGCAGCGCAATGTGGGATAAAACGATGATAAAAATTAATCATGCCTAAAAACTCTTGAAGCTTACGACGTGAAGAGGGACGAGGAAATTCACGGATTGCAGTGACCCGTTCATCCAAGGGCTGAATACCATCCTTGTCCACCTTGTGCCCAAGATATTCCAGCTCACTGGCACCAAACACGCGTTTTGCCAGATTGATGATCACCCCATGATCATGAAAACGCTGCAGAATCTGACGCAAGTGATCCTTATGTTCCTCTGCAGACTTGCTGGCAACAAGAACGTCATCCACGTAAGCGTAGGCAAATGATAAACCCCATAGTACTTCATCGATGAAACGTTGGAATGTCTGAGCGGCATTACGCAAACCAAACGGCATACGTACAAATTCGAACAGCCCGAATGGTGTAATCACAGCTGTCTTAGGAATATCAGCTGGTTCCACTGGAATCTGGTTATAAGCTCGGACAAGATCCAGCTTTGAAAAGATCGTAGCTCCAAACAACATGGTTGTAAAGTCCTGAATGTGCGGTATAGGATAACGATCAGGGGCTGTTGCCGTGTTTAATGCCCTGTAGTCACCGCAAGGCCGCCAATCTCCAGGTGTTTTCTTCGGAACCATGTGCAGCGGAGAAGACCAAGCACTGGATGAGGGTCGTATAATCCCTAACTGAAGCATGTGGTCAAATTCCTTGCAAAGCTATAAGCAAACGTTCTGGTGCTAGACGACGAGCTCGGGCGTGAACCGGTGGACCATTAGTGGTGATGTGATGTGTCACATTGTGCTTCACTGGTCGATCGTCATTTAGTGAACGTGTTACAGATGGAAAATCTTGCAGTATGGTCGCATAGTGATTAAAAGGAGGAGTGGAGGATACTGTGAGACACAATGATAGCACTTCCGATGTGACTCCCAGGATCAGTGTTTGTGTAGGGATGTGCAAAAGTCTCTGCCGTGTAACGTCTACCAAAAGATTATAATGACGCAAGAAATCTACACCAAGGATGGGTCTCTTCACATCTGCAACAATAAATACCCATTGAAACTTCTGGTGAAGTCCCAAGTCCAAGGTGTGGGAACGAGTACCAAATGTATGTATAATAATAGAGTCGTTGGCAGCACGTAATACCACATCACTCTGCTGTTTGGCACGATCATTTGGTAATGGGGGAATGACACTAACCTCTGCTCCAGTGTCAATTAAAAAACGCACACCTGTAGTACAGTCAGTGACAAAAAATAGGCGACTAAAAGGAGAGTGGCCATGGACCTGCGCCGCCGTCAGTGCCCGGCCCTGTAGTTTCCCGCCCACAAGCAAGGAGGTTTACATTTCTGAGCAGCCATACCAAAACGGAGATGATACCAGCAGAGTGGTGGCTCTGGTTCAGTCTTTGACACTTTCTTCGGCTTGCCTCCAGGAGATGAGGTGGTGAACGTTTGGAAAAGCTTTTTGAAATCAGCCATGTCAGCCCGAAGACGATTGATTTCACCATCCTGAGTTCCACTAACAATTGCCACTGTAGAGGTAGTTGTAGAAAAGGAACCAGTTTCTGCCATACGATCCGCTCGCTCAGCTAATTCTTCTAATGAGAGAGAACTATCAAGAGATGCCAAAACCACCCGTATGTTGACAGGGAGGCGCTGAAGGAACGATTCGCGAAACAACAGGCCATCCGCGTTTTCAGCCGCACCGCCCTGTAACTGCCTCATCTTCCTCAAAAGACGTGTGGGAGTAAGATCCTCAAAGTCGTGGGTACCCAACAATGTCTGAAGACGGCGACGCTCCGATTGTGAGGTTCGCTGTATCAACTGCCTGCGCAGTTCATCATAGGGTTGCAATGAAGGGGGAGAAAGAATCAAGTCCCGTACCTCTGAGGCACTTTCCGGTGAGAGAGACGCGATCACGTGATCAAACTTTGTCCTCTCGGCAGAAATACCACAAAGTTGAAATTGTGCTTCAACCTGTGCAAACCACAGCTGCGGGTCTGAAGGCCAAAAGGGCGGCAGTTTCAGTGCTACGGTCGAAATGCGCTCCGGAGTAGTTGAAGTGTCGTGTTCGAGAGACATGTCAAACGTCAGGGTCACCAATGTTGAACAAGATTAATTATTCTCTCACGTGACACATTCATACAAATCAAATTAACAAAGTACCGCTACAATACCACCATCCCCTGGACATACAACACACACATCACACATACACACACAACACACATACACACACACACACACACACACACACACACACACACACACACACACACACACACGCGCACACACCTGCCACTTGCTAAACCCCGCTGGGACAAGCATTTATACCACCATCTCCTGGACACACACACAACACACACACACACACATACACACACACACACACACACACACACACACACACATGCACCTGCTAAACCCCTTTTGGGACAGGCATTTATACCACCATCCCCTGGACATATTTCCAAATACATACATATACACACACATACACACACATGCACACATACACACACATGCGCACATACACACACAACACACATACACACACAACACACATACACACACAACACACACATTCACACACAACATACACACACACGCACACACACACCTGCTAAACCCCCCTTGGGACAGGCATTTATACCACCATCCCCTGGACATACAACACACACGTACACACATACAGTGATACACACACACACACACACACATACACACACATAACACACACAACACACATATACACACACACATACAGACAACACATACGCACACACACGCACGCACACGCACACACGTGCACGCACACACCTGCCACTTGCTAAACCCCCCTTGGGACAGGCATTTATACCACCATCTCCTGGACATATTTCCAAATACACACACACACACGCACACACACAACACAATACACACAACACACACATACATGTACACAAATAACACATACACAACACACATACACACAACACTCACATACACACACAACGCATACACACACAACACACACATGCACACACACGTGCACACACACACACACCTTCTAAACTCCCCTTGGGACAGGCATTTATACCACCATCCCCTGGACATACAACACACACATACACACACAACACACATACACACACACACACACTTACTAAACCCCCCTTGGGACAATCGTTTATACTACCATCCCCTGGACATACAACGCACACATACACACACACACACACACACACACACACACACACACACACACACACACATACACACACACCTGCTAAACCCGTCTTGGGACAGGCATTTATACCACCATCCCATATTTCCAAATACATCAACACACACACCCTGAACACCATTTATTGTCCTCTGTAGGGGTGTACAGTTAAGTAATGGAATAGCCCAATGTTCCCTGCTGATACTATTGGTAACACCTTAATTTGTCATAGATATAGATAGGGTATCTGCAGGTGTGACATGTACACGTAAATTGTTGGGTTGTGTGCATGTAGATAGCTGTGGCTGTGTGCTGATGATATGTAAATGATGACCATAACTCATGTGAGCAGAAAACCTGAATAACTTAGGTATTCAGCTGGTAAAAATCTATTAGGATAAATCGATTTTGTTTTTTAAAGCATTCACACCAAAAAAAAAAATCGATTTTCATTTTGCAGGGGAGGCTACATCTAAACCTTGCCTAGGGGAAAGAGAATATCAAGAGGGTTTTAGATGAGAATGGGGACATGGTGATGGGGAAAGGGGCTTAGAATGCCAAGAGAGAGGGTTAGCATATCATTGAGTTTAGCAGCATGTCTTGATCTCCTAGGCAACCCCTGGAAACTGTTGAATCAGCTTATGAGTGAAGGACATTTTTGTTAAAATATATACAACATTCTTCAAATCTCCAGACACTGTTGTGGACAAGTCCTGACAATAGGTTAGATGTGGGAGGGAGATGGGGAGGGGTTGGGGAGTTTGTTGAAAATAGACTTGTAAGCGAGGGAGAGAACAAGTACATTAAACATGTGCATATCTGGGAATCCAAAAGTGTATACATGTATGTGGTACATGTGTGTGGTTTTTTTTTTGTGATAGTCCTATGCGTAGGATGCAAGTTAAAATTAATTTTTAGCGAACTCAACCAAACATGCATTGTATTATACAAATAGTTAGCAATTCAGAAAATATTGGTACTTCCTTGCAATTCTTCAAAGATTATCAAATGCAGTCAATACTGCATTGTTAAAATATGTATTTTCAGTAAACCGCAAAGCAACTTCAAGTACCAACAAGTAATGTTGGGAAGATCAAAACGACATGATATGTGGGGCATATATAATAACATTATCATTATTTATGTTGAATTGTATGTGTAGAATCCAAAATATATATTCAATGTTCTGATTAGTACTAATTCTGATTTCAGGTGCCGATGTTGATTTGGACTGGTATCCAGATTAAGAATGAAAAAAAGCACAGAAAATTAATACAAGCATTGTGTGAAAATGTGTCATTGTTGGATGTAGGAAGTGCTACTGATGATCTGTATTGGTTGATTGAGGTTTTTGTTTGATCGTGAAGACTAATGGTTGAGTACGAATGAAAGCTTGTAAATAGAAGATTAAGCAGAGGGAATAATCAGATATTTGTACCAAATAAATGCAGAGTGATTATAAGAAATCTTCAACCCCCTCCCTGGCCTCAACATCTTTATACGTGTGCAGGGGTATAAGATCGCCCAAGTGAAGCTGGCTATACCTACAGAAAAACTGTCACAAGTTAATCATATAGTGCGATGTTTAAACAGCACATCGTACCAACCAAGCTAAATGTTATACTATACACAAGATAAAAAAAAAAAAAAAAAACGGAGAACGGGCCGAATCAAGTTTTGAAAAGAATTCCAAAATACTCTTTGTGTGATTGAACATAAAAATCAGACGCGTGGGATTTTACTGTTCAATCATTATGATTCCAAACTGATTCTACGCGTTTTTTTTTTCCTTGTGTTCGTCTGTAGTAAGTGACACCCACACAGTCCACGGATTTGAACCTCCCGCTGTGTTAATTATTATGTTTGACAGAGCACCTCTTGTAGGTCTATTGACAGCGTGCATGCTTACTAATTGCGTACCGGTTTACAACAAGTACAATCGGCATGCTAATTTTAATGGCATTTGAACAGAGACCGCATACTTATAAGAAGGTCGTCTGCATGGTGTAGCAATGCTTACAACGTAATAGGATCTATAATTGTACAACGTGACTGTGAGTAATTCAACACACCACAACATACGATGAGTGCTCCCATCACTGCACCCCCGCATACCTATCAACCCGGCGAAACACACCCTTGACCCCGTCGGAGCATGTTTTTAAACTCATAATCTATGGTTTAATACACGCGTGCACCTATTTCGTCGCAATTACGACTCGAGGTAGCGGCCGGCCACTTGCTGCAGAACGG